>OW285235.1:145105437-145544897 GCA_935421215.2 Melolontha melolontha
TGAGAGGGCTGTTTTATTTGCTGATGACACGTCTGTGTTGGTAGGTGACCGAAATAAATTAAGTACTATTAATCAGGCTAGAGATAGTTTAGTGACAATAAATAAATACCTGCAAAATAATGACTTAATGCTAAATAGTAAAAAGAGTGCGTTCATTGAATTTAAGCCGGTTTCATATGATAGGAAGGAGTCAAGTTTAATAAGGTCGAATGGTCGTACTATTTGCCAAGTTGACAATGCAGAGTTTTTGGGAATTACAATCGATTATAAGTGTGCATGGAACGGGCATATTGATGGTCTGTGTAAGAGACTGGGCCCCTATATGTTATGTACTTGCCCGACTCAAGTCAGAGGTTGCTTATGATGTATTGCTGATGTATTATTTTGGGTGCTTTCACTCGTTGCTTTCGTATGCGACTATTGCATGGGGATCATCGTCTGATTTGAACAGGGTTTTTGTGGTGCAAAAGCGCGCAATACGTATAATGAATGGCGTGGGTTGTCGAACTGGTTGTAGACCATACTTCACCTCAATGGGAATTTTACCACTACCATGTGTCTACATAATGCAGCTTATAATGTATGCAAAGGTAAACCTGAGAAGCATGCCAAGGATAAGCGGTTACCACACATATGTGACATAGTTCTGAAATAGTTCTGTTTTAGAAATACCTACACACAGATTATCTTTTTATGAAAGAAATCCTTGGTATTTATCAATAAAAGCTTATAATAAGCTGCCAGAAAGCTTCAAAAATATAATACCCCACAATCGATTCAAATTTGAACTCAAACGATATTTACTACGGAAGTGCTACTATTCACTAACTGAGTTTTTGAATGATCAACTAAGCTAATTCATTATTTATTATTATTGTATTTTATATTGTATGTTTTATATATTGTTGTTCTTGTGATTGATTTTGAGCAATGGTCTGTTTTATTTTATTTTCTATTGACATACTTGATATGCTAATACATGTATTATTTTATGCTGTGTAAATATTGGACTTGTCCCATACCACTATTGTGGTCGAGAGGATTAATAAAGATGAATATGAATATAGTTTTTGAAGTAAAACCAGACCTTAAATCGCCTACAATTTGAATTTACCATATATATATATATATATATATATATATATATATATATATATATAAATATATAAATATAATAACTTCGTGACCTTGGTATGATATGGTAAACCTAATCAGTAGGCGATTAAAGGTCTGTATATTACTTCAAAATATATGTATTTAAAAAACTCTACATGTTTCGGCTGTATACGCCTTTTTCAAGAGAATACAACATATGAATGACAGGATATAAATGTCAAGTAATTAAGTTGCTATGGTTTAAATTATTCAAAGATACATTCTAGTAATAATAATAAATCATGCCTTAGTATTCCAAAAAATAGATAACAAGGTGTGAAAATATGTGTTGTTCGCTGCTAGCAATTTGTGTCTCCTTCTGGGTATGAACTTGTGTGTTGGTTGCTGCTGGCAGCTTGCGTCTCTCTATGGGTGTGTGGTTTTGTGTGAGAGCGTAAGTGTAGGGTTTTGTATGTCGGTGCGTTCGTGCGTGTGTTTAGTGATCGGTCGCATGAATTTAGAGAGGTCGGATAACCAGCCGTTGCGTAGGGCCGCCAACCCTTTCCCGACAACTTCTTTACAATTCCGTGCAGTACTTCGACGGTCTGACCCCCGCCCCAACGAGGCAAGGCGCAGACAGGCGAAGCGCACCCTGTACGGGGTTGCTCATCGCAACTAAGGGAACACTCTTAGTGGCTACCTCGGTCGACGATGGTCACACTTATGCCATCTTAACGTTTTCCGCCGAAGCGGGGGCATAGCACACACGTCGATCGTGTGTGTGCTGTTAACGGCAGCCTAGCCAGGTTGTCGCCCAGGACCGGTCCTAGTGGTGTGTGCATTGCGCGGCGACGAGATAACGCCGCGTAGCATGGTTCCTCACTCTTGCTGGAAAGGCGGAATGGCACCTGACTGCCCAACGGGCAGACCCCCCTAGAGTTTTGTAGCGCATATGCTAGGCTGCAACCCAGTAGAGGACCACATCAGCAAAAAACAGAAAACAGGGATAGGCAGGGAAAAGCAAGACATGAGTTATTATTACGTATGCGCCCGTGGAGCGACTTAAGATACAAAGTTGTCGGCATTCGCTCAAAACGAGAAGGAAAACCACGAAAACCTGCTCGGACAACTAGACAGGAATCAAAACACGGAACAGTCATCATGATAAGCAAAAGTATATGATATTTAAATGATATTTAAATAACATAAGGTATATAACAAAAAAAAAAATATATAATATGATGGTAAATTGTAGATCGTTACAAAATTAAATTATAGTATATACTGCTTAGATTTTTTATATCATTTCTGTTGTTAATTGAATTTTTTTCCTGTTTAATACTGATCATTTCTTTAATTTGTCTTTTCACTGTGTGTTGTTCTTTATCAATTATCTGTGTGTTTTCAAAATCGAAATGGTGATCGCGTTGTAGTTTGTGTGTAGACAATGCAGTTTTGTCTGTTCTAGAGTATTTGTGGGCTTGTATTCTTTTGTATAAATATTGTTTCGTTTGGCCTATGTAGTAACTATCGCAATCGCGACATGGTATTTTATATACGACATGTGTTTCTCGATTTTTTTCTATTTTAGGTTTCAGTTTTGAAAATAAATGTTTATTAGTATTACTAAGTTTATATGTTGTAGCTATATCATATTTTTTTAAAGTGTGTTTAATTTTTTCCGATAGTTGTGGAACATATGGAATTGTGATATATGTTGTGTCATTGTTCAAATTTTTATTGGTGTCTGCAGTGTTGTATATTTGGTGTACTCTTTTTTTAATAGTTTGGTCTATAAGTTGTGGTGGATAATTATTATCAGTTAGGATTGTTTTAAT
The DNA here is from genome assembly GCA_935421215.2 of Melolontha melolontha. Classification (NCBI taxonomy): domain Eukaryota; kingdom Metazoa; phylum Arthropoda; class Insecta; order Coleoptera; family Scarabaeidae; genus Melolontha; species Melolontha melolontha. The sequence goes on from OW285235.1 coordinate 145,108,371, forward strand.
TTTTTTGATGTTATCTTTTCTGTATTTAGTATGTGATAGTTTTACTGCCCTATCAGTCAGATTATTTATAATCATTTTATTGAATACTGTAGGAGCATTTGAGTGGTAATTCATATATCGAAAAGAAGCTGTGGGTTTATTATACCAATTTGTATAAATAGTACCCTGTCTATCATAGCTCAAAGAAATATCAAGAAAATTAATACTGTTATTAAATTCTTCTTCAATAGTGAATTTTAATTTGTTGTGAAAACTGTTGAATTTATTTAAGAGATAGTTTATTTTGTTGGTCGGAATACATGTTATGATATCATCAACGTATCTTTTGAAAAAAATAGGGTGGAAGTCTATCCCTGCCTATCCCTGTTTTCTGTTTTTTGCTGATGTGGTCCTCTACTGGGTTGCAGCCTAGCATATGCGCTACAAAACTCTAGGGGGGTCTGCCCGTTGGGCAGTCAGGTGCCATTCCGCCTTTCCAGCAAGAGTGAGGAACCATGCTACGCGGCGTTATCTCGTCGCCGCGCAATGCACACACCACTAGGACCGGTCCTGGGCGACAACCTGGCTAGGCTGCCGTTAACAGCACACACACGATCGACGTGTGTGCTATGCCCCCGCTTCGGCGGAAAACGTTAAGATGGCATAAGTGTGACCATCGTCGACCGAGGTAGCCACTAAGAGTGTTCCCTTAGTTGCGATGAGCAACTCCGTACAGGGTGCGCTTCGCCTGTCTGCGCCTTGCCTCGTTGGGGCGGGGGTCAGACCGTCGAAGTACTGCACGGAATTGTAAAGAAGTTGTCGGGAAAGGGTTGGCGGCCCTACGCAACGGCTGGTTATCCGACCTCTCTAAATTCATGCGACCGATCACTAAACACACGCACGAACGCACCGACATACAAAACCCTACACTTACGCTCTCACACAAAACCACACACCCATAGAGAGACGCAAGCTGCCAGCAGCAACCAACACACAAGTTCATACCCAGAAGGAGACACAAATTGCTAGCAGCGAACAACACATATTTTCACACCTTGTTATCTATTTTTTGGAATACTAAGGCATGATTTATTATTATTACTAGAATGTATCTTTGAATAATTTAAACCATAGCAACTTAATTACTTGACATTTATATCCTGTCATTCATATTTTGTATTCTCTTGAAAAAGGCGTATACAGCCGAAACATGTAGAGTTTTTTAAATACATATATTTTGAAGTAATATACAGACCTTTAATCGCCTACTGATTAGGTTTACTATATATATATATATATATATATATATATATATATATAGGTGAGCTATACATTCCTGGTCTTACTTGGTTAAATACAAAACAACGTATTAAGATGCAAATTGAAAACAAACTGCACCGTGTTCCTGTACATGTTCATAAAGCTGAAGGAAACTGCCGAAAGGGGTGCTAACTTCAATACCAGAATCATAAATGGGTGTACTTATATGATCCTGAATCAAAGCGGCAATCATCAAAGTGGAAGACGCCATCGTGCCACGTCAAGTCGATGTTGATTTGCTTTTTTGACGCTGATGGCATCGTGCACAAAGAATTTCACCCACCAGTTAAGGTGAAACAGTTAATGAACGATTTTATTGCGACGTTCTTCGGCGTCTAAGAGAAAACATTCGACCCAAGCGTCTTGCCAAGTGACGCAACAATTCGTGGATCCTACACCACGACAATGCATCAACGCATACCTCACTTGTTGTCAGTTTCTAGCATCAACGAAGACGACAGAACTACCTCGCCCTTCCTACTACCCAGATCTTGCCCCTTGTGGCAAGATCTTGCCCTTGTTTTCGAAGTTGAAACTGAAGCTCAAGGGGCTCCGTTATGAGGTGATTGAAGAGACCCAGACCGAATAGCAGGCATTGTTGAATACGTTAACACGCGAAGACTTCCAGCACTGCTTCCAGTCAAAGACAAGTCGCTTGGATCGGTGTATTCATACGAAAGGAGAGTACTTTGAGTTGTAAGAACAATTTATTACTTTTATTTAACATTCCAGGAATTTCTGGATAAAACCTCGTATATGGAGAGAACGTTTTAATATGTGCGAGTAAAATTTGAACCACAATAGCTTTAGTAGTTATCATTAAGGATGCACATTTGGGAGCAGTGTCGTAGTGAAAGCGAATATATGTACTTGTGCTGGGTACTTCACTTTAATGAGAATTGAATAAATGAAATAGAACATGAATAGCTATGAAACAGGCTGTATTTTAAACGCACCCAGTACAATAATTATCGATAGGATAAATTCAATGCCATTATGCAAACAAATTTTTAATTATACTTTTATGATAAACAAAACGTAGAGAAATAGGCATAGAACGTAATTAAATAGATTGCTATATGCCCCCACAAGCACTAGTCTTGCGCCTACTTACGTAATACTTACTACTATGACTTACCCAATTTACCTCAATACATAATTGCCCCGGAGATCCTTCGGCTAAAGACCAGCTCAGCTAAAGGCGAGCGGAGGGGGAGTTCTTATGTCATAAAGGGCGCCACAATGTTTATACCTTTAGCCGTAACAGAGACTCTGCCGATAGTAAATTGAATAAATCTAGGTAACTACGTGTATCGTTGTTAAACCAAATAAAACAACCAAGTTCAAAGCAATAACAATAAGGATTTATTGTAATCCAAACAACACAACAACAAAGGGATATTGTACCCCGAATGTCAAAATAATACGGTTACACCAACTTGACTAACCACATCACATTAAAATATTTGAATGATTCAGAAAGTATTCAAAGTTTAATGAGTAAAAAAAAAAACTATATTTAAATTTTGTCAAAGCGATAATGACATTAAAATAGTGATATATATTTTAATAACAAAGTAAATTGGTCATGAGTAAAAGACTCATCCAGTATAATAAATGAATGAAAATCATTTTAAAGTGCATACAAGAAATTGACTAATATGTGAAGTTAAACTATTTGCACATAAAAGAAGGTGTTTTAGATAAATTACAAAAATATTAAGATCATCAAATTTTATAAGAAAAAATTAAGGTTAACGTCTGAAGTGATTTGACCAAATATGGAAAACAATTAAATTAGCTAAGAATCTTAATCTAAGAATTGCATAAATAATTTATCAAAGATCTTTAATAAACCTTATGTAGATATTGACACACACTGAATATGCAATCATTATTTATATAACACACAATTAATTATTTAATTAATTGCGTAAATTTCAATTTACAAAAAATTGTACCAAAATAAATCTATTAAGATTTGTCCATACTGTATGTACAGAAAATATATTAATCAGATGTGAAATAAAATTGCTCACAAAGCTGAGTTATAATAAAAAATTATATTAAACAAATTAAATCGAAATTATCTTTATATAATTAAAAAAAATTAGAGGATGCCTCAATTAAATTCTTTGCACTAAGGAAAAAAAATGGCATAAAGCAAAACGATAATTAGGACGTAAAATTTATCAATTTAAATCAAGAGAACAAAAAAATTGTGCTCACTAGACAAGTATAGAATGCGGACAGAAAAAAATATGACTTAGTCAAAATTATATTTAAATAATATACTAGTTTATACCCGACACCCTTTAGGGTAAAAGGGTTTTTGATATATATATATATATATATATATATATATATATATATATATATATATATATATATACAAGTTTATATTCACGTGTTTCCGTGTAAGCGGTCGAATTAAACCAATTAAGTCTTTACGAATATGATAAAATAATTCTACCTTATGGCGAACTTCACTATCATTTGGTACGGAAATTTCCACGTTATAGACGCAAATCGACCAAGAGTTGCTTACGTCCAAGTTCTAATTAGCTGATTCAGAAATAGCCCCATACAAGTTCTCTAATGAATTTAAGGAAGAAAGAAAAAAATATAAATAACAAACGAAATTAATGAGAGAAGCAATGCCGTTTACAAGACATTCATAGTTATGGACTCACCTCGTTCAATGAATTTTTAATTCCTACAAAGTTAAAGACTTCCCACGTGGTCGAAGAATGTATTCATTTAAATCCGTGTCATCACGACGCAAACCAACCTTAGAACAACTTCAACGTTGCTTTACAATGCCCAGTAGAATTTAACACCCGCTATAAGCGAACACATACCATGTTTTAATTATAATTATACCAGTTAGATACTTCACAACCCTGAGAATGAAGGCTTAACCACAAATACTTGAACGAAAGATTAATGAGAGCGAGAAGGTTTTCATGGGTCCTTGAATTTTGAATCGTGGTCGAAGATTGCCTCCATTTCCACTCCGTTGTTATGTATCTCCCAGGGTTGTGATGTGTTTGTGTCTGATTAATATCGTGCGTTGTTGTGTTTGTTTTTGTGCGGTCATGTGTTGTGTGTGCAGTCTGTGCGTCAGTCGCGTTTTTGCGTTTAAGTCGTGTGTGTTTGTTTGTTGGTCGTCATCACATTTTTTTTTTTTTTTGCGTTTCAGTTGTGTGTGTTTAATGTGTTTTGTTGTATTGTGTTATTATTGTCTGTGTCTGTGTAACGAAGTGTTGTATTTGTTCGTTTGTTGCGTTAGTCGATTGTAATGTTATTAGCATATTGCCTAAGGCAAGTGCTAATTCGTCAACTATGTTAAGTTTTGTCTTGTTTTGTCTTTGTGTCCATGGATTACTTGTTGGGGGTGGTGCTGGTACGTATTTAGGTTGAGGTGTGGTTTTATTTGTAGGATTGTTTGGGTTATTGGGACAGTTTATGAAAGTGGATAGATGAGGACCACCGCAGTTTGCACACTTTGGCGGGGTTGTTTTTGTCTTAGTACATAGATGTGTCGAATGTCCGTCTCCGCATTTCATACATTTGTAGTTTATGTTGCAATTCCGTTGGTGATGTCCGAAAGTCTGGCACTTGTGGCATTGTATAATGTCAGTCCGTTTGTTTAGTTGTTCTATTTTGATTGCAAGTCCGCAGCAGTCGCGTAAGTTGTAGATTGACTTGTATTGTCTCGTCAGTTCGATTAATACAAGAGGTGCTGGTATTCCGTGTTTGCCGTTCATGCGTTTAATTTTTAAAGTCGGGTATCCTTGGTCTGTCAAGTCGTCTGTAATGTCAGTGTCTGTAATAAAGGTGGGAATGCCACGCATCACCACCTTTAGTGTCTTTTCACTTCTTGATTGGAAAGTGTAATATTGTATTTGTTCGTTGTCTAGTGTGTGTTTGAGTTTTCGGTAGTCTTCGTCTGTTGTCGGTTCGATGTGTATTCCTGGTTTCACCATTTTGTTTTCTACTGTGTTAATGCTGTTTGATTTAAGTAATTGTCGTATGTATGTCCATTTGTCTTTTTCGATTATGATAATTGGTGCGATTTTGTGTGTTTTTTTTGTTTCAGTTTTTGTGTTAAGTGTAGTGTGTGTCTTATCACTTACCCTGGGTGTGCTGTTCGATGTTGACGGTTGTGGAGTGTGTTCGGAGGTTTCTTCTTCCATTTTTTCCTCGGTGTTGGTTTTTTCGAGGACACTGTACGAGTTTTTTGTTTCTATTGGTGTGCTTGCGTGTTCTGTTTTCTGTTTTTTTTGCTGTTTTCTTTGGATTTATAAAACTATTTGAGATATCCATGGCGAATTTTTGTAGATCTATGAGTTGTTGTTTGCTTTCTGACGGTTTTACTGAACTTGTTTCCTCTTTGGGCGATTCTAGTATTTCTATTTTTACCGTTGGTTCGGCGGGATCTATGATGAATGTTTGCGGTTGTTTTTTTAATATATTTTGTATCTCTTCTTCCTCCGTGGTTCCGTTAATAATGGATTCCGCGTCTTCGCGTTGCTGCGGAGTGCATCTTCTTTTAAAACTTGGATTCAGCGCTAGGTTGGTAATCGTAGAAGTGATATATCGTCCGGCCATTGCTTCCGGGTTCGCTTTGACGGTTACCGTCGTCTGTTTAAATGCAATATACGTGTGTTCGTCTCAAAGACTAGCACACGAATGAGCGAGAAGGTCTTGCACGCGTCTTATATAGACGACCATACAACGTCATCCGGCAAAAAAAACAGTATTTAAAAGAATATTACAATTATCCAACATTTAATTATTTTCAAAAAGGAAATCGACCGCAAAGAGGACATATTATTAATTTACAACCTCTTTCCTTTTAAATTTCAACTAATTAATACCCCAAATTCTACTAATTAACTCCTCGTACTATATCACAAATAAATACTAATAGATGGCGTGCTAATTCTTAAATCCCATACAAAATACAAATTAAAAGCCATAACTGACATCCTCAAAAACTCTCATAATTACCTAGGGTTCATTTTAATTAGAAATACTAAATAAATTAAAACAAGGTTTATTAATTTATACAAACAAAATGACCGCAGAAATTAAGTAAACGCACACAGATGCCAATTCTATGTCCATCTGACTCTAAACCGCATGCACAACGTTTGACAGTATTAAGAAATATACTAACCTGATGTTTGTAAACAAACCATTGGAAAATGAATTTAAATAAACTAAAAATCACGCAAAAGATATAAATATATAAATGGATATAACATTAACCCTCTAATGCGACATGAGTCATGTCGCATGACTTACAGAATACATAGACTCCATAATTTAACTAGAAAATTAACAATTTAAAGGATGTCTTATTAAATCAAACGTGAATGGAAACTAACCCAACTGCCGTTACGATATTTAAAGGAGAGGCCTAAGTTACAATAGTAACAATTAACTGGCACTAGTACGTATATGAACAAATTAATTATTAAGGAATCAAAGCAGTACAAGAAATATATAAATTTAGGTATTGAAAAAGTTAAGAAATCGTTACTGAAGGATCTAATAACTGGGAAATAGGAATAAAATTAGCGAACTTTTTATGTATACCTAGTTATACAAAAATAACTAACAACCTAAAGCAAAATAAGGTATTTTAAATTTTAAGAATTCAATTAGTACGAAAGAATAGTAATTAAATATAGCAGAAACCTAGTATATATACCCTGTGGTTCAAATATAGCCAACCAATATAATTGCAAAATAACGTAATTTAAGTTTAAGAAATTCAAGTAGTACGATAATTAGTAAGTAAACCTAGCAGATACTAAAATGTACAAGGTTCAAAATTGACACATAAGAAAATTGTGTCTTGAATGCATCTGAATGTTACGTATGCAATGTTATATTTTATGTACAACATCGATAGCTTATTGATTATGTTACGATTTAACAATATCTATAGCTTAAATTTAGAAAAATACATGCTTACAGGCTTGCGTACCAAAATTAAATAAAACGATATTGCAGTCATATCAAGATCTGGTAAAATTCGATTTATTTTAAATCATAATTTTTTATTCGAAAACAGCATATAATGTAACCTGAGAAACAATAAACGCTTATAGCTATTGCAAATATTGTTTAAGATGATTTTGATAACATTAAAAAATACTAGCGCTCATAATTAGCAAGCATTGTATCTAACGCTTATAAAAGCAGGTATAATAAGACATCGGAAATGGATCAATAATATTGACAAGCTTCGAAAGACTATTACAATGTCTAAATAAGTCTTTATATGGTACATGATATCTACGAGTATAAAGGAGATCTGTATTCATTGTCAATAATGTTTCACAACCAAGATGACGGATTTAGTTGTATTTGGAACTTGTCAGTTTTGAAAGCAGATTTAGCAATTTCAAACCTTCAGAACTGACATCTGCTTTCAAAACTGACATCTGCTTTCAAATACTGACATCAGCTTTCAATAACTGACATCTGCTTTCAAAACTAATATCTGCTGGCAAAACTGACATCTACTTTCAAAACTGACATCTGCTTTCAATAACTGGCATTTGCTTTCAATAACTGACATTGACTCATTAACATTGACACCTTATAATGTGTTTCTAATTAGCTTGAACCAAGGTCTATCGCTTATGTCTTAATTGGCTCAAGCGACGGTCCGGCAAACCGTAGACTTGGGATCAATCCCAACGTAGACAAAATTTTTCAATTTAATTTCGTATGACTTACGTTGTAATTTGTAGACAGCAATATTTACAATCACATTTACTTCACAATTACTTACTAATTTGATAATATTTATAAATATTTCATATAAAAGCAGAACAACTCCAAGAATTGATCAATTGATATATTGAATATATATATATATATACAGGGTGATAAAAAAATTGGAGCTTTAAACTGAAAATAGTACACCACAAAATAAAGGCAAATGGAAAAAAATTGTGATAAAAGTTGTAAAGTAACTCTCCCCTTACCGATTTTCTTCTCAAGAGTATGCGGATATGTATTTTGTGTATGGCTACTGTAACGGCAGTGCACGTCAAGCAGTTATTGAATACCGACATCGGTTTCCCGATAGGCGCATTCCTTATTACAGAACGTTTCTGAAAGTACACAGACAATCTCGGGAATGCGGACTGCGTGATTATCTTTTTGACCGAGGAGTAAATTTGCCAGCAGACTTAGAGGAAGAAGCAGTAGCTATTACAAGGGATCCAACTCTCAGTGTACGTCGAATTGCTAGACAACTAGGAATGCCACGAACGATAGTTTGGCGAATTTTAAAACGTGAGGGCTTATATCCATGTCACTATCACAGGGAACACGGTTTGCCTGAGGCAGACCACTATTCTCGTCTAGTTTATTCTACATGGATATGAAGACAGTCACGGCTTCATTTTAATTACTGCAGAACAGTCCTTTGGACTGATGAATTTACGTTCACGAGAAGTGGTGTTACAAATCTGAGAAACCTGCACAGGTGGTCATCAGAAAATTCCAAAGCTATACGCTTATCTAAATTTCAACATTAATTTTCTATTAACGTTTGGGCGGCCCTAATCGATGACTTGTTGATTGGTCCTGTCGTTCTTCCTGGGAGGTTAAATGCGGACAATTACCTTCAATTTATTATTGACGAACTGCCAGGTCTTTTAGAGGATGTCCCACTGAATGTTCGACGAGACATGTGGTTTCACAAGGATGGGGCACCACCACATTTCGGAATTGCTGTCCGAAATTGGGTTAACGTCAATTATCCCAGATGGATTGGTCGAGGTGGTTCTGTTGCATGGCCACCCAGATCACCCGATCTTAATCCCCTTGACTTTTATTTATGGGGGTATATGAAAAATTTAGTCTACGCGCAAGTTTCGAACACAAGAGAAGAGTTGTTGGATCATATTCACCTGGCTACCGAGCAAATCCAACAAAAGAAGTATGAAATTCGGATAAGTACTTCTTCTGTTGGCTTACGGGCATAAGCCTGCATTCAACAACGAGGTGGACATTTCGAAAATATTATTAATTGAACTTTTTTAAATAAAATAAGTTTTTATTGACTTTAGGATTACATTTTTTCATGATCTGACATTCACATTCATAGATCTGTAACTTTGAAACAAATAAAAATGGATATACAAGTTTTGCGTTTTTGTTACTTGAAATGAAGTCTAATTTACACTCCTAAAATTTGAACATAAAGGTACGGGATACTTGTATATTATGTATATACACGAATGTAGAGTATAATTGCTTAAAAGATTCTACAACGATTTAAACAAATAAAGGAAGAACATAAAAAATATTAATTGACTATATGACTTAAAAGAATACTTGGAGTCAAATTTGTAACCCCAAAACATTACACACATTTTAATAATATGTAAGAACTGCAAGAATTAACAATTCTCTTTTTTCTACTCTCTGTATGGCATACTAAGATGTAAGGTTAAAACAGACTACTTAAGAGAAACAACTATCATAATTCTATTATCTACCTATTTCTCCAAAATCTCGCATTGTTACATAATGTGCAGCGCCATCTAGTGCTAACGAGATTATTAAATTTTATAGGCAGTTCCGTTTAATTTACCTGAACGTTACAAATCAACTACATACGGTATTTCGAAAGTCACAGTCGACTGGCGTCGTCTCCTGTCTATGGAGTTATACCGGACTCGTTTACTTCATAAACGATACATAAAATGTCACAATCGTTAATATTTTTTTGTTATATTTTGTACTTATATTATTATATACCGGATGTTTTCGAAATCATACTTAATATGACGATCTCTAGAGAAGAAATAATACTTAAAAATAAATGGACGTTATTCCAAATAGTTTTTGCACTTTTATATAACGTGTTTAGCTTTATTAATTGCCATTTTCTGGCAATGATTTTGCTATAAAATAGCCCTACAAACATCAACCAATTAGCTTAAAATTTCGTTAAGTTCCAATTTTGACCGCCGTCAAAATATTTTTGTCTCTATGAAAACGACATTGTAAATTATAAACTATTTTTTAATAAGTATGTACATGTAAAAATCTAGCTACAATAATGTGGCCAGTATCTAACGATTGATTTGTTTCTTGTTGTTAAAACTCATTATTTGTTGTGTATCTCTGTTTATTTTTGACTTCTTGCATTTTATTCTTTATAGCATAATCTTATCGTAAAGATAGTAGTTTATAACTATTCAGACTTTTATCTTCTTTAAATGTAAGTACAATACTTCGTAGTAACGTTTAATGAATTATTATTTATACTGTTTTAAAGCAATATGGATATTGTTGTTAGAAGAGATCAGGGAAAGTTTATTGATATGTAAGTACAATCTTGAAAATATCACGATGAGGTTTGGCCACACAATCAAGTTACGTCCGTACCATTGCATACTGAATTCTGTAGAAATGGCACGGGCTCAAATAAAAAAAATGTTGCATAACAACACCATTTTCAAATTAAACTGACATACTGGCTTTAATTGCCGGAGCATATGATAACTGACTTAAATATTGAGAATAAAACGCTTAGCTATATTTCACTAATTTTATTGAATAACTCTAACATATTGCTGTGTTATTTCAATACAATAGCTATTAAATTAATTAATGTAAATAGAGAATAAATAAGAGCAAAACGTAGTCAAAATGGATTGTGCTTTGAGTGCACCTGTACAATACGTGATGCAATAATGTCAATAAATTTAAGGTTACGATTCTATAGTTATGAAAAACTCATACTAACGTAGCATGTTTTTATAAAAAGAAATATATGAAGTTAAGCATATTAGATCCTGTATTTACCGTGTAACTTGCAGATATGTTTTGTAAAATTCACTACTTCATAATATAATATTTAGAATGTATGATTAATTTATAAGACAAACAAACTGCAGAAAAAACATCTATTTCGGAAAAAATCTAGTATTAATAATATTCACAAAACAGCCTAAAACGAATAAATACCCGTAGCAAGGGCCAACAATCTGTTTGAAGTGCATTATAATAACAAACAATAGCTTACATCCGTTTATACAACTGCATAGGATATAATATTTCCAACAATGAAAAATCTAGACAAGATGGATTCGGCAGGTTGTATAATAATCCATTATAATAGAAGCTTCAAGGTATATAATAACAGTCATTAACAAGTTAACTGCCAAGCCATTTTTTTAAATTTCGCCTAAAACCCTGAACTTAAAAGCATGTTCCTTTGCGTGCATATAAGGATGTTTTGCATTCATATTTGAAACTTTCAATTTTTTTCGCTAAGATTTAGGAAGAAAAACAATATCGGTCATAATGACCGCCGCGGCATATCGGGCGTAAATAAGTCACATTCGCCAAGCGGTCACGTGCTAGCGGTCATTTTTGCATACGATACACCAGCCAATTGCAGTAACAGAGTATAACTTCGGAAAGTTGTCGATTGATCTTTCACATCAATTTGCTAGCTCCAATTCTACATTAAGAAAGTCTTTGAAGTGTTACAGGAAACTTGGACTTGAACTGATTTTAGTGACATCACTTGTAATGCATTTATAATATATAAAAAAATAACGAGTGACTCTATGACAGTAAATTTAGAAAAATTATTATTGAAAAATTGCTTGAAGAAGATGTCTACGTCAAACAAAAAAAAAGGAAGGCCTAGTCGAGTGTTTACCAAAGGAAATATAATAAACTACAAGTTGCTGAAGAAAGAAGGAAAGGCTGTCGCCGTAAGAAAATACTGTCGAGAATGTTATAACAAAAAAGTAGCTGGACAGTTACGTATTACTGCCATGATTTTGAAAATAAGCCGTATTGTTGCTTACCTTGTGTTAAGGGTAAGAAATAAGAAAAATAAGTGAATTTTGTAACCAAGTATATTTTTAAGTTTTTATTATTTATAATAAATTGTAGTGGTCTTTTTCCGGAAGTAGGTAAACTGGGCGCAAGAATAATCTGTTTACCTGCATGTCCAAAAGGGTCTGTAGGTAAATTAGGCGCGAGACTTTCATTAATTACATAAACATTAATCGAATTTTAAATGATCCAATCATTAACATTAATCGATTATAAATATTCCCAATCTGCAAAACCAAAATTAGTTTGGTTCCATGTTTTCCTAGTTTAGTTAATTTCTTTTCTTGATAGCGAAAAGCTCTCAGTGCATATAGTGATATGCTATTAACCAATAAAAATGAACATTTTTTGTTTATTAATGACATAGAAAATAATATTGTTATGTTTACATGTGAAACAAACATTAATATTTCAACAGAAATGGTTCAACTTTACATGGACGGCACATATTCCTTTTGTCCTAGGTATTTCTTTCAATTTTTCACAATACATGGACTACAATACAAAATGGCCACTATATTTCCTTAGTTTTTTGTTTGTTACCGAGTAAGACTACTGAATGTCACAAAACTTGTTTTTCTTTATTAAAGTTCAATATATATGAAAATATCGTCGTATGTTTAATCCAAATAAAGTTTTTATAGATTTTGAAAATTATTATTGAAATTAATGGTTGCCGGTTTCACTTACACCAAGCATGGTACAGAAAGATAAAATCGATTGGATTAGGCTCAAAATATGAATCAAAAAGTGAAATTGGCAAAAAACACATTGGGATTAACCTATTTAAACCCAAATGAAGCCGAGGATTGATTTGTGTTCGATATGAGTCGTACAAGCCATACAATGATTTGTTGGATAAATATTATGATTATTTGTTAAATACATATATTATTGAAAATGCAGTACAGTAATGTCCGGTTATTACGGACCCGGTTATAGCAAACTTTCGGTTATAACGAACCAGTTTGAAAAGTAGGAACCAAGGTTCCATAAGAAACGTGTTAATTTTTTTCGCATATAACGAACCCGCTTATAACAAACTTTCGGATATAACGGACCTTATTTTCCATTTTGTATGTAAAAAGTTTTCGGTTATAACGAACTTATAATTAGAAAACAAGGGACTTCCCCGAGTATCTCGCCAGAAATGCAGTAGTCGATTCTAGCAGTTTGTGCAAGCAGTCGACGTCGAGTCATCAATATGTGCTTACGCTGATTCTCAAACGTGATTTTAAGACCATGAGTGACGCAGTTGCGAAGAAAAAACGTAAATCTTTTACGTTGAAAAGTAAACATGATATTGTGAAACGATTGCAACGAGGTGTCAAACAAAGCGAAATTTGTACTGAAATGGGACTAAGTAAATCAACGGTAATAAAAAACTAAATTCAGGATAATGCATGTATTAAACAAAAACTTCATTGTAGGTTGCTACAATTTGGAAGCGAAGGCAAACCATATTGAAGAGTTTCGAACAAGTACGAAACTCAAATGTGAAAAAAATCAAAAAACCTACTAAGCACGAAGTTGATCAAGGCCTTTTGAAATGGTTTTCTCAGCAAAGAAGTAAAAATGTAACTATCAGCGGTGCCGTGTTGCAATCTAAAGCTGAAGATCTTGGGAGTAAATTATTGGAAGATCCTGAATTAAAATTTAGTAGAAGTTGGATCGAAAGGTTTAAACGAAGACACAACATCAGCAGCGGAAAAATTGTTGGAGAGGCAGCCTCAGTTAATATGGATGTTGTGAATGACTGGTTGGAAAATAAGTGGCCAATAATTAGAGAAAACTTTGGAGATGAGGACATTTTTAACGGCGATGAAACGGGGTTGTTTTATAAGCTCACACCAGACAAGACATTAAGATTCAAAGGGGAGACCTGTACAGGTGGAAAGTTATCTAAAGAAAGAATTACCGTCTTGGTTGTAGCAAATTTATTGGGGACAGAGAAAAGAAAATTATTGGTGATCGGAAAGGCCAAAAACCCCCGATGTTTCAAAAATGTGGTACGATCACCAGTCAATTATAAATGTAACAGAAGAGCTTGGATGACCTCCGAAATTTTTACAAACGAACTACGAGAATGGGATGATGAATTACGTCGTAAGAAACGAAAAATCTTATTACTAGTGGACAATTGCCCGGCTCATCTGGATGTAAAAAATTTGGAGTGCATTAAGTTGGTGTTTATGCCTGCGAATACAAGTTCGAAATTGTAGTCCATGGACCAGGGTGATATCCATAGCTTAAAAAGCAATTACCGACGATTCCTACTCTCGAAAACTATAAATTCTATTGATAATGATGAAACTAACTTCACTGTGAGTCTCTTGGATGCAATTAACTTCATCCATATGGCATGGCAAAAAGTGTCAAAGCAGACAATCGCTAATTGTTTTCGACACGGCGGATTTATCAGGCGTGAGGATGAATTTGACTCAGATGACAATCTACCATTAGTCGAATGGCTCACAAAAAATCAAGAAGAAAGTGTTAACGATGTTCAAGATGAACTCACTCTTGGTGAATATGATTTTAATGAATACGTTCACGTTGATGACAACCTTGTAAATGTGGAATTTTTGGATGATGATGCCATTGTAGCTTCTGTGTCTTCTGCAGCTAATCGGACTGACGATGAGAACGAAGAAGATGAGAACGAAGAGGAAGAAACCTAAAATAACGAAGTACCACTAGTTCCAACCACTTCAAATGCAATCCAAAATATTGAAGTCGTTCGTCATTTTCTTCAAACGCGGAATACTCGGCAACATATTCTTAATAAGCTAAGCGAAGTGGAAGTGCACATCAGAGAGATTAATCTTGCAAAAAAAAAAAAAAAAACTAAAATAAATACGTTTTTTTAGTACATAATTAATATTTTCAAGTTGTTTCAGACATGTAATGTTTGTAATGTATTTTGTTATATGAAAAAAGAATAAAAATTGACTCACTCAAAATAGTGGTGTTTTTTCAAAATCATCACTTATAATGAACTTCGCATATAACGAACCTTTTTTGCCGGTCCCTTGGAGTTCGCTATAACCGGACATTACTGTATTTCCCATTTCTATGTGGACAGAAGAAAGTGCTTTGGTAACAAGAACAACTAATTGTTGTGAGCCATTTAATGCAAAATTCAATTCCTCATTTTATACAACGCATCCCTCTATGTCTTTATGGAAAAGATAATAGTGTGCTGAATTGATATATATATATATATACATATATATATATATATATATATATATATATATATATATATATATACATACATATATATATATAATAAAAAATTAATTTAAATTCAGGTAAGCGGTCAATTAAGAAAAAAAACTCCTTTATTAAATAACCCTATATTTCGCAACAGACTTTGTCGCTTCTTCTGGGGTAAAAAATGTAGAGTTGAAGAAAATATAAAATTGACGTACAAAATATAAAAATGATTGGTCAATCATTTTTATATTTTGTACGTCAATTTTATATTTTCTTCAACTCTACATTTTAACTTTATTTCAACTTTACATTTTTAAATAAATTCAACAATTTTCACAACAAATTAAAATTCACCATTGAAGAAGAAAATAATAACAGTATTAATTTTCTTGATATTTCTTTAAGCTATGATAGACAGGGTACTATTTATACAAATTGGTAACGAGCCATCGAAAAAATTCATAATTGGAGTAGGCTGTGAAATTGGGTTGATACTTTAACCACTTCCACATAATGACATTTATTATTTGACATTGAAACTAGAAGTTTGTGTCAAATTTTTCAAAACTCTTATTAAGAAAATTGTTTGTGTTTAGATGTAAATGGACAACATTTTCAACAACTTCTGTAGCTATATGTAATTTTGATTATGATTTCGATATTAAATAAATTATTTGTTTTCTTTTTTGTTGTAGTATCATTTCAATGCCATAACCTTTTTTTACAATGAAACCAAATGAAACTGTCAAGCATCAAGTAATGTGTCATTACGTGGAAGTGGTTAAAGTACCAACCCAATTTCACAGTCTACTCCAATTATGAATTTTTTCGATGGCTCGTTATAATAAACCCACAGCTTCTTTTCGATATATGAATTACCACTCAAATTCTCCTACAGTATTCAATAAAATGATTATAAATAATCTGACTGATAGAGCAGTAAAACTATCACATACTCAATACAGAAAAGATAACATCAAGAAAATTAAAACAATCTTAACAGATAATAATTATCCACCACAACTTATAGACCAAACAATTAAAAAAAGAATACACCAAATATACAACACTGCAGACACCAATAACAATTTAAACAATGACACAACATATATCACGATTCCACATTCCACAACTATCAGAAAAAATTAAATACACCTTCAAAAAATATAATATAGCTACAACATATAAGCTTAGTAATACTAATAAACATTTATTTTCAAAACTTAAACCTAAAATAGAAAAAAATCGAGAAACATGTCATCTATAAAATACCATGTCGCGATTGCGATAGTTACTATATAGGCCAAACTAAACAATATTTATGCAAAAGAATACAAGCCCACAAATATTCTAAAACAGACAAAACTGCTTTATCTACACACAAACTACAACGCGATCACCATTTCGATTTTGAAAACACAGATAATTGATAAAGAACAACACACAATGAAAAGGGAAATTAAAGAAATGATTAGTATTAAACAGGAAAAAAATTCAATTAACAACAGAAGTGATATAAAAAATTTAAACAGTATATACTATAACTTAATTATGTAACGATCTGCAATTTACCATCGTAATATATGTTGCTGTTATATAATTATATATCTTAAGTTATTTAAATATCATATACATTTGCTTATCATGCTGACAGTTCCGTGTTTTGATTCCTGTCTGGTTGTCCCAGTAGGTTTTCGTGGTTTTCCTTCTCGTTTAAGGCGAATGCCGACAGCTTTACATCTTAAGACGCTCCACGGGCGCATACATAATAAGAACTCATGTCTTGCGTTTCCCTGTTTTTGTTGTCTATCTATTTTAGATTACTAAGGCATGATTTATTATTATTCAATTGGAATGTATCTTTGATTAATTTTATCCATAGCAAATCAAATGTATGACATTAATATACTGTCATTTATATTTTATATTCCTTGATAAAGGCATCATTTGCCGAAACATGTAGGATTGTTTTAAATATATATTTTAAAGTAAAATCAGACCTTAAATCGCCAACAAATTGAATTTACCATAACATACAAAGGTCACGAAATAATTATCTTTAAATAAGTATATATATATATATATATATATATATATATATATATATAGTAGATTAAATTAGTCGGCGATTTAAGGTCTAGTTTACTTTGATATTTATATATTTAAAACAATCTTACATGTTTCGACACATAGTATCTTTATTAAAGAAATTAAAAATATAAATGACGGTATATCAATGTCAAACTTATATATTCGTAGTTGTCATGGATAAAATATTCAAAGATACATTCAAGTTTAATAATAAGTCATGCCAGATTAGCAATAGGGGCAGCTAAAGGAGAGCCCATGGTAATACCAAATGTTTGGCTGTAAAAAGAATTTTTGTATTGAAAATATGTGTTGTCGAGACAGAAATGTATACCTCTAATAAACTCAGTTTTGTTTAGTGATGTGTGTGTACTAATTTCATCCCATTTGGATTCTATTATATTTATAGCTACAAACCCGCAAATACTCCAAAACAGACAAACTGCTTCATTTACACCCAAACTACAAGGCGATCACCATTTAGATTTTGAAAACACACAGATAATCAATAAAGAATAACACACAATGAAAAGGGAAATTATTAATATTAAACAAGAAAAAAATTCAATTAAAAACAGAAGTGATATAAAAAATCTAAGCAGTATATATTAAAACTTAATAATGTAACGATCTTCAATTTACCATCTTGAATATATGTTATTATATATTTATCTATAATATGTTTTTAAATATCTGTACACTGGCTTATCATGTTGGCAGTTTCGTGTTTAGATCCCTGACTGGGCTGTCCGAGTAGGGTTTCGTGGTTTTCCTTCTCGTTCAAGGCGAATCTTAAAATCTTAAGTCGCTCCACGGGCGCAGACATAATAATAACCCATGGCTTGCTAATCCCCCGTAATTGACGTTTTGCGTCTAGTGTTCTGAACCATGAATTATTATTATTAAACTTGAATGTATCTTTGAATATTTTATCGATGACAACTACAGATATATAAGTTTGACATTGATATACTGTCATTTATACGAGTATTTTTAATTTCTTTAATAAAGACACTATATGTCGAAACATGTAAGATTGTTTTAAATATATACATATCAAAGTAAACCAGACCTTAAATCGCCGACTAATTTAATCTACTATAACATACAAAGGTCAATAAATAATTATATATTTCGGCCATACCTAGTAAAACTCATAGCAATATGTTTCGGCTGTTAGGCTATTATCAAAGAAATATCTTTAAATCCTATTTAAGATATCTCTTTGATAATAGCAAAGCAGTCGAAATATATGTTGTATGAAATATAGCCAAATGATTTTTCTTCTGAATATTTAATCTAAGTCAATTCTTATTTGCTATTAGTATTGTAGGTATTATATATTTCAGTTGAGGAAGAAATGTTCGCAGGTAGGAAAATTGAAGATAATATACAAGAACTAATCATATCCGTATAGTGACTCAGGTTTAACTAATGGCCAAAATAAGCGATACTTAAAAAAATTAAGATTCGTAAGAATTTCAGTACCTTTGATGACCACAATAAAAGTCATACTTAAAAAAAATTAAGTACTCTATATATTTAATAACAATATGTATTGCGTAATGAAATTTTATTTAAATTAATTGTAATGTATTAATATCTCATATTGTTAGTGAGTGGCAAACCCACACATTTGAACTTCAAATTGTTACGTAGACGCTGACTGAGTAGTGTTTTGTCACCAGGTAGAAGCGCCAAATTGTTAAAAGATGGACGCTTGTGGATTTTGTTAATTTTATTCGGGGCTAATTGTAGCGTCTCAACAATAATGAAAATAATTTGAAATAATGTGATGAAAGGCACCAAAAGTCCAGGACGTATGTAATATGCTGAAATAAATGTATTAAATAAAGGAAACGTTGTCCTTAAAGCTTTATTTAATATTTACATAAAAGAAATGAAGCTTTGAAATAGATTAAAATAATTAATCGAATGCTATATGTGCAGGTATTGACGAATAAGTTTTTACAAACTGAAAATAAATGAACAGCCAAAAATTCCAGAAGTAGTAATAATGGCCTTGTAAATATAATTAAAATAGTATAATTAAGAAATGATAGAGTTACTTGCTTGTGTTTATTCGGGGCGGATAAAAAAACGTGTAAAGAAACTTTGGCAGCGCAGTTTACTACATGAGCTGTAGTTCTGGTCGAAACCGTGGTTGAAGAACGAGAAAGAAAGTTCTCTTCCCGTTTTTTAGAGAGCTGGTTGTACTAAGAGTGGGTTTTATGATCTAGTTTAGGGATAACGTGCGTTGCAAATAGCAATAATGTCTGAAGAATTAAGAGTTAATTAACGACGCGAGCTGAAAGGTTGTGACGTCAATAAAATTAGTATAATTACAGGATTTCTTGAAAAAATACTTTAAAATGATACGTCACCCGATATGATTTAGATAGATAGCTTTTATGCTAGCGAAGGGAACGCGGTTATAACATAAAAAATTAAAAACGACAGTTCCGAAATTATTTTAAATGCTTGGGTTGGCTGTTCAGTAAGTAGATTCTCGGAAAAATGTCGTTTATGACCAGTGCTATACAAAAGAAAGGCTTTTTCTTGAAAATATGAATAATATGGTACGAAGTGACCAACGAATTTTTGTATATTTCTAAATTTGATTTTAAATGCGAATAATACAATTTAAGGCGGAATTTTGAATAGGTTCTGATATATGATATGTAACAATATTTTCTTATCGAATATATTGTGATGACTCATCCAACGATACGTCACGTATCACATCTTTTGCACCTTCGCGATAGATATAGAAAACTCGAAAGATGTTCGACGGCCGATATATGAGCCGTCGAGGAAGGGATTTATTCATTCGATTCCAAATCAACGCCGAGTGATCTTACATAAATATAAATACATAAATGTGCTTATTGTTAGTAATTAGTTTTAAATTGTTGTATGTTTTTATTGTTAATATAGTGTGTGTCTAAGTTACCGTTACTTTTATTTAAGAAACCCGCAGACAAACAAATATTTCACAGAAAAAAGACAAGTATTTTACAATATGTTCCTCATAGTTAAATATTAAACAAAACTCTGTATAATTAACTTGTATATATTCATTAGATAAACATGGGATGGGTATATTAGAATTTGATAACAAATTTGCTCCTTAAAAAAGATATCCATCATATCCAGAGACTTTGATATAATCGATTATGTTTGAATCCGAATTATACTTATATCTGAAAGGTATTACCTGTATTTTGTAACTTAAGTTTTGGTTATGTGCATAATAATAAAATATCGCATAACCATGCCACTCAAATGCCAGCCACAAACATTCAAGTACAGAAATGACAATCTTTTTTTAAATAAGTTATATCATCTCTATTTTAATAATTATTTAAATAAATTTTTCGGATGTTTTAAAATTGTACAGAAATGACAATCTTTTTTTAATAATAAGTTATATCAGATTCTCTATTTTAGTAATTATTTAAATTAATGTTTTGGAATTAAATCAAATTTCGCAAGCTTATTATATTGTATTTGCTTTAATATTTTATTCGAATGCCTTCACGACGAAACTTGGCAACTCTGTACGGTATTCCCACTGTTTTCTAAGGTGCGAATGGACTATAGGCAAAATAAACGCTTAATGTTGTATTTGTTAAAATGATTTGGTTACCCTACTTTTTCTTAAGCACAGCGTGGAAAATATATGTAGATATTCGTTATTATAACTAAGAAACACCAATCTCACATTATTTATGTTAATAATTTCCGTAATATTCTAATTCTAATTTATAAAACTACGTCATTGTAATGCTAGAACGAACAGCACCGAATATTCTAAAAATATCAAAGTAATATCCCATTTGTGTCTAAAAGATTTTGATCTTTCATGTGTTTATGTATATTTATTCATTACTTGTGCATATATTGTGAATGTTTACTGCATTTGAGATAATTGTGCATGTGGTACAGTTACACTAACTTGTTTTTTTTTATTGGCATTACAATACATATAGAAGACGTGTCAGTAACTTCATTTCCTAGTTTACTAGGAAATTAAGTTCTATTAAGATGTATTTGCTTCAAAGCACATTCAGTTATGCTGAAAATAAATGCAGTAATAATGAACGTATTAGAATTTTGTTTTTTGTTTACTCATTGTATGTGTGGAATATTTTATTATTATTTATAAATTTAAAATATGCTTTCTATAAGTGTTATTGAAGACTCAATCTTCAAATTTTGTCCAATCAGAAATATACAGTTGCGAGTAGTAAACTAGCAATGTAGGAAACATACACAAAAAAATCATATTATTTGTAAATAATTAAAATGTAACATTTATTTTCCTATTTAACTATTTGCACGTAAAAACGATTAAATAGAAACTATTGAATCAACGTTAGGCATTGTTATACTATATTAGTGCCTATAATTTAATCGAAATTGGAAAATAGATAATACACACATTATATTTCATTTATTCATTCATGCGAAAGCTTTAACAGGTTAATGTACAAATTTAATGCTTTGCTCTACATGTTAATACTTCTTTTAAATCAATATTATTTCATTCCATTTTTTCACATTTTTCCTAAAACTTTCTTAGGACATGGCGATAAGTACTATATTATCTGCATCTCTGACAAACATACAAACTCCAATTATGAAACTTCGACTCTTACCGTATTTTCTTCCTTTGCACATTCTCTTGCTATTTCATTTATCAGTGTGACAAACAGTAGAGTGCTCAACACTCCCGCTTACCACATTTTCCTAATCATGTCAAATTCTTTCGATCTTATATTGTTTTGACATTTCTTGTATTTGTATAGAAGCCCCTAATGACTTTCAATAGTGCGTTATTATTCTGGAAAACTAGACTATGCGATCTTTCCCTTAGTTCATTACTGAAACCTTCTTGCAAGTCCACAAAACGTAAATATAATTTACTATCGCAGTCAGTTCTTTCAGCTGTTTTAAACTAAAAATAAGATGTGTTGGTCCTGTTCCTAAGTAGTTGTTTTAGCATTGGTTATACTTTATAATGCTCTCATTTTCAGTTTACTGTCTGTTCCAAGATTATTTTATTATTATTTTTATCAAATAAAAGACAATTTTTTTGTGCGCGCTTTGTAGCGGAGATTAGTAATGTACTCACTGCAATATATCTACCTGATCAATGTAGTGTGGAAATATCAGATTACCTATCGAATAATAATCGAAAGTCACTACGTACTCGAAATACAAATTAGTTTTCTCAGTACACAACGTATTGGATTAGCTCTATTAGAACAACAGTTTAAAACGGCAGTTAAATTTGATTTAAATCTTTTACAATCCTCTGTCAAAGTTTTAGACACTAGTACAATTAGTATATTCCACCAAATCATTGATAACTAGTGAAAAATTTTTAAAAAAACGTTGAATACATAGGGTAATATTAATAAATATAATAATAATATTAGTATTAATTTATTATTAATTGACATTTATACTGTAAGACTACAATAAATATTTGAAAAATGTGCGACTACATTTACATCTGATCTAATTCTAAACCTTATGTCAGTAGATAAACAAGCATACTACTTACTTTAAAAATTACTTCAAAACAAAGGTGGTTAAGACGTGATAATGAATTTATATTCTCATTTAATTTCTGCACTGTTTGTAGGATATAATTTTGTTTTACTTAAACATTTTATTATCTAAATTTATGTTCAAAATTAACGCACCACGCAATATTTTTGATATATTTTCTATAATTTTTGTATTTTCTAAAAGTTCTTGATTTTATCTAAACATAATCTAGTAACTTTATCTCACTGCAAAGCAATTTCGACATTTCTGGTGAAAAATAGCCGAAAGTTAATGTCAAGGTTTATTAAACAGATTCTCTTGAGTCGTTGAAGTTACAGTTCAAGCATCATTTATGTTTTAATTACCATTTTGTTATTTTTTTTGCGTATATAGAATTTAAGTTAATAAGTCTAAATTCAAAATCAGGAACCGACCACATCATTTAACCAATGATGAATATGTAAGACCTTCAACATTGTTAGAAGAAGGACGTATAATGCGTTATGCAGCTAATTTGCTGGGCGTTAATCATAAAGGTAGAAAACGACTCACAAGTGCGAGAGATGATCGTTTTTTGCAGCTACAAGCTTTCAGAAATAGGCGAATAACAAGCACGGAACAGCTTGAAGCGGTCAGAAATATCCGAGTTTTTGCTTTAACTGTAAGGAGCAGATTGAAGGAAGTAAGATTGAATAGTAAAAAGCCTGAAGTTGGACTATTAGTTATCGCAGCACACATAGTACAACGTCTGAGATTTGCCAGAAATTATGCAAATTGAACAGTTGACGATTGGAAGCGAGTTTTGTTTTCGGACGAGACTAGAGTAAGTTTAAAATCACCAGATGGTTACGAAATAGTATGGCCAAGAACTGGAGAGAGATATCATGA
This sequence comes from Melolontha melolontha, assembly GCA_935421215.2. Classification (NCBI taxonomy): domain Eukaryota; kingdom Metazoa; phylum Arthropoda; class Insecta; order Coleoptera; family Scarabaeidae; genus Melolontha; species Melolontha melolontha. The sequence continues at coordinate 145,132,320 of OW285235.1, forward strand.
CTGTGCAATATCTCAAAGGGAGCCCTTTGGTAGTGGGTCAAGAATGAATGTTCCGAGAAGTTACTTGCTTTAGCGCCTGCACAGAGTTAATCTCTATTCGCCAAAGGTCAATGAATTTTGAATATTACCTCGAAAACATTATATGCCTTTTGCGCCATTTATAGGCAACAACTTAATTTTCATGCAGGATAATGCGAAGCTAGACAAGTTTTGGATTACTTGAAAGCGGTCAATATTCAGATCATGGATTGATCACCACGAAGTCCAGATTTAAATCCAATATGCATGGAACACTCCAAAAAGATCAGTAAGGTGACATTTATCAGCTACTATTAATCTCCAGGAATTAGAACAAGCCGTTCTCTTCGAGTGGGAACATATTCTCCAAGAAGTAACCCAAAATTTGATAGTGAGCTTACCACATCGAATACAAGCAGTTATCAAAGCTGGAAAAGGTCTCACGCATTATTATCTTTTATTCTTTCATTCGGTTTTTTTTTTTTGCTTTTCGAATTTATGATACCAAAAATATTGTTTTTCTATTTTGCGTTCGTAATGAACTCATTAGGAAACCCAAAACAGTATCGAAATGAGTTTCATTTCGATTCATTTTTCAATGTTGGCGTTGTTCGTCATTTAATTTTAAGAATTTAAATACATTTGACAGATATATATGTACGTAGGCTACACAAACAACGTATATTGTATACAATTGACAACAAAGTATATTAGTTTCTATGTCACTCATGTTTATATTTTTAAATAAAATATCAAGTAATGTTAACGAAAATTAATAAATAATATGTAATATAATATACTTCGCGGATAGCAAGATTTAAATTTGAAAATGTCTCAATGCGACCAACTGCATGCTTTATATAAAAGTAAAACCCTGAACTTTCAAATGAAATAATTTCAATTTTTTATACTAGGGGGTATTGATATATTCTTAGCCTACTATTAAAATAATTTAAAGTTGGGACTAAGAGAATATTTTATTACTTAACATAGTCTCCTCTTAAATTAATACACTTAATACAGCGATCCTGCAACGCCTTTAACCCTTCTAAAAGAAAAGATTCTTCTTAGTCTGCAAACCTGCCCTCGGCAGCTCCTATTACCTCTACATTACACAAAAATTGAAATTCATTTAAACTTTTTTTTCAATCGAGAGAACAGATAATAGTCTGAAGGGACAAAGTCTGGGTAATAGGGCGGGTGTTCCAGTAATTCGAACCCTAGATCGAATTGTATTCATTGGTAATGTACGATTTGTGTGCAGGGGCATTATCCTGCAAAAGCAATACACCTTTCTTTCGCTAACATGCCACGTCTTGTTTCCTTAATTTTCTCTCTCAGTGTGGTTAATAATTTAGAATAAGAATTTCCAGTGATGGTCTCACCCTTTTTAGGTAATCGATCATAATTATTCTACGGATATCCCAAAAAACAAAAGCAAGAACCTTTCCAACGGATTTTTGAACTCGAAACTTCTTAGGCCTTCGAGAACCATGATCCTTCCACTCCATTGGTTGCTGTTTTGTTTCTGGGTCGTAAAAAAGGACACATGTTTCATCCAGAGTCACAAGACGGTTTAAAAAATCTGGATCTCCTTCAAAACGGGCACAGAATGACCATGATGCTTTCACTCTTGCTTGTGTTCAGCTTTCGAGCATTTAGGAATCCATTTTGCAGATATTTTTTTCATACCTAAATCGACGTGAATTATATAATGGACGCGTTCATATGAAATCTTTGGAGCTATATGTTTCAACCCAATTCGACAGTCAGATAATATCATGTCATGAAGTGTGTCAATATTTTCGGGGGTGGACACCGAAATTGGCCTTTCTGGTAGCTTCTATCCTCAACGAAAGGTTTTGCTCTTTTGAATGACGCAATCCAATTTTTGACAGTCGCATAAGGTGGGCCAAGTGTGTTGAGCATATATTCGTAAACTTCCTTACCACTTAACCTTTTCAAGTACAAGTATTTGGTGATGCCTGGATACTCCAATTTATTGATTTTCACATTTGCATTCGTCATGCTTTCTTTCAAAATTTACTGCACAGCAATACTTCAACTTCTTGACGTAAGATTTTACAGTGACACTTTTAAGATGTCATTTGTTCTTGCCATTTGTTTAAGGCAAATGGCCTAGGTTAGCTAGTTATCAATACACCTCATATAAAGAAAGCGACTGTTTGACATCTAATGATATAATATTTGCATAATTGTAATTGTCTTTGAAACAGCTAAGCGTATCTTCCCTATCAGGTCAAAACTAGCTGTGGGAGTTCTGGGATATTAGGACACTGTTCATGAAATTGTCGAATGCGTTTGGAAGATTTGACAAATACTGCTTTAGTGTCATCCGGACAGCAGTAGCGAATTGTTTCGGCTACGAGATGTAACCTATGTAATGTACACGTAACATATAACAAATTAAGGAAACTCCTAAACAGGAACACTTGGATTGCTGAAATTTCGAACTTCTTGTAAAGTGGCTGGTATTACGTTTTTAACGTTCGCCTGCACACGAATGAAGTCTCTAACTTGCTATCAAATATAAAGGCGATGCTCTACTGGTTTTAATATTTGAAGTATGATATGTACCACTGAATTTTTCATTGAATTCGTTCTCGTTATATTCTCTATTCTTTCACGAACATCTAGTAAGTAATTTCGCAATGTTGATTCACAAGGCGGGATTATATTCGTCCCAAAAACTGGCGCATCTATTCTTTTTGGATGTTACTAAATTGAATATTACATTCATCATAAATATTAAAATTGCGCTTCTTCCATTTTTGATTTGCGCTAATGACATGTTTTTTGGATTGAGATCGTTTCCGAATCATTTCTTGACTCATATTTGCAACTAAAACACAGTAACGTCGAACGAACTGAAATTATATCTGTAGACTGATATTCTTTACGCGATTGTTGTTTCTCTTCTCTTAGGTATATGCGCAATAATGTTTTTATTCGGTATTACGGGACGTCACTTGTCTCTCTATACCCTTGGTCTGACACCCGCTTCACGAACCTTAGTAACAATGCTATGGGTATATTAGTATTAATCTACTACAGTCAATATATATTTCCAATATGCCCAGATTGGGAAGGAAGATTTCCTCAAAACAGTAACATTGGAAACAGACAATACATAAAAATAATAATGACTATGCACCTTAGTAATATTAATTGGTATCAAAATAGTAAGTACGAAATTCAATCCAAAAGAGAATATAAAATCACGCACCAGGACACAGATATGGTAACCAAATCGATCACGTACCTACTAATAAATAGTAAGAACGAAGCAATGGTAACTGACGTAAGATCATATAAAAATGCTGATAGTAATCATTTTATGGTTGCGCCATACATATAACAAAAACTAGTAAAAAGTGAGAAAAAAAAGTGAAATAACAAAAACGGCTTAAGGAACGACTAAATAGCATCGATGCAAAAGGAAAGTATTATATTATAGTAGAGATGCAAGTTTAAAAAGAAAGAAAACTACCAAAAGCCCCTAATGTAATGCTTACATTAGGCAGTAAAATCAAAATTAGGGATAACTTACGAACGCAGTCGAGCGGTGGAATGAAGAGTGTCCTGTGTTCGTAGAAGAAACAACCAAAGCAAGAAAGAAATAGTTGCAGTTACGAGGAGATGACGACAAAAAAACATACCACATAAAAAGGAAGTAACAGATTTATAAAACAAACAAATAGAAACTGATTAGGGAAAAAGAAAATAGAAAACAAAATTAAAAAAATTAACCAACAAAAAAAAACAATCAAGAGCAAAGTTAAACGCGTAAAGAATAAAAATGGGATAACAACTGAGAATAATAACGAAGTAAAATTAATATGGGAAGAATATTTCAAGAAATTAGCAATTGATAAATATGATCCACAATACAAACAAGAAACCGAAGAACTTGAAGAAAACAAACAAACCTACGTTAGAACAAATAAAAGAGATTACAGCAAAATTGGAAAAGCTTCTGACGATGGCAAAATAAATATAGAATTGATCAAATATGAAGAAAAAACTACAGCAGGAAATATATGAATTACTTAAAAGAATATGGATTACAGAAAAATTGCCTGAAAACTGGGAAAAGGAATAATAATCACAATTCATAAAAAAATTTATGCAAAAATTAGAGGGATATTACTTTCTTAAATATTACATACATAATTCATTTAGCAGTAATCCAGAAAATCAGAATATAAGATAAACATAGAAATGCTGTTTAGCGATTTTAAACAAGCTTTTGATCCAATAATGAGGAAACCATTAATGATAGGCCTAAAAGAATTAGAAATACTATCTAAATTAAGACAACTGATAACAACCATTAGAAATACAGGAGCAATTACGCTATGTAAATCGCTTTACTGTTCCTCAAAATACTCCCCTTTAAGATGTATACACTTTTGCATCCTATAAAACCAATCTTCAACACTTTTTCCATTCTGAGCGAAGTATCTCCAAAACCAGTGATTTAAATTCTTCAACAGCCTCTTAAGACGATGAAAACCGCTTTCCACACATTTTATTTTTGATGTTTCGTAATAAAAAGAAGTCATTGGGCGCTAAATCGGGCGAATATAGGCAAAATGAGTCATTAATTCGATGTTCCTGTTGGTCAAAAACTCGACAGTTTGCCGTGCTGTATGAGCGCTTACATTGTCATGATGAACAATGATTCGTCAGTTTATATTGTTCTTTCTGACTTCATCGATAAGTTCCGGCAAACAAATTGACGTATACCAGTCAGCATTAACTGTTCGTCGATCCTCTGATGCAACGGTTGCAACATGAACCGTTTTTCCGAAGAAACAAGCAATCATTCTTTTCGAAACGCTTCGTGACCGCACCACCATTGTTGGTTTAGATTAATTTTGAAACACCCATACAGTCGATTGCTGTTTAGTTTGAGGCTCATACGAATATATCCAGGATTCGGCACCTGTTACTATGTTATATACAGAATTTGAACGACCACAATCAAATTATTTTAACATTCCATGCACCACTTGACACGTGCCTGTTTTTGCTCGTCTTTTAAATTTTGAGGGATCCAACGACTGGAAAGCGTCATGACATGTAAATGATCGTGCAAAATCGTATGTATGTGTTTCGCCGCAATGCCTAAGGACGCCTCCATCTCACTGTATGTCACATGTAGATCTGATAAAATCATTTCACGCATAGCATCGATATTTTTCGCAACAACAGAGGTGCATGAACGCCCTTCACGAAGATCGTCACCAAACGTTGGTCTTCCACGCTTGAAGTATGAATACTGTTACACAATTATCTTGGGCGTGGCTAATGTTATACAAGCCAGAAATAGCAGTAAACTTAGTGTTTTAGTATTATCGGACTTTAGTAAAACATTCAGATATTATCTGTTACAATATTTTATTAACTATACTGCAGAATGTCGGTTAAGAGTCTTGCCTGCAACTTATGAAGTCGTATGTACCTAATAAGTCTCGCGTAGTCCCGTTGAGCAATAAGGATTTTTCTTCTTTGCTTATCTACCAAAATTTTTAGTAATAAGCCACGGATCTGAAAATTAAACAAAAATCTTTGGATCAGTTGACAGCTTATTCTTGTGACAGTTTCCAGATGCAATTTTAAAAAATTAAGATTAAAACATATAGAGGTACAATTTTTCTATTGTTATATGTAGTATGCTTTTAAATAAGCAATATGAAGATTCCACGAAATTCTTTTCGAACTATTTTTACGGTTTTAAACAAGGTTTATATAACTGATAAAACTCATAAATTTTAGTAGCAGCTTTTGGTGACAATAGTTCCTCGTTAGTTCCAATTAGTTACCGAAGGTGACATCAGAAGCTGATTAGGGAAATTGAAATGTCACCCATAAAGAGATTCAAGAAGAATTAGGGATTAGATCATCTGCAGTAGATAACATTTTAGATACAGATACAAATCTGGTCATATTTTCTTTAATTGTAAATACTCAGTCTTGAATGCTCTTGCCTTTTGGAAATCCGCTCTGTGATTGCAATAAAGATGGATCTATTTGCCTCCTTAACTTTGCTTGCAATATTTGCTGGATTAATTTCATTAGTGTATTGAGCAAAATTATCCCTCGACAATTTCTGCCGTCCTTAATGTTGCTTCCAAGCTTATTTCGTATTCGTCATATTCATTTTCAGATCCTGTATTTTTTTATCCTTCGATTCTTGTTGCTTCGATCCATGCCCAAAATTAAGTAATTCTTAGGAGTATTCTTTCCGGCGTTTCATGATGTCCATTTCATTTATTAATATTTCTCCTCTTTTACTTGTGTGAAGATAAATTATCAATCTTCATATCTCTGAGATTTTTCAAAACTTTAAAGAATAGGTATATGTATTAGATTGATTTTGCTCTCTGTTTCAATTTTGTGATCAAATTCCTGAATATTCTTCAAGAAAAAGGGGTCTATCTTAGATATTAAATTTTTTAAAATGTTACGTAACTTGCTCCTCATCTGCAGCATCTGTTTGGATGCGCTTGAAATAAAACGGATTCGGAGGTCGCATGCATGTGTTTTTATATGGTTGCGAAACATATTTTCTTTTCGCAAGAAGATATGACAGAAATAACACATAAACTTAGAATATTACGTTGGTTAAATATTCAAAATTATATTGTTCATTATTTTCTGACCTCAAAAGATTTTTTGTATAAATATCTACTATATATAAAGTCAAAGTTCCGTACCATGACATTATATTAATATAGAAAAATATTATTAATTTACCTAAATATCGTTAAACTTTTGGATAAAGCAACTACTGTTTTTATATTTTCTTATTAAATCATTAAATTTGGCGGTTTTCAGATGTGCTATTTGAGTACGTGTTTGAAAAGCAATAATAAGTTCGTTGTTATTTTTCTTTTTTTATACTTCTAATAATGAAAGGGTGCTACAAATATGTTTTTTTAAATTTTAGCGCCAGTTGTTATAAATTTAGAGTATACTTTGATTAAAGTTACATTTAGGCTAACATTTTACCTTATTCGTTTATTATTGAATGTGTATATGTGCAGTGCATCTTTTTCTACGCTTGCGCTTTTTTGCGATATTTTACGAGGTAAAACTTGTCAATTATTCTTGAATTTAGTATCAATCTGTTGCCTGTACTTTACTGTTTTCGATTGAATAATATTGTTTGAGATTATTATTAGATTTTTTCTTAAATTTGTAGCATTTGATTGTGCCTTCTAACCTTTTTTCTCCTGTGTAATTTCTTATGTTTTTCTTTTTGCCAAACTGTATTTTCTTTTCAATTAATGTGATGTTTTATATGTATATACCGGGATCAATTTAAAAGTTATTCCACTGTATTGCTTTGATCCTTTATAGACCCTATTTAGCGCGACTTAGGTGTGTGTACTTTGTCAGGTACCAGGACGGGCCCTCTCTGTGTGAAGCAACTGCCCTTGTCTTATTCGTTTTCTTCCTTATTCCTTTCTTATTGTTTTTTACCTGTAAGTATATAGGAAACAATACAAAATGAGTGCTAGTTGTAACATATGTAATTCTGATATAAATATTGAGAATGCGATTTCTTGCAATCTGTAAAAACTTCGTTCACACAACCTATAGTAATTTATCTAAGATTGAAATTAAGTTCCTAAAGGCAAAAAATCGAAAGTTATCGCACTACTGCAATTCTTGCTTTGATTTTAAACAGCCTAATAAGATACATGAACTCACGTCCGCAGTTAGTACACTACAAAATGAACTCAAGGAACTTAAATCTCAAAGCTCTTTAAAACCTGAGGTCCCTCTTGAGAGTAGGTTTGACCGTTTTGATATAAAAAGGATTATTCAGGAAATTGTAGACCGAGGGAGACAAAAAAACTTCATCTCTTTATTTGCTGTACCAAAATGTTGGAGGCCTTCGATCCTAAGTAAATGATGTTTACAGTTCAAGCTGCTATGCTGACACTGACGTTATTTTGCTAACGGAAACACGGCTTTCTACAAATATCCACGACTCTGAAGTATTTGACAATCGATACTCGGTGTGCAGGAAAGGAAATTGTGATCATATAACTGTTGGTAAGCTGAAGGAAGGTAGAGTGCTTTTGCTGCTTTGGAAGATATAAATTCTATTGTTTAGTATTCTTCGTATTTGATTCATTTAGTACCGTTCATAGATTTATTAGTAATATAAATGTACTTTTTCAAGATATACAATTTATGTTGCTATAATTTATTTTCACCACATTTGTGTAACTGTACACATGGACAACGTATTGATATACTTAAACCTTTTTTTGTATGTTTCACCACATGTTTACATTTAAGATTAAGATTTATTTTTTGATGCTTTATGTTTTAAACATCCAGATGTCATCATTTCCAGTGATTTTAATTGTACTAAATTTAATAGTTGTGTGGCTAGTATGGATCCTAATCAGCTATGCTACAAAATATTATGAATATGTTACATTTGCGTCAATACAACCACACCCTAAATCAGAATGGTAGACTGTTAGACCTTGTGTTTCAGCAGTCTTAATTGTCCTATACATGTTACACATGATGATATGCTACTTGTATCCGAAGATGAGTTTAAGAGTTGATTTAAATATAGCCAACAATGTAAAAATTAAAATATTTTGTCGTAACCTAAACAAAAATTATAATTTTCAGAAAACTGATTTTGTAGAGTTGTAATAAAATGGCTCCTATTGGTTGGCCACATCTAAAAACATGTACGAACGTTATTGCAGCGACAGCAAGTTTCTATCCTGGGATTTTTTCTGTGGTTGACAGATACGTATCCGAAACATCTTCTTCCCCTCGCAAGTTTCCTACTTGGTACAATCGAGAGGTAATAAGGATTATAAAACAAAGAATATTACTAACGTAAATGGAAACGTAAGGACTCCATTAACAATAAACAAGAGTTTGTAAAATTGCGTAGCTTGGTCAAAACTGTCAAAAAGTCCGTCGTGCTTATAACCAGTACATATCTAATGTTGAAGCAAATATAGTGAATGATCAATGATCAGTATTGGCTGTGTGAGACAAAAAACGATTAATCCGGATTCCTGCCCGCTTGCATTCAGGAACCGATATGTTAAGTAATCCGGATCAAATTGTTGTATCACATTTGTACCATGTTCTTTTACTGTTACTTTTGTACCTGTTACTTTTTCTGCGAATATTCTTTCATTTGACAGTGTTTATATTTCGGCGGCTTCGACTGAGGAGGTTTTGTCCTGATACTTTTTCTGCGAATATTCTTTCATTTGACGGTGTTCATATTTCGGCGGTTTCGACTGAGGAGTTTTTGTCTGTCTTGATGCAAATAAAGGCTAATAACACCTTCGGTCACGACCGGCCTCTTAACTTTTTCATTACAGATTGCGCACGGATGCTTAGTGAACCATTAGCTTCAATTTTCAATTTAGGCATTAGTACATTTTCTTTTTCGGATTTTTGGTATCTGAGTCGTGTTATACCAATTTTTAAACATGGAGATAAGGAGTTTTAACAACAATTATCGACCCATAAGTATTTTATCTACCTGCTCCGTGTGTGTAACCTTGGATTTCCTCGTACCAACATGACTTTATATTGGGAAGATCAACAGTAATAACGAACTTGGTTGAAATTACGCAGTATATTAGTCAATGCTTGGAAAAAAAAGGAGCAGGTAGAAGCAATCTGCAACTCTGCTTCTCAATCGTTAGGCTTCCTTATAAGAAGGTGCAGAGGAATCTCTACACTAAAAACTTTTTATTTTAGTATGGTCCGTTGTAAACTTGAATATGCTTTTGTCGTATGGTATCCCATATATACTTACCATCAACTTGGCTTGCAGGAAATTCAAAGGAGGTTCTTGACATACTTCTTGGAATATATCCACCGCGTGGTGTAGACACTTTTGAGCGAGCATGGCATGGAGTCGTCGGAACGGAGGAATGTTTCTAGTGCCAACATTTTAATCAAAATTGTTACAAACAAAATTGATTCTCCTCATTACTCGGCGAAGTACAATTTCTTGTACCAAATTACGGCACACATTCGTCGGCTACTTTTTCAGTTCCGTGCGAGTTTCGTGCGAGGACTAATATTTTCACTAAAATAAAATAAGTTGGTTTTTCTTTTCTTTTATATTGGAGGTAATCGATTAATTTAGATTTGTAAATAGAATTAGCACTATAATATATATTTCTGTATTTATATTTTTATATTATCCTTTAAGTGGATTTATATAGTTTGGATAATAAAGACTAATTATTACGACGTATTATGTAGTGGACGATTTGGCGTTAAATACAGAGATTATTACTAATTAGCTGTCCTTTAAATTTTCGTAGAAATTTTAAAAACCCCTACAATCATTCATCAAAATATAATACAATTAGGATGCTAATTTGTATTTTGTTTATAATTATTAAAAAAAATATAATTAGAATATTGTTTTGTGTAAACTATGAATATTCAATTTGCTGTATTCTCTTATTCAAGCCTGCAAATTACGGTGGGTTAGCGACGTAGTGAAGGGGGAGGGAGCTCTTTGGGAATGGTGTCAGACCGCCTTATAATGCGGTTACGCAAACCGTTACAAAGTACGCACGGTCTTCACCTCATAGCAGTTGTGACATCATAGCCGCTAACAGGTTGCATGCTACCATAATCAAGAGAGCGTAGTTGAAATTGCAAGTACTTGCCTGTCTGGCCTCCTTCGATCAGATTCACTTTTATCTTCTCTTTTCTGTAGAAAGTGCAAATGTGGTTTATCTTTTTTACGGTTGTGTCGTTTTACAAGTCATTTCTTGTATAACATGTATGAATGAAATCAAGTTGTCATTTCGCTTTCTATTTACGTCTTTGTTGATATTCATGTCATCATTGCGTGTATTATGCAAATGCGAAAAGTGATTTTATAATAGCATTCATAATGACTTAGAGAAAATGTTTATAAATGCGGTAGAGGGCACTAGTAATTTATACGGACCCTGTATTTGTAGTATTAAATGTACAGACCAATACTTCTGTTATGTTTTTCGAGATACCGGTAAGATGGCGCTTGAAACGTGACAATAATTGGTAGTATCTTGAGAACAATAGCTCTACGATTTTGAAATATGACTTTGTATGTATGTAAGAATACAGTATCCAACTTGTACTACGTTTTCATTAACACACTGTATTAACAATTTTAAAACACTTTAAACTTATAAAAATAAGATAGACAATATAAATGTTCTTTTAATTATTGGCATTTCAAGTATGTGGAAATAGAGATGACTAAATCACTGTTACAAAAGTAATTGTTTCGTTGCAAATAAATCACTTAAAATTTTATTGAAACTTTCACTTTCTTTAAAAAAACGATTACCAATTTTACTACAAGAAAATCTTTCTAAAAAGTTAAATTTTAAAGTACCATTAATTTCGAAAAATAGTATCTAGTCAATATACTAAATAATACGAATTTAACATATTTGTTAAATTTTTGACCAATAATATATACTAATTTATTTCAAAACGTGTGTGATGCAAAATTAATATTGGAAGGGGACATATTGAATTAATTTGAAAAAATTGTTTTTCTTCAAAACATATTTATATAAATATTTAGAAGAATTCAAACCTTAAAAGCACTCGTATACTGTTTTTAATATTTAATATTTGAATACCTAATTGAAAATAAATACCCTAATGTACAATAATAATAATACATATAAGTTTTCTCTAATGAATTATAATGTTGATTATTTAGTGAAACGTTTTAAATTAAATGCTTATTCATTCATGGCGAATTTATGGAAAGATTAATTAGTATCGACTCAGTTCTGGTTTATAGAAATAATTAAAAGTTCTATCTTAATTTGCTAAATTTTTGAGAAAGTCACCTATAAGAGAGGAGACGTTGAACTATTGCCCTTCTACAGCAAAAGAAAAAACCTATGATTGTAATAGAATAAATGTAATTATATTTTAGTCATAATCCTTTTATAAAAAGAATTGATCTGGTTATACATATTTTGAATGTAGTATAACTGAATTCCTTTATGTATAATTTTTATCTGTGACAAATTAGGAAAAACACTTATTCTTGTTATTTACTACCGTATACTATATTTATAATGTTTTATTGCTAATTCTTGGTTTCTCTTTCTTTGGGTGTTTGGGTCTTAGACCTTTTTTAATTTGAATTAAAAATACATATATGTATTTAAAATTACCTATTTTCCTTTCTTTACACTATGGCGCCATGAATATGTAGTAGTAAATATTTCTTTATTCACATGAATAATGAAATAACTGTATATTACACACACACACACACACATATATATATATATATATATATAGTAAATTCAATTTGTTCGCGATTTACGGTCTGGTTCTACTTCAAAATATATATATTTAAAACAATCCTACCTGTTTCGGCAAATGATGCCTTTTTCAAGGAATATAAAATATAAATGACAGTATATTAATGTCATACATTTGCAGTTGCTATGGATAAAAATTATTCAAAGATACATTCCAATTGAATAATAATAAATCATGCCTTAGTATTCTAAAATAGATAGAAAACAAAAACAGGGAAACACAAGACATGAGTTATTATTATGTATGCGCCCGTGGAGCGTCTTAAGATGTAAAGCTGTCGACATTCGCCCTAAGCGAGAAGGAACACCACGAAAACCTACTCGGACAGCCAGACAGGAATCAAAACACGGAACTGTCAGCATGATAAGCAAATGTATAGATATTTAAATAACTTAAGATATATAATTATATATCAGCAACATATATTATGAGTAAATTGCAGATCGTTACATAATTAAGTTATAGTATATACTGCTTAAATTTTTTATATCACTTCTGTTGTTAATTGAATTTTTTTCCTGTTTAATACTATTCATTTCTTTAATTTCCCTTTTCATTGTGTGTTGTTCTTTATCAATTATCTGTGTGTTTTCAAAATCGAAATGGTGATCGCGTTGTAGTTTGTGTGTAGATAAAGCAGTTTTGTCTGTTTTAGAGTATTTGTGGGCTTGTACTCTTTTGTATAAATATTGTTTAGTTTGGCCTATGTAGTAACTATCGCAATCGCAACATGGTATTTTATAGATGACATGTGTTTCCCGATTTTTTTCTATTTTAGGTTTAAGTTTTGAAAATAAATGTTTATTAGTATTACTAAGTTTATATGTTGTAGCTATATCATATTTTTTTAAAGTGTATTTAATTTATTCTGATAGTTGTGGAACATATGGAATCGTGATATATGTTGTGTCATTGTTTAAATTGTTATTGGTGTCTGCAGTGTTGTATATTTGGTGTATACTTTTTTTAATTGTTCGGTCTATAAGTTGTGGTGGATAATTATTATCTGTTAAGATTGTTTTAATTTTCTTGATGTTATCTTTTCTGTATTGAGTATGTGATAATTTTACTGCTCTATCAGTCAGATTATTTATAATTATTTTATTGAATACTGTGGAGCATTTGAGTGGTAATTCATATATCGAAAAGAGGCTGTTGGTTTATTATACCAATTTGTATAAATAGTACCCAATAAATAGTATTCAATTGGAATGTATCTTTGAATAATTTTATCCATAGCAACTGCTAATGTACGACATTCATATACTGTCATTTATATTTTATATTCCTTGAAAAAGGCATCATTTGCAGAAACATGTAGAATTGTTTTAAATATATATATTTTAATAAACATTGCATTCAAATAATTTAAATAAAAATAATATTAACTTTTCCCTCTCACTATACATTTGCCTCGATACATCCCACCTCCTTCTCTATACGCTTAGCCGTTCTTGCAGAAAAATTTCTTAAAACATTTCTAATCATGGCAGGAGTTACGTTTGCCTCTCTAATTACTCTCTCCAAATGGTCCACATTTTGAAATGGGCTCTGTAGGTACACATTTCCTTTTTAAGTAGCCCCACAAGAAATAATCGAGGGGGTTGAAGACCGGAGACCTAGCGGGCAAAAAAAAAGTATCGATCGATAAGTTTTCTCCAAGTATTGTCTTACATCCCTCGTACTGTGGCATGGTGCACCATCTTCTTGGTTCATGAAAATTATATGAAAAAATTATACACATAGTTATTTAAAAAAGTAAGTAACGTTCACCATTTAGAGTTTCTTGAAAAAACAGTGTCCTATTCGCTATCTTAAATGAATACTGATTATGTGTCCAGATAGTGAAATGTGGATTAATGTTACTCCACAAACGACATTTTTGTAAACTTACAGTACCATTGGAGGTGAACGTTGCTTTGTCGGTAAAAATGATATTTCCGTTCATGAAAGGGTTATCTTCTATCTCTCCTTGTATTAAAGAACAAAATTCGAACCGTCGATCATAATCAGCTGGTTTCAAGGTACGAGTATGTATAAATTTTGGTTTATACATACCTAAATTTTTGTTCTTTTAATATTGTTGAAATTGTAGTTTTCCCCATATTATTTGGTAATATTCTTGACCTTTTTCGCAGCGATTTCTTAGGATCTTCTACTACAGATAACATTACCTGGTTCAAAGTTTTATCATTTGCAACCTTTGGTCTACGTTTCTTCTTATAGTTATTTTCCACACTTCCAAAGGTCTTGAATTTAGTCACTATGTTTCCTACTGTTTTAAAATGAATAATTTTCTCAGTGTGTCTGTTATTAAAAATTTCTGCAGCTTCCCGAAACGTTTTATAATTTTCATCAACGATTAAAATAAATTCAATTTTATCTTGAGTTCTCAATTTCAACGGCATGATTAAATAATAAAATATTCAAATTTATGATTCACGGCCTTATTCACAATACTAAAATTAACAACTAGTTAACTAGCTTAGCCGCGCTGTTAAGGTTAGCTGAAATTCACCAACGTAAAATAACTGCTGGTTTATTAACTGATTGTTTAGACTAATTCCTGGCAACATCGGTGCATTTCCCCCAATATTTACGGTTGTAAACTTTGTTGACGTTGTCACATTGTCAAAAACGAATAGAAAGTATTCAAGTATACTATTGTTCTGTCGCCTATTACATATATCGAGCGATCAAGATAATTTGTAATCGAGTCAACCTTGAATCCGAAATCGTATGTATTTACTTGAACTGCACTTACATTACAAACGTCAAGTAAAATGTCAGTTGACAGCTAAAATAACAACAGTTAATGTAAACTATGCAACTGAGGACGAATGTAAAAAGCGTTCAAATAAGCTTTGCCTCTAGTAGGCCATTCCTTTAAAAACGTATGATTATTAATAATTTAAATTTGCATTAGTTGTCAATTAGACAGATGCATAGTTGACAAAAATTGCTTTGTAATTTAAAATTGATTTAACATGGTTTTTACTATACAACACAAATCATTCATGCTAGAATCTTATTTTCGAAACGGACGTAAGATTGACGGACAATGGCAGTATTCTCTTCAAGATTGTTTAGAAGAATTTACAAATGAGTTCCCTAACGTCATCTTTGATTATGACAGTTTTCGGCACACAGTGACACATTCCGTTATGGTTTTCAGAGAAACAGGGAGTGTTAAACAGAAAGAAGGCGCAGGTCGGGCGAAAAAGCGTACAGAAGAGCTAGTTAATAATGTAAGAGAAATTATAAATAATGCACCAAGAACTTCCGTACGAGCATTATCACAACAAGTGGGTGTGTCAATTGGCACATGTCATACAATTTTTAAAAAGGACTTATTTATTTCCATATCACATGACCTGTTATCAAGAAATCAAGAAAATCGACTATCCCAGAAGAATAACGTTTAGTCAGTGGTTCTTAAATAATTTTGATAATGACCTTCTTGACAAAACCTTTTTTTCTGATGAGTCATGGTTTTATCCATGTTTTATCTGAATGGATATGTGAACTCACAAAATATGAGGATGTGGACTAATGAGAAACCACATAATTTTTTTGTTGAAACCGCACTTCATCCGCAGAAAATTGGTGTATGGTGTGCGATTAGTCGAAGGAGAATTATTGGCCCTATTTTTTTTAACGGAACCTTAACAGGAGAAAGGTATCGACAAGAAATTATTATGCCATTTATCGAACAGCTTGACGACGAAGAAATAACACAGGGTTACTTTCAACAAGACGGAGCTAGAGCACACACAGCAGGTGAAACAATTAATATTCTGCAGCAATTTTTCCAAAATCGGTTGATAAGTTTAAACACTGAACATGAATTTCCACCAAGATCTTGTGACATTACCCCATGTGATTTCTTTTTATGGCCATTCTTAAAGAACTCAATTCATCAAGTACAGATACCTGATCTTGCAGGCCTTCAAATCAGAATTGCTGAAAGAATTAATGGAATTGACAATGCGATACTACAAAACACTTTTTCCTCCATTAGAAGAAGATGTGAGAAATGTTTCGAACAAGGTGGTGGACACTTTGAACAATTTTTATAAAATTTTGCTTGTTTGTTGGAAATAAACATATTTCATTCACTTAAAAATGTTTGTTTTATTATTTTGACATTTGTCATTTCAATCAAATATCTCATCTCATAACCAACAAAATTCCTATTAAAATTAGTAACAAGCTAAGACATAATCATAATTTCCAAGGGCTACTTTGAGGTAAAATTTATTTGAATTCTTTGATTTACGACATACAATTTCGGTTTCAAGGTTGCCTCGATTACAAATTATCTTGATCGCTCGATATATTTAATAGTTTATTTTAAGTGTTAGTAAAAGAAGAAACATTATTATATAGAATTCAGAGTTTAATCTAAGTTAAAAATGTTGAGAGAGGGAAAATGTTAAAAGCAAGAAGCTGGATCCAAAAAAGAGCTGCTGAGTTAGAAGTTGAACTAAAAAATGCTCAGAGCAGATACTGAATTTAAATAAATAATTATTCTTTTATATAGTATGTAATCTCATTCTTCTGTATATTATTTATAGAATTGTAATTAAATAAAAATTTATAAGAGATGCGTCTGTTGTGTATATGTAAGTAATAATGTGGACAGAATAGTGTTTAAAAATACTTTATTTTTATACATTTCACAATAATTTATAATATGAATATGAACAGAGAATGTAATCTTACAAAAAAATATATAAATATTCTCGGTTATGTAGTATTTGTTATTTATAAAACGTCAGTTAGTAACTAGCCGTCCGATTTTTCTCGGCTAACTAACAGAGAGATTAACAGTAGGTTAGTACCAAATTACAAATGGTGAATACCAGTTAGTGACTTAACAGTTACTTAAATTTTAACAGTGGGCTAAATGCAACGGTGAATACGGCCGTCAGTCAAATAACATAACTGACACTATTAATGACATTTTCGTTTAAGTGACAACAAGGCAGTGGCGGCTCGTGCTAAAAATTTTAAGGTGTTCTGCAAGTTTTACAAAAAAATTTATCTTGCCCGGGCAGTAAGAGGTTGTCTCCCATCGATCTTATCGTGCTTTCTTCGTCTTCCGCACTGAAGTAATGGATTTCTGGAACGATTGTCAATTGTCACACAAAAAAATAAGAGTCACTAAGCACTACTTTACTAACAAATTATTTCTTATAAATTAAATCTATTCTACGTTCTTTTCGATTTGCAAATTTTGTTATCACTTTGTCATTAAAATTGTCTATTTCGGAGATAAACTTTTTTTCGATAGATAGCATGGAAAGAGATGTTAAACGATCTTCGGTCATTGAATTTCTGAGAAACGTCTTAATTCGATTTAGTGTTGAAAAGCATCGTTCGGCCTCTGATGTTGTCATGGGAGGTGTTATTGCAATTTCTAATAATTTTCTAATCTCCTTCAACGTATCTCCCAGATTGTTTTTTATTAAAAATTTTAGAAGAGGTAATGCGCCTTTTAAAGATCTACAATCAGTTCTTGAGTAAATAACAGACAATTCAGTTCGTAATCTTTCTTTATCAAGGGTGGGATAATAGGAGCATGCGGAAGTGAGTTTGTCCTCAGGAAATTTACTGCAATACTCTCCAAAGCATTCCGAAAAAAAAAGTGATGCCACTACTAGATGCTCTTTAAAATGAAATCGATCTTTTGCACAATTTAGAATAACATCACACACCTCTAAAGCCGAAATTCGATGATTAAATCTGCTGTTATTTGGACGTTTGCGTTTTTCTGGTGGTGGCTCATCGCTTATTAAATCTGATGCTTCACTTATGATGTTGTCAATATTATTTCGAACTTGGCCTATACTGCGTTCAAAATTTTCGATAGCGTCTTTTACTAGAGTGGGTTCAATTTTTCTTTGCTGCAATTGATTAAACAGGATATCTACATGGGGCATTACATGATGGAAAAAAGTCAGCTAAAAATTGAAGATCGGATCATTTAATGTACGGCGAATAGAGGCGAATATATATATATATATATATATATATATATATATATATATATATTTATTTAGCTATGATAGGATATGCGTCCGATTCTGATGTACAGAACTCCTCTTTTTCGTGTCGAGCTCCGGTTTCGGAGTCCGCGACGTATGCATGTGTATCCAAGTACTAATATTCGTTTTTGACATTATAAAGGCATAATTTGAAAATTCACCTGGAGTCCGAAACTGACATTTATTTTGGGAGTATATACAGCTAGTTTATATATTTAACACCACGTGGCGCTAGTATCTCATACACTCCTCATGAAAGTGCCGATATGGCATCCCATCGTCTGTGATAGTATACACATCCTATTATTGGCAACATAGCAGGAGTCGAAAAGAGCCATTGCTATAGAAGTATTAATAATTGTATTTATAGTAGTAGTATTAAATTTATGAAATTACCAATTTCGAAATCTGAAAGAAATATATTTGCGCTATAATTTCTAAATAAAATTGATTTTAGAGAATTCCTTGTATATAAATCAGAGGATTAATATATATATATATGTTTTAAATTAAATAAGTAAGTAATGAGTAGGAATACTTTAGAAACAGTTGTAAATGAGATGTACTTATATCTTTATTTAATATAAAAATATATTCCTCTTAACGTTATATTAACGTTATATTCCTCTTAACGTTAAGTTATGCATTATAACCGAAACAAGCCTTAAAGTACTCTCGCACGAAAAATAAAAATATAATTTTAAATTAATAGTTTAGAGCAGGGTATCTTAACCTTTCCACAACCACGAACTCTAAATATTGTTTGTCGTTGTAAATTAGCAGATTTAACTTAGTATTCGAAGCTTTTAAGGGTATAAGATACTATTTGTAATTACTGATCAAAGAAGGGAAGGGATATTTAAATAAATATACATGCTTTGTACATTGCTATTTTTTTTTATTAGAACGAAAATAAAAAATAAGACCTTCAGATAAAACATTAATATTTGCTAAAGGATCTGAATTTCTAAATAAATAAAATAAGCGATTTTCTTAATATTTTTTTTATAATTTATTTATTTTTATATATATTAAAAACAAATGCTTTAATTTTTGTCCAGTCTTTATTTTCCAACACAACTGGATGTGAATTTATTAAAGCTATAAGTTCGTGTTTTTTGGCGCTTTCTTTTCACGAATATGACTTTTGAAATATTTTGTTACTATACTTTTTGTTCATCTGCCCAATGGACAACTGTTCTTTTTCTTGCCAGTTTCTGCAGACGTGGATTAATTGCTTCATCTATAAAATATTTAAATTAATATTTGTATTAGCATGCAACTTTTTTAAATAGTATTTCCTGTCAATAAAAATAAATATTTTTCTTATGTAGTGTTAAAATATCACGAACATTCGATTACTTAAGCAATAGGCGAGAACTACTTAAATTATACAATTCATAAAAGGGACGGTAAGTAAAGTTAGTAAAAAGGCAAGACCTGACTCGAACAAATTTTCAGTATTAATAGCCGACGTTGAATCATTTTGACTATATTCATAGATATCATCATCTGAATCATCGATTTCTGCTTCTACCTCATTCGGGTTAATGTCAATTTCTTCTAAGGACTTCCCCTTATGTTTTAGTCCGTCTCCTCTCTCCATTATTAAAAGCAATTTTGAAATTTTGGCAGTTTGATAGAGATCTCGTGGTAGTATAAAAAGAAATTATTAAATATTGTATTTTTATTTTTAAATTAAATATATTATCACTCCAGTAATTTTTTGTGGTAATATAACAAAATCGTATTTCGATTACTTAAGCAATAGGCGAGACCTTCAAAGCTGCTTAGATACAGAAAGATAGATTCGCAGATCCGAAGATTATTATTTTAACAGATAAAGAAGTATATTTAATACGTCAGAGGGTAGAAAGAAAACAAAAGAATTTATTAAAACATTTTCTTGTGTACTTACTCGTAAAATTCTTGGTGTGTGCGTTCTGTATGACCCATGAATATTGCAAATTGTTTAGCTTCCTAGTGCAACATCACCTTTTACCCAATTACGTTCATTTCCCGGATAGGCAAACAAATATGGATTATTTCTTGGTACAATTGTTGAGGTATTTCTGATTTCAACCATAGTATCGAAAAAACTTTGAATGACCTTTGGAATGAAGATAACTACAGCTCTATTACCTTTGCCACATGTAACAATTCTTTTATATTTTCTTGTAAGAGCCACTTCAGATTCTGTTAGTGTTTTTTAAAATTCTTCCAAATTATTCGAACTAGAATTTTTATAGTAAGTGTCTAAAGTAGTGTATTGCACATCTCCAACTCGACGACGATTATGAAGAATTGTAAGTGTCAGTGTGGTATTTACTAAATCTTTAAATGCTTCCTTGTTGTTTTTATTTTTCTTCAAAGCTTTTTCAGCCTCAATAGCTTTTTGCAAAGACGTAATTTTTAAATTTCAGTACAACTTTTGTCAGAGGTAATACCACTGGTTTATTCCACTTTTTCTCACTTAGGTCCTTTGAAGCTAAACTGCTTATTTCATTTGACCATTGGTTAATGATTAATTGCTTTAATTTCTCAATAGTTCGAATTTTTATTTCGTTATTATTTGACGAAAAATCGGCATTTTTTTTAGTAACTCTGCGTATAGTATATGACAAACCGTTTTTAACGATGTACCTAAATGCATTGATACAGACGGTGCCTTGAATGTTTTATCTACTTCGTTAAATCCTCCCACTACTTTTGCACTGCATACTATGGTATCAAAATTTTCTGGTACCACTTTATATCTGCAAAAGTGCAATCGTTAATTTGTAGTCTATATCGAACTTCTATTAATTATCTAGCTAATTCCCGCATTCCATTTGAACAAGGATTTCTCATTTGTTTTTTCTTATGTTTCTTTAAGTACATCTCTCCATATAATGCAATTAACGGATCTGTTTTAACAATGTATATGATGTTATCTGGTCGCATAATCTTGAAATCGTCATTTCTTATATTTAATTTTGAAATTGTTTTTGAGGTATTTGAAGCCATGGCTATAAGTGTTTGGGACGCACATCGAGATTGATAACGATTTTTGAAATTATCATTTTGTGTAACTTTCGTAGTTTACATAACTTAGTATGCCGACAAAGATAATTTTTTGAGACTATTTGTTTACAGAAAGGACATGAGTAATTTTCCATTTTGCAATTACTCTTCTTAATTTCATCAGTTCCTTTTAGATATATCTCAAATGCTCCTTCGTTTCTGAGTTGTTTGATAATTAACAATCTTTTAGATCTTTCAGTGGTAATGTCATAAATTCTCTCACTTGTTTTTCTTCTTTATGATTACGTTGTAAATGTCTTGCAAAATTAATTACATCTTCTTTACAGAATATACAAAATATCTTCTTCCTTCCTCCATTTGTATTTTGTCGGCAATTTAATTTCATCAAATTTTTATCTTTGTCTCTAATTTCATTAGATAGTCGATTATTTATATTGCAATTATTTTCTTTGTCGTTATCATGTCGATTGCTTGTCTGCTGTAAAATTAGCATATATTAATTGAGATAAATTGTACTAGTAATTTTTATTAACAAAATAGTATATAAATAAGTAGATTTTGTTGATGATACAATCAATCTTCTCTAGAATTCGTCCTGTTACTCTTACGTAAAATTCGTAAACGAAGTTTCAACGTCAAAATTACTGTATACAATATGTAAACAAAATATTACAAAATGGAATTTATATACTACTAAAGTTACTATTGAAACAATAGAATAATGACTTTTTAAAAAAGTTTTCGTTTTAAACCTTACATCCACAAAATTTCACGTTTCCCAAGTTAATTAAAAAAACTTTTGCTTTAAATAGAAATTAATTGAGACCCAAGGCGTTATGTGTGCCTACACTGACAGACCGTTAGATGTTAATATAAGTACCAAAATATTATAAATTTATTTAAATTGAAAAAGAAAACTATTTGTTTAGTTTCATCTAAATCGTATGAAAATAATACTTACTTCAAACCTTGGTTCATATTTTTTTGAATAATGTGAAAATAACAAACGATATTCTTGCTGTTTAACAACAACACTGTAACATACTGAAGTTGTTTCCTTATGTTTTCGTATATTAGGGTTCATATAAATGGTAAACCAATGAAATTTTCTGCCGCCAAATTCTTATAATTTTTCAGGAATGAAATACAATAAAATTAATAAATAATAAAATAATAAATTAAATAATTAAATATTAAAATTAATAAAAAAATTATCTACAGAAAATCTCATTCGTTTACCGTCACAAGTGGAGATATATGAGAAACCAGCCTCATAAATAATTTCGCAACGTTTTAATACAACACATGATACACACGTGTTAAAGTCCAGGCAATGTGGCATCGTTGCATGGAGTTCGACTAGTTCCAATAATACATATTTATATACAATTGGAGCCAAATAGTGTCATTAATACTAGGAGTTAGATAAGCCTCTTTGTATATCGAATACATTCACATAAAAATTTTCTGTTTTTTTTACCCCTCTCACTACTTTTCGACAAAGGACAATTTATTGAATATATTTATTCAATAAATACACATTGAACGCTATTATTTACGGTGGATGTCAGGTCGCCTTGTTGATATATGGACGCCAACTCCAATCATAGGTACATATATATATATATATATATATATATATATATATATATATATATATATATATAAGGTAAACTTAATAAGTCGGCGATTAAAGGTCTGGTTGATTACTTCAAAGTATATATATTTAAAACAGCCCTACATGTTTCGCCAATATGCCTTTGTCAAGGGAATACAAAATATAATTTTATTAATATTTTGTATTCCCTTGACAAAGGCATATTGCGGAAACATGTAGGGTTGTTTTAAATATATATACTTTGAAGTAATGAACCAGACCTTTAATCGCCGACTTATTAAGTTTACCTTATCATACCAAGGTCACGAAGATATTATATTTATATATATATATATATATATATATATATATATATATATATATATACATACATATATATAATTTAAACGAATTATCGACCGTAATATATTGATAAAATAAATTAAAATCGGGTAAGCGGTCTGTCAATTAAAAAACTCCTTTATTAAATAACCTTATATTTCGCAACAAATTTGTTGCTTCTTCTGGGGATAAAAATGTAGAGTTGAAAAATAATAAAATTCACGTACAATAATTACTGTACGTCAATATATACGTCAAAATATAAATGACAGAATATAAATGTCAAATAATTAAGTTGCTATGGTTTAAATTATTCAAAGATACATTCCAATAATAATAATAAATCATGCCTTAGTATTCCAAAAAATAGATAGCAAGGTGTGAACATAGCAACCAACACACAGGTTCATACCCAGAAAGAGACACAAGCTTCTGGCAGCGAACAACACATATGTTCACACCTTGCTATCTATTTTTTGGAATACTAAGGCATGATTTATTATTATTATTGGAATGTATCTTTGAATAATATAAACCATAGCAACTTAATTATTTGACATTTATATTCTGTCATTTATATTTTGTATTCCCTTGACAAAGGCATATTGCCGAAACATGTAGGGTTGTTTTAAATATATATATTTTGAAGTAAACCAGACCTTTAATCGCCGACTTATTAAGTTTACCTTATATATATATATATATATATATATATATATATATACATATATGTATATATATATATATATATATATATATATATATATATATATAAATATATATATATATATATATATATATATATATATATATAAATATATATTTATATGTATATGTATGTTTAGATAGTTTCTTAGCCGTTCATTAAATATATCAATTGACAAATTGTTGGGGTTTTTCGGCTTTTATATGAAATATTTACAAATATGTAAATGTAAACATTGCTGTCTACAAATTACAAAGCAAATCATACGTAATTTTTAATTAAAAAATTTTGTCTACGTTCGGACTTGAACCCAAGTCTACAGTTTGCCGGACCATTGCTTTACCACTTAAGCCACGATAGACCTTGGTTCAAGCTATTTGGAAATTCATTATAAAGTAACAGTGTTAATGATTCAGATGTCAGTTATTGAAAGTAGATGTCAGGCTTGAAAGCAGAAGCCAGTTTTGAAAGCAGATGTCGGTTTTGAAAGCAGATGTTTAAAGGTTTGAAATTGCTAATTATTACTCCATAGCTATATGTGTATTTAATTAACGGCTAAGAAATTATCTAAAATAATTCTAAATTATTTAAAATATATATATATATTTTAAATTCTTTGAAAAAGGCATCATATGCCGAAACATGTAAGATTATTTTAAATATATACATTTTGAAGTAAAACCAGACCTTAAAATCGCCAACTAATTGAATCTACCATAACGTACAAAGGTCACGAAACTATTATCTTTATATTACATATACAAACATAACATATACATAACAAAAGTAAAGAAAATAGATCATTTTAAACATGATTTTAAGAACATAAAGATATAGTTAATCAAACTACGAAATCTTATGTGTTATAACGGTTTTTTAGATTTTTTAAATGAAGAATTATAAAAAAAAATTTTTGACCGAAACACCCGAAGCAAACGAAGTAATCTATACTGTAATAACTTCCATCCAATTTCATGAAATACGCTTCGTATTCCGTATTAGGTTTATATCGTACTCTTATTTTTCATAAATCAAACAATTCTCAATCTTGGTATTTATATTTTTTATGTGTATATTAGGAAATTTTACCTTAAATTCGAGGTTATCTGTTTTTTTACTGCTATCAAAATTTCAACGCCTTTTTTTCTTTCCGATATACTTTAGTAATTGAATGTAGTTTCTTTTCGGACTAAAGTTTTTTTTAATAATAATTTTTTAATAGTTTTTATCCTTATTATTTATACTTCTTTCAATTGAGTTAAAATATACTAAAAGTATTCAGTTGATGTTCTAGTCATCAACTGAATACTTTTAGTATATTTTATGACTAGAAAAAGATTAAAATTGGTGCTTATTTAAATAAATGTATTATTTATCAAAACTATCTATCTTCGAAAAATATTTTATTTTTTGTTTTTCTATAATATGTGTTCAACGATAAATCTATCTATCTATCTATCTATCTATCTATCTATCTATCTATCTTTCTTTTTTTTTTTTTTTTTTAAATTTTACCGAGGAGGGGAAAATCTTAAATCAAGACACCCACACAGATGTTGATCGTGGGTAGTGTCGGGTTATACCGACTAAAAACCCCTCCTCCAGTCGTCTTGCACACCTCGCACCGGAACCCGCTTGCGCATTACTTCGGTGCTGGCGTTGTCTATATATTCATCTTTAGTCTCCTATCTTTGGTCATGCTCCTTAGTCGCTATGATGCTTCGTATGGTTTTGGACACTAACAGCCATTGAACTTTGGATCCCATTAGGTTCTTCATCATACTGTCTTCATTAAAAGTTTTTCCCGTTTCTGCAGTATACTCATTTCGAAAGTTCTCCCTCTTTGGACACACAAAAAGTGTGTGCTCCGCATCATCAATACCTCCACAATAATCACACGCGTCAGTGGTCGCTCTTCTTCTGCTGTACAGATAGCTGTGGAAGCAACCATGGCCAGACAGCGCCTGCCTAATAAAATAGTTTAAGTCCCCGTAAGGTCTTTGTATCCACTTCTGGATTTCCGGGATTAGCCTTCGTGTCCACGCTGCGTTTTTGCCGTTCTTCCATGCTTCCTGCCATCTCTCAAGCAATTGTTCTCTGGCGGCGAGTTTTGAGGCTCCAGCATATCTCTCCTCCCTCTCCTTGTTTAGCAGAGCTACCGGAGGGATGCCCGCAATTACACCGACCCCCTCCGCCGAAATGGTTCTATAAGCACTGGCTATTCTGATACTAGTCAGACGTTGGACACTTGATAACTTTGCGGTCAGCTTCTGGTTTTTTGCAGCTCTGCCCCAAACCGGTGCTGCGTACAATATTGTTGAGTTTATAACACCTCCCAGCAATTTCCTCTTGGATGCCTTTGGTCCGCCAATGTTTGGCATCAAGCCTGATAGGGCCCCAATAGTTCGTTCAACTTTCGTCACGACGTGCCTGACGTGAGCAGCAAAAGTACTCTTCGTGTCCAGCCACACACACAGGTATTTTAGTTCCCTGCAGGGACGTATTTTTGAATCCCTCGACCTCAAATTCGATGGGCGCAATTTTTCGCCTAGTTGTTAATAGGACGGCCTCTGTTTTTTTCAGGGGCAAGTTGTCTCGCAACTGTGTCGTCTTCAGCCACTCGACGATCCTTAATATTGCCGTATTGGCCACGTTCATTAAGTTTTCCTCTCCTTTTGCTGTGACAACTAGGGCGATGTCATCAGCAAAACCTACAGTTTTTGTTACCTCCGGAAGCTCCGTCCTGAACAACCCGTCATAAAGGATATTCCATAAAGTAGGACCCAGGACCGAGCCCTGAGGGACTCCACTACTTATGTGCATTATTTGGGTTCTACCATCTGCCTCGAGTATAATCTCTCTTTTGTTTAGGTAGGAGGCTATATTGTTAATCAGGTTCTCCTCAATATGTCTGGCTCTTATTTGCTGGAGTATTAGCTGCCACGAGGCGGTGTTGAATGCATTCCTGACGTCAAGGGTGATAACTGCGCACAGTCTTCTGTGTTTGTGCGAGAATCTAGAGGCTTCGTCCGCGATTTTGCAGACTTCACGTATGGCGTCGACGGTTTGCCTGCCCTCTCTAAATCCATACTGACGCTCTGACAGGTCTCCAGTACGTACCAGCTCGTACCACCTTTAATATAGCTAGTAGGAGCTGCTCAAACAGCTCGCCCTCCACATCCAGTAGACATATTGGCCTTCTTCTATCCGTAATTTTCGATTTTTGGTTTGAGGTTTAAATAAAATTTCTTAAGAGTATTATTGAGTTTATAAGACGTTTTTGTATTGTATTGTTCAGTGTTTAGCATACCATATGTTCACAACCTCTCTGAAAGAATTAACCACTCTTTAAAACAATACAATATAAAAACATAGTATTTGACGTTTAAAATATTTATTATTGAGTTGATGCAAATTCGTAGTATTTTTATTATATAAAATTTTGTATTTTTTTAACAAACAGAATACTTCTACTCTATTATTTGATTGCTTCCAAACGATCTGCCAATTTTTGAATTTTACGCTTGAATTGTGGTTTGGAACTGAAGAAGTCGACAAGCCATATTTGAAACGCGATATTGTTAATGAAGGAGATTCCACGAATATTGTTTGATAGAAAGTGAAGGAGATGGAAATCTGAGGGAGCGAGGTCAGAGAAATAAAACGAATGTAGAATTACCTCTCAACCCAGTTCCTGAATAGCCGGTTTTGTAATGTTATCAGTATGAGAGAACGAGTGTTTTCGTACGCCTAAATGACTTGATGATGTCTTCCTCGTCTTTTTTGTTGAGTTTCGGCCGGAAGCCGACCGAATTGTTGATAATAAGTCATGCAGTGATGGTTACAGTTTTCAAGCAATTCATAGTAGACGCCGTCTTCTTTGCCCCCAGATGTACATCTGCCTATGAGATAAGTATCAGCATTTGTTCAGACAAGTGCCTTTTTGTTAGGACCAGGTTATTCTTTTTTTTAACATTAAGACACAATCTTTGGGCACCACTAACAATGTAGTACGACGATCGCCGATGTCGTTGACAAGCTAGCAAAGAGACACAAATTCTTGTAGTTTTCACTTAAAACATGAGACAACAAACACCAAGTTTTTTAACTTTGCCTATGGAATTCAAATGGTCATCCCAATTGATGGAGACTGCAGATTGAAATCTGAAACAGACAGAAACAAGAAAAATCTCTAACCACAATAAATCAATGAAACTTCTAAATACATATTTCGGTAACGAACTTGTCATCTTCAGTAGAACAATCTGAAAAAGAAATATAGTGTTAAACGTAACCTTTTTGGCTTAGGTACAAACTTTGAATGCTGTTCACCAAATCGACAAACTTTCTTGTTTCTCTCAATTATGGTCAATTAGTTCAATTCATTTTTCGAGTTAACTTGGTTGGATTATCATGAATTAAAACGTTAAGATGATCTTCCTCAAAATCCGATGTACTTAGTAAACGTTGAGAATCGTTTATGTCCCTCTTTAAATCGAAAAAAATTCTCGTTTTGTACTCTAAACATTTATGTTTTCTCCGTAAACGCGGCTTACGATGCATCAACTCTGTTGAACTCTTTACAAAAGGATATGTCGGAAATGCTCATTTTTTCTACTTGTGCGATTTTCTTTTGCCAATAATTAATACAATCTTTGCAAATTCACGATTCAAAAACTTTTCAATTAAACAATAATTAAAATAAATTTGAGATGTGCCCCACAATTTTTTTTTCAAGGCACTCTCATTCTAGAGACCAAAAACGTTATGGTGTTAGATTTTTGCATGACAATGCTTGTTGTCTCTTAAAATTTACTTAAAATTACTCAAAAATTATTTAAACACACTAATTTGTAGTTTATTGGGTTGTCCCGGGAATTTGGCGGAACTCATAGAAATCGTAGCGAATGCATTAAAAAGAAATTAAGAAAACCGGAAGAAAATTATAATGATAATGAAAATCGATAGCAAGCATAGTCAAGAAGCGTGGCAATGGTGGTCAAATCAAAAGTCGTTCATATCAAATATTAAGAAATATGTACATATTTCTCATTTTTCTAAGTATTTACTATTTAAGTCTTAAAAGTCACAAATATAAACAAATTGACGATGACCTTATTTATAGATTTCAAGTAAGCATATGATAAATTGAAAACGGATGAAGTTTACAGAGCGTTAGAAGAATTTAAAATAAGTAAAAAATAATAAATATGATAAGAATAACATTCCAAGAAACACAAGATACAGTGACAATAAACAATGAAACTTCAGAAAATTTTGGAATCATAGGAGGGATAAGGCGAAGAGATCCACTATTGTCGTTACTTTTTAACATTATACTTCAAAAAGTCCTATGAGATGCAAACATATAGAACAGAACCATATATCATAAGAAGCATTAGTGTTTAGCGTTCGCGGATGGCCTAGTGATTTTAACAAGTCAGGATGAGATAATGAAAATGACTAAAAGGTTATAATAGAAGGCAAGAAAAATGGGCTTGTACATAAACGTGGAAAAAAACAAAATATATGGAATGGACTGACAAAAAGTTCCAAAAGAGAAAGTACCTGAGGACGAATACTGAATATAGGAAAGTGAATAAATTTTAAGAAATAGGGATTATGTTTACAAGAAAACCTGGTATAGAAATGGAAATACAAGCCAAAATAATAGTGGGAAGTCATTGTGTAGGGGCATTGAATAGGATATTGAAGAACAAAAATATTTTGAAGAAAGCGAAAGTAAAATTGTATAAGAAAGTAGTAAAACCAACGTGCGAAAGATTGACACTGAGTAAAACAGAACAAATAAAATTGAAGGAAAGGATACGAAAAGTACTTCAAAAGATATTCGAAGGAAAGAAAATAGAGGAGAGGGCTGGTGGTTCAGAAGAACGAATGAGGAACTGAAAGAACTTTACAAAGAAACAAATATAATAATAGGCGATACAAAAGCACGAAGATTGCAGTGAAACGAATACGTGGAAAGAATGATGGCAACAAGAGTGCCTAAATTACTAATGTCAAGTAAAGGAGAAGTAAGAAGAAGAGGTCGACCAAGGACACGATGGACAACTGAACGATATTAAAATATTTAAAATTACCAGATGAAAAGAGAATGCGACGAATGGGAAGTTATGGAGAAGTATTATTAACCAATGCCATAGGTCAGTTAGGCCCGCAGAGCTAATTAATTGTATACACTTAGCCTTAAAATTCACATTTTACCTGCTTTAGATACTAAAATATTTATGACGCTTTGTGGTTGTAAATGAAGTATCGCCCGTAAATAATATTTATTTTGAAAATTTTGTTTCTTAGTTCTGCCATCATTATTTTACAAGATTTCATAACAAACGAAAACAATTATTAGTAAAATATATTACGATAAGAATGAAAGATTAGGTTTCTATTTTTATTTTTTCACTACTTCCTAAAAAGAGGCTTTGTTTTTGTTAGCAACTAAACCATACTTTTTTCACATTCAAAACAAAATTCAAAAACAAATTTCACATTATGTCGAAAAAGAAAAAGCCAAACAATTTTTTTTGTAGATTTTAAAAAGCTAGTCGTAGTGAAAAAATTTAATTTTGTCGTGAATAATTTTCAACGATGATTTTGTACAATTTTATGTGCGGAATAAATCAACAACAATGCATCGACCAACTTCGACTAGCTATTGCAACTAGTTTGTAAAATTCAAGCGTAAATGTGATGAATTTCGTAGAAATCTCCTACTGCAACAAACATCAATACCTTAAGAGAAATGATACAGATGGACCGGCAAATTCAGATATCCATAGAAAATGACCAGTTTGGCTCGCATCAAAAGACCAAAGGAATCTTTAAGAAATTCAATCGGAATGCATCAAATTTCGTTTACGACATCGTAATTGGTAAGGAAACTTTACGTAATCAGCTACAAAAGTTGCGTAAACAATCTAGGAACTGTATTTTTTAATAGTTCTTGTACTAGAAATTAGTGCATGTTTTCATAGCCATTTCTCCTCTATACACAAATTCATTTAGTTGGACGAAAGCTACCTGTTTACACTAGTGTCAAAAGTATTTGGGCCCTCTTTCTTTTTCCCACTCTGTTATATTGAAAAAATACATTTTACTACTATTAAATAGTTTCCAGGTACGTACTTTCAATCTAATGAAATAATAATTTCAAATTATTAATTCTATTTGCTGCTGTAATCCGATGATCCTTTTTTCTTCGTTAAAAGAAAGGTAGAATTCCCTGGTTTAGAAATTCCTGGAATCTAATATAATCTAGGTAATGATCATTTAACGATGTTAGAAACAAGTTAAGAATAATTACCGTCATTTTTACTTAGTTCGTTTCCATATTCATGCGAACAACATTGTGATTTGTGATATAGTGGAATACAATTATCAGAAATTACTAAAACGAAAGAGTTAAACGTTTAAGCATGTATGCTTATAAAAGCACATCATAATGCTGGCCAACAATTCAGTTTAAATCATTCTACCGCGGACTATTTAAAAAAATCATTAGCAGCAATTCTCTTAATAAAAAAAAGTTAAGTTTAAGAACGACATCTACTGAATATCTTGCTGTGGTAGTTACCAGCAAACGAAACAGATGAAATCCAGCACCGGAAATAGCAGTCGAAATAAATAAATCTCGTCAGAATTCAGGAAGCGTTTCTATTGTAAAACGTCGCTTACAGAAAGCCGATCTTCATGGCCGAATAGCGATTAAGTCTGCTGAAGCTGCTACGTTTACAAAACAAAAGAAAGCGATTAAATTGGGCTCGTAAACATCAACACTGGACAGTAAAGGACTGGAATAAAGTACTGTGGACTGATGACCCTAAATTTGAGATTTTCATAAGACGCGTCGTCGTGAGAAGAGCTGTAGATGAAAAACGTATTACGCCTACTGTTAAACACGGCGATGGTAATGATTTTGGGATGTTTTAGTGGTACATTCGTTGGTGTTAAAATCGATGGGATTTTAAAAAAGGAGTAATTTATGTAAGCATATTTCAGAAGTCAACGCAATACTTTGTGGAATAAGAATTTTGTATTCCAACAAGATAATGACCCGAAACATTCTTCCAAAATTGTTTGAGAATATTTAAAGCAACTGGAAGAAGATATAAGAATAACAGTTATAGAACGGCCTCCCCAGAGACCCGATTTAAATCCAATCGAGCGAGCTACTTTGGGAATACCTCAATCGGAAGTTACGGAAATCAGTACCGCTGATATGTGGAGTAAGCTACAAAAGACATGGACGTAAATAGCACCGGAAACATTGGCTAAACTAATAGCCAGGTACATCAATATATGTTTTCAAATTTTTGTTTGTATTATTAATTATTTATGCTAATACTATGATTTTATGAGGGTGCCCAAATACTTTTGAGCGGACAGCTAATACAGAGGAAATTATCTAAAGTTTGCGATAGATAATATTTGTTAAATGTAGTAACACCTTCACTATTTCTTCACGCGATTTGTAAAGTAAGTTCCAATTTGATTATTAGAAAAAACGCCAATACATGAACAGGTTTTTATTATATACAACCTAAAGCTGCTACTTTCAATTATTTTTCTACATAGTTGCCATCAAGAATAAGACATTTGTCATAGCGATGAACCAGTTTTTTAATGCCCTCTTGTCTGTAAATGTAAATTTA
Organism: Melolontha melolontha; assembly: GCA_935421215.2. NCBI lineage: Eukaryota > Metazoa > Arthropoda > Insecta > Coleoptera > Scarabaeidae > Melolontha > Melolontha melolontha. The sequence continues at coordinate 145,165,125 of OW285235.1, forward strand.
ACCTAATAATGCGTTAATAATATATGTTAAATGTTGTTAAACACATTCTTTTCACCATTTTTTTAATATTTTATATATTTTAAATTATTTTACTTAAATATTCTGACATATTGATTATTCTACATATAGAAGTAAACTGAACTTTACCCGACATACCGCATCTGTTTTATTTATTTTTTTAGTTTAAATTTACATTTACAGAAAACCCCTTGATTTATAATTAACAATTTATTCTGACGAAGACAATAAAAAGTCGAAACGTCAATATGACTATTGAATATGAATATGAAGCCGAATTCAAAGAAATAATTAACCATTTATAATTAAGAAAACGTCTAAGAAAAATAGAAAATAATATATATATGTATATATATATATATATATATATATATATATATATATATATAGTTATTTTTAAAGATTGACGATAAACCAACATCGTATTAATTTAATGATTTAAATTTGATTGATTTTAACATGTTTAGTGGCGTCTTTGCTAGATTTTAACTCTCAATCGCACTCCTGAAGAAGTAACAAATTCGTTATGAAATATATAGAGTGAAATAAATGAGTTTTTATTTGACAGACCGCTCACCCGTTAATTAATTTTTACTAATACACTACGGTCGATAATACTTAATAGTCTATATATATATATATATATATATATATATATATATATATAATAACTTCGTGACCTTGGTATGATATGGTAAACCTAATCAGTAGGCGATTAAAGGTCTGTATATTACTTCAAAATATATGTATTTAAAAAACTCTACATGTTTCGGCTGTGTACGCCTTTATCAAGAGAATACAAAATATGAATGAATCAATTCATATTTTGTAGAATACGCGTAGGTATAATTCGAACAGATAGCATTTTTCTAAATAACGCGCACTTTTATTCCAGGAAAGCTAACGTAGTGACGCCGCAGCTTGCCCACCTAAGTGGCGGTCTTTATAACTTATTACACAACTTATTATTTTCGGTCAACTTTAAAATATTCTCATTTATAATATAGTCGATCGCACAGTGGCGTGACAATTTTTTAAAAATATCTTTGTCATTTTGTTTCTCGCACATGAGAGGGAATTTTGGGAAAATATTTTGGATTTATATTCTATATAATGACATGAGTTATTATTATGTATGCGCCCGTGGAGCGTCTTAAGATGCAAAGTTGTCGGCATTCGCCTTAAACGAGAAGGAAAACCACGAAAACCTACTCGGACAACCAGACAGGAATCAAAACACGGAACAGTCAGCATGATAAGCAAATGTATATGATATTTAAATGTAATTGATATTTAAATAATTTAAGATATATAATTATATAACAAAAAAAAATATAATGATGGTAAATTGCAGATCATTACACAATTAAGTTATAGTAGGTATATACTGCTTAAATTTTTTATATCATTTCTGTTGTTAATTGAATTTTTTTCCTGTTTAATACTAATCATTTCTTTAATTTCTCTTTTCATTGTGTGTTGTTCTTTATCAATTATCTGTGTTTTCAAAATCGAAATGATGATCGCGTTGTAGTTTGTGTGTAGATAAAGCAGTTTTGTCTGTTTTAGAGTATTTGTGGGCTTGTAGTCTTTTGTATAAATATTGTTTCGTTTGGCCTATGTAGTAACTATCGCAATCGAGACATGATATTTTATATATGACATGTGTTTCTTGATTTTTTTCTATTTTAGGTTTAAGTTTTGAAAATAAATGTTTATTAGTATTACTAAGTTTATATGTTGTAGCTATATCATATTTTTTTAAAGTGTATTTAATTTTTTCTGATAGTTGTGGAACATATGGAATCGTGATATATGTTGTGTCATTATTCAAATTTTTATTGGTGTCTGCAGTGTTGTATATTTGGTGTACTCTTTTTTTAATTGTGTGGTCTATAAGTTGTGGTGGATAATTATTATCTGTTAAGATTGTTTTAATTATCTTGATGTTATCTTTTCTGTATTGAGTATGTTATAGTTTTACTGCCCTATCCGTCAGATTATTTATAATCATTTTATTGAATACTGTAGGAGCATTTGAGTGGTAATTCATATATCGAAAAGAAGCTGTTGGTTTATTATACCAATTTGTATAAATAGTACCCTGTCTATCATAGCTCAAAGAAAGATCAAGAAAATTAATACTGTTATTAATTTCTTCTTCAATAGTGAATTTTAATTTGTTGTGAAAATTGTTGAATTTATTTAAACATAGATAGATAGTTTATTTTGTTAGTCGAAATACTTGTTATGATATCATCAACATATCTTTTGAAAAAAATGGGGTGGAAGTCTAATGAATTGATAACGTTTTGTTCTAAATGTTCCATTACTAGATTTGCAATAGGAGCAGCTAAAGGAGAGCCCATGGCAATACCAAATGTTTGACTATAAAAAGAATTTTTGTATTGAAAATATGTGTTATCGAGACAGAAGTGTATACCTCTAATAAATTCGTTTTTATTTAGTGATGTGTGTGGACTAATTTCATGCCATTTGGATTCTATTATGTTTATAGCTAGATCTGTAGGAATGTTAGTAAATAAGGATTCTATATCAAGTGATATAATTTTGTGATTAGTTGGTACTTTTTGTCCCTTGATGAAATTTTGAAATTGCCATATGAGTCTTTGGTATGATATTCAGTTTTTCCTAACATCTTAGATATGCTATCACCTAGGAATTTTGCTATATTATAAGTAGAGGCTTGTATGTTAGATACTATTGGTCTTAAAGGGATATTATTTTTGCGAATTTTAGGTAAACCATATATTGATGGAGGGTGGGGATTAAAAATGCGAAGTTTGTTTTTAGTGTTGAAATCTATTAGGTTTAGTCTATGCCATTTATTTATTAAGTTATTATTTTCTTTTTGAGTTTTCTCTGTTGGATTATTTCTTTCTTTTTTATAGGTGAATTTATCGTCTAATAGTTTTTCTATTTTTTGCTCATATTCCTCTTTAAGAATGATCACTGTTTTATTTGATTTATCTGCTGTTGCTATTATAATAGTAGGGTTGTCTTGGACAAATCTTTTTGTTTCTTTAATGAACTTATTCATATATAGATTTGATATATGTTTTTTATTATTTACTTTCTTATGTTTATGGTTAGTGATTATATTACAGATTTTGTTACGTATTTCATTCTGTTTGTCTTGTGGTAAATTTTGTATTCCTGTTTCAATGTTAGCTATATAGTCATTAAGGTGGCATATTAAATTTGGGTCCTAGGCTAAGTATGTATTTAACATTATCAGGAATATTTATATTGGTTAAATTACAAAATCTGTAATATAATCACTAACCATAAACATAAGAAGGTAAATAATAATAAACATATATCAAATCTATATATGAATAAGTTCATTAAAGAAACAAAAATATTTGTCCAAGACAACCCTCATATTATAATAGCAACAGCAGATAAATCAAATAAAACAGTGATCATTCTTAAAGAGGAATATGAGCAAAAAATAGAAAAACTATTACACGATAAATTCACCTATAAAAAAGAAAGAAATAATCCAACAGAGAAAACTCAGAAAGAAAATAATAACTAAACCTAATAGATTTCAACACTAAAAACAAACTTCGCATTTTAATTCCCACCCTCCATCAATATATGGTTTAACTAAAATTCACAAAAAAATATCCCTTTAAGACCAATAGTATCTAACATACAAGCCCCTACTTATAATATAGCAAAATTCCTAGGTGATAGCATATCTAAGATGTTAGGAAAAACTGAATGTCGTACCAAAGACTCATGGCAATTTCAAAATTTCATCAAGGAACAAAAAGTACCAACTAATCACAAAATTATATCACTTGATGTAGAATCTTTATATACAAACATTCCTACAGATCTAGCTATAACATAATAGAATCCAAATGGGATGAAATTAGTCCACACACATCACTAAATAAAAACGAATTTATTAGAGGTATACACTTCTGTCTCGTTAACACATATTTTCAATACAAAAATTATTTTTATAGTCAAACATTTGGTATTGCCATGGCCTCTCCTTTAGCTGCTCCTATTGCAAATCTAGTAATGTAACATTTAGAACAAAACGTTATCAATTCATTAGACTTCCACCCCATTTTTTTCAAAAGATATGTTGATGATATCATAACATGTATTCCGACTAACAAAATAAACTATCTATCTATGTTTAAATAAATTCAACAATTTTCACAACAAATTAAAATTCACTATTGAAGAAGAAATTAATAACAGTATTAATTTTCTTGATATTTCTTTGAGCTAGGATAGACAGGGTACTATTTATACAAATTGGTATAATAAACCCACAGCTTCTTTTCGATATATGAATTACCACTCAAATGCTCCTACAGTATTCAATAAAATGATTATAAATAACCTGACTGATAGGGCAGTAAAACTATCACATACTCAATACAGAAAAGATAACATCAAGAAAATTAAAACAATCTTAACAGATAATAATTATCCACCACAACTTATAGACCAAACAATTAAAAAAAGAGTACACCAAATATACAACACTGCAGACACCAATAAAAATTTGAACAATGACACAACATATATCACGATTCCATATGTTCCACAACTATCAGAAAAAATTAAATACACTTTAAAAAAATATGATATAGTTGCAACATATAAACTTAGTAATACTAATAAACATTTATTTTCAAAACTTAAACCTAAAATAGAAAAAAATCGATAAACACATGTCATATATAAAATACCATGTCTCGATTGCGATAGTTACTACATAGGCCAAACGAAACAATATTTATACAAAAGAATACAAGCCCACAAATACTCTAAAACAGACAAAACTGCTTGATCTACACACAAACTACAACGCGATCACCATTTCGATTTTGAAAACACACAGATAATTGATAAAGAACAACACACAATGAAAAGAGAAATTAAAGAAATGATTAGTATTAAACAGGAAAAAAATTCAATTAATAACAGAAATGATATAAAAAATTTAAGCAGTATATACTATAACTTAATTGTGTAACGATCTGCAATTTACTATCATAATATTCATAATATATATATATTTTTTTTTTTGTTATATAATTATATAATCTTAAGTTATTTAAATATCAATTACATTTAAATATCATATATATTTGCTTATCATGCTGACTGTTCCGTGTTTTGATTCCTGTCTGGTTGTCCGAGTAGGTTTTCGTTGTTTTCCTTCTCGTTTAAGGCGAATGCCGACAACTTTGCATCTTAAGACGCTCCACGGGCGCATACATAATAATAACTCATGTCATTATATAGAATATAAATCCAAAATATTTTCCCAAAATTCCCTCTCATGTGCGAGAAACAAAATGACAAAGATGTTTTAAAAAAATTGTCACGCCACTGTGCGATCGACTATATTATAAATGAGAATATTTTAAAGTTGACCGAAAATAATAAAAAGAATAGTTTTGTTACTGTCCATGTCATCCAGCTGTTACATATGTAAACGTATACTGTAGCGTATGTACAACTCACTGTGTGAGATATTTATTATTTATACACATTATGAATATTTTGAATTCATAGGCGTCACAATTTTCAGGGTGTTTTTAATTTTGGGGTTCGCGTCGTAATTGACTCACAATATTTTAGATTTATGTTCTATATAATTACATCTTTCCATTTATCACACGTTGTCTCGTTGTGTAATATGTTATAAAGACCGCCACTTGGGTGGGCAAGCTGCGGCGTCACTACGTTAGCTTTACTGAAATAAAAGTGCGCGTTATTTAGAAAAATGCTATCTGTTCGAATTATACCTACGCGTATTCGCTTAAAGGCTTAAAGTAGCACAAAAAGACATGGAATTGAACAAATGATATTATCGAGCTGTGAGTTGTACAATTTCAAACGTAAGTTAAGCTGTAAGGAATATTTTCATGAAATCAGTCCGGTATTATTTATATATTATAGCTAGAGTATTAGAGCTGTCGTCAAGTGGTGGTACAATGAATTTCAATATGGTCGACTTAACTTAAAAGCCGCCTTTCGAGGTACTAAACCAAAAATGATCATTACCGAATAGATTATATTATTGGTGTTAAGGACTTGATTGAAGAGGTTCGGAATATTACTCCAAGAGGTATTCAAGCAACTGTAAAGATTAGTGTGAAGGTAATTAATATCATCTTACGCAAACATTTGAAGATACATAAGCTTTGCTTCTGTTGGATCCCCATAATTTGACTCCAGTTGAAAAAGAAACCATGTGAAATCATGCAAATTTATATTCAAGTTTCTTCATGATAAAATTTGAGTATACTGCTATTATCTCGAAAGAAAGCAATAATCGGCAGTTTAGGTCTTTAAAAATGAGACGGTTCTTGTTTTAGAAAAAAACTAGGAGAAACTTTTAGGATTAATGGACATGCTTCCATTTTAGCTGCGTATGTGGTGATCGGAGGAAAATTGAAATAATCATCTTATACGAGGGAAGACTTTTATGTAATTTACCTAGTAACAAAGAGCAATTTTTTCCTAATTATAAAGCAAAAGTCAGTTAAAACTTAGCTGACTATTGTAGTATGCACTATTAATCCTCTCAGTAAAATAACCCTTGTACATGGAGAGGTTAAAGCTCTTTAGAGCTATATGAAATGAGACACTAATAGGACATGATAAAATATTTTTCTGGGAGTGATCAGTAAATTAAATTAAATTACAATAAATGTTCTAAATATGAGCGCATTTATCTCAAAGTCGACCTAAGATGTTCGTGAGAGACTTTTGTGATAAACCAATATGTTCTTGTCAGTCTTCTTTATTTTCTTGTAGAGATTGTTTACAAATTGTTTGTATGCCTTAAAGCACGTAAAAAAAAAACAAGGGATAAACAAGTAGAAGATAGCGATTACATTAAATATAAATTATTTTTAGAGGCCGAAAAAGCACTCAGATCCACACACAGATTCGGTTTTTGCATAGAGGAGGACTTTTCTTTTTCTGCTGAGCCTTAATAAAATAATACATATTTTTTGAGATTACATATTTATTCATAATTTTTAGACGTATCCTCCTCCACAGTCAATACATTTTTATATTCGTGAAAACCAATCTTCAAAACATTTTCTCGAATCTCTCCGTGTTAAGTTGTTTATTCCATTTTTAAATGCGTCAACCGCTTCTTCGAAAAATGTAAACAAACGTAAATCTTTTATCTTTTACACATGGAAACAAAAAGAAATACATAGTAAGGTGCAATGTCCAAACTATGCAGCGAGTGACTCATTATTTAGACATGCAAATATCCAATGGTTCGAGTAGCAGTGTATGCTTGGGAGTTATCGTAATGCAAAAGGATTCTTTCTTTTAGACGATTTTCGCGGACACTTTGGAGACGTTATGGCGAAAATTTGGATTGTACAAAGCAATTGCTTTAAAACAATCTCTATACAAAAATAAGCAAGATCGAAAGAAACAGGGCCTACCACAAGAGCCTATCAAGCTCATCTTAGATCGATTTTAAGTTAAATGAGCTGTCGTATGTTGAAAAATAAATTAAATTTATTGATAAAACCCAAGTAGCCCTCAAAAAATATTTTATCGTGTCCTAGTAATCTTTAATTTCATATAGATAAAAAGAGCTTTGCCATCTCCACATAGGTACAAGGATTATTTTTACTTGATAGGATATTTAATCAATTCACGGGAATAATCAGGTGATGTTTTGTGTATGTAATTAGAATAAAAATTCCTCTTTTCTACTTCTAATTGAACATTTTGGTTGTTAGTTTTCGCAATATAACCTAAATAAATTTGAGTTGGTTATTACCGCGACTATATAATTTGTTGAAAATGTCAAATATACCGATTCAAGACGTGTACGAGGGATAAGCTGAATTTATTGAGAATAATAAAATCTAGTAGACTGTGAGAAATAATCATACGTGTTATTTAGAGCAACTCTTTATGTGTCATTTGACATTTTGTTGTTGAAGTTACGTTCGTTATAACTTAGCTACTTGTTTTTAAAAGTAAAAGAAATTGAAATTAACCAGAGAGCACTTTCTAATCATAATTTATATTGATTTTAAAAGAGGTTTAAGCGCTTGTAAGTGCAAAGAGAGTTTAGATTGATTTTGGTGAACAAGCACCTACCTTGTCTACAATTTACCGATGGTATAAGGAATTTGAACGCTAAAGCAAAAACAACAAAAACCACTGCTGCTGTTAAAAAAATAATTGAAGAGGACAATAAAGCCACTTATGCGGCAATAGAGCATCAACTCAAGATTGGATCATCAGCTGTTAAAACATAATACATCATCACCTGCATTTAAAAAAGTGGTAAGTCGTTTTGTGCCGCATCACCCATCCTCACAAATCAGAGAGTGTAAGAATTTGCCATGAAACTTTAAATTTCTTAAATAATAGCGGGCACCAAATTTTTTCCAAAATAGTGACAGGTGACGAAACTTATATTCCCTTTTTCGACCTACCCACCCGCCAAGAGAGTCGTGTATGGATTCACGAAAATGAGAAAACTCTTACAATGACTAAGAAGCAGCGAGCTATGAAAATGTATACCGTATTTTTTACAAGTACGGGCTTAGTAAATGCAATTAAGCTAGATGGACAAAAAACAGTTACAGCTAAATGGTACACTGAAAAATGTTTGTCTGAAGTGTTCAGTATAGTTCTAGACAAGGGAATTATGCTTATTTTGAAGGTATTCTGAAAGAAGATTGGTTGGAAGCTTTTAAACAGTGGAAAGGAAGAATGGTTAAGTGTATCATTACTGGAGGGAATTACTTTGAGCATATTTAAAATGAAATCGTAGAAAATATTAACCGTGTTTTTTATTCTCAATAATTTCAGCGTGTCCCTCGTATAAACGATTTTCATAGTTCTAGGCACTGTGTTAAGCATAATAAAACATCTGTAGCGCATACTTCGTGCTTTCAAAATCAGGAATTATTTCTGCCGATCTTTGTTTAGAATTTTACTTAGGAATAAATATTGTAATTCAAAACTTATTTATAGTATTGAAGCCCTAAACGCTTAACCGAATTTACATAACTAATATTAAAAACTCTGTTAATTGAAATTCTTCCTGTAATACAGAACCTCAAATGCATGTGAAGAATAAATACGCGATGAGGCTCTCTATTCATTGAATTTTAAAGTACATGTTTTAATATTAAAAGCTTTTAATTGTTTCAAATTTTAATAGCACTGGCAACATTCGAATAATTATAAAGATGTCAAGAGATACGTTTGGTATGCGATAGTAAGTGTTACATTTATTTAAACATTTTCTTCATAAAAAAATCCTCTATCTATGATGATAACTGCTGTCACTATCTTTGCCATTGTTTTCTCGACTTCTCAACAAACTTCTAAAAACTTTCTGCCTGTACTTTTCGCCACTTTGTAACAAGTTCTATAAATCATTCCTTAATTTAGACTACTTTACTTGGACTTTACTATTTAGTTTACCTCACAGTAACATCAAAATGATAACGTAAGACTAAGGCAGTAAGATAATAACTTAAATTTCTTTATCTTCTCAAAGATTTCAAGTACATTTGGTATCTTTTATTAAAATTTGCGTCTGGACTAGTCATGAAGTAATTGAAATCCGGAACCATTTAAAACCGAATCGACTTCAAATTTAGACTAATTGCTTAGTTTTATGTATATTCATCCATTGTGGACATTTTTACTTATTTCTCCATTGCATCAGCTATAACACCAGTAAATTTGCTTCTTCATACTAATGCATAATAATGAACACTTATCTAAATACATATTTGTTATACGCCACTATAATTTCTGTTGCTCTATAACAACAATTTCTTTTATTAATTTTATAAGGAAAATGTCAGTCATAGTTTTGGTAAATACCCATGCGTTGGTATCTCCGATTTCAGATAGCACTTCATTACTACATATGAGTCTACCTCTTATAGAGTTGTGGTAGAACTTCAAACCAAATCAAAGTTGATATATTTCTGAAACTGGTTTTGTTATCTACGATATTCTGCAGATGAAAAGAATAGTATGCAAAATATACTTGTTGATTTTGCACCTTTTTTTCTCTTAATTTATGTCCCAAACTGTACGGATGAAAGTGGGGAGTATATTTTTAGAATATTATTGGTACTCAACTACTATGTTTATAACTAAAACACATAACTCCTACTTTGTACTGTTATAGCCTAGCCTTCTATGTTACTACAAACTCTAACGTCAACAAGAAACATTGCAACTTTGAAATCGTTGAAATCGGTACGAAACCGAATTGTACAGAAGGCAGGAGACCTAAAATATTGTAATTAGGAGTAAGTAGATAGACTAGATAGACGCAAAGCAGCTCCGGAAATTTCAGCAAAGTTAAACCAAATATGAATGGAAAATGTGTGTCGGTATAATTGAACGCCAGTTAAAGTCGTGGAACTATGTGGCTGTATTATTGACCAAGAAATTTTGCTCAGGAAAGTTAATAAAGCAAAACGGCCAACATGGACAAAAGAGAAGACCCAAATTGCTCTCTTGATAACTCATAAAGTGTGCTATAGGCAGAAGTCAAAGTTGGAACTCTTTGGGACTACAGGACGGATCTTCGTATTGCAACAACTAGATGAGCTCTTTTAGGAAGTTTACATAGTGCCAACGGTGAAATAATGTGAAAATAACGACATAATTTGATGGTGTTTTAGAAGAGGTTCAGTGGATTTAATTTACAAAATTTACGCAAATTATACAAAAGAAGAATGTTGTCCAATTCTCCACGATTACGTCTTGACGAACAAGATTACTTGCTAAGTTCGGTTTGAAATAAGATACTTTTCCCAAACTTGTTTCAAAACTGTGTTAAGACTATGTACGCCAAAAAAAGAATAAGAAATCCTAAAGAAATATAACGCAGTCTCCACACTTTATAACAAGAAAATCTTCAACAGCTGTGAGGAAATTTTGCATAAATAGAATAACATTTCTGTAGGGACACTAAATAAATTAATAGCCAGAATGCTACAAGTGTATATGCGCGGTCCTCATAAAATCCAAAAGAAGACATTTTAATAAATCCAGCATATTTAAATTAGTGTCCACTCATAAAACTGAGTGGACACCACGCAGTAAAATATAATCATTAAAATGTAATATTTTCTTCCAAAATATGTTAATATATATTCAATACATAATATGTAAAATCAAGCAAACAAGAAAGTCTTAGTAAATATGAATACGCAACTCAACTGTTTCTGACATGTAGTCGATGTAATTGTTTTATTAGGATAAAAATTGCAATGAATTTTTGATGACAATGTACATAAAACAAAAGATGCTGTAAAGTAAAACTAAGCATATTAGATGTTCACCATTCATATCTGAGCACGTTTCACACCTTTTTATGAAAGATCGGTGCACCCTTTCGAAAATTCCTTCGAATTTCCACACAACAATTTACGATTCCTTGCCCGAGTTCTTCCAAATTGTTTACAGGTTGCGTAGACTAATTGTTTTAGATGTTCCCAAACATAGAAGTGGAGAAGTGTCAGGTCTGTGGACCTAGGAGACTATGCAGTTGGAACATCCCATCCTGTCCATCTCCCATTGTAATCTTGATTAAAAAAATTTCTAACTATGATCGAAAAATGTGCAGGAGCTCCATCATGCGTAAACCACATACTTAATCTGTTAAAAATGGCATGTCTTCCAACAAAACGGGTAACTCGTTTCATAAAAAAATCCATATTTGGCCCGTTAAGCGATTAGGAAGAAATAGTCGACTACTAAATATTCTACAAAAATAATAAGCCCAAGATTTAGCGAAAAATAGGTTTTGGTGATGCAGTTTAACGACAACAGGACATTTTTATCTATCCACGCGTGATTCTTATGAAAATTGAATATCTCGCGCTGAATGTAGTAGGGATATAGCGCAAAATTCTCCAAATCAGAGGAAATGTTCAGTCCTGTAAATCTTCGAGTGCTAATATTTGGATTGGCTTCTACTCGTCTCAAAATATCTAGTTCTACTGCGAGAGAGAAACTAATCAAGGTCTACCAGAACTTCCATTAATTTGAAATGAATCAATTTTGAACGGCCAGTTATGAAGACCTGAGAAAATATTATTAGTCGATAACAACAGAATTGAAAATACTTCGCCAAACATAAGCTGTATTTTAGCAGCGTTATCATTCGCACGATTATGTATGTCAACCATTTATAATCGATATCTGGTATCAGATGTTTGATAGAACTAATTTGACTGATCAAACTCAAGTCAAAAGTCTTGACAAAAGTCAAGATTTGTAATTGTTTTAAATCCGATAATAAATAACGGAGTTACCGGTTAAGACATTTTTTATTAAACAGACATGTATATATATATATATACATATATATATATATACATATATATATATATATATATATATATATATATATATATATATGTGTGGGTGCGTGTGTGTGTGTGTGTTTTAGTTTTTATTTTATTTCTATACTATCATAATAACACCATTTTAATTCATATCTGAACTAAAAGGCTATAAAAGTGAAAAATGCGTTATCCAAAATCGTTTATGAATTGCTTATTTATATGAATTTGTTATATTAATTAAATAAATCATTCTGAACCAACTATTAAATTTTTACATTATGTAACGGTGACTATAAATGATTGAATGTTTTTTCTTAGACTGACAACAACTCTGCAACTTTATGCGGAAATGTTAAATTTTTAAATTTAAATTTTTCAAAAGTTTAGCAAAGTAAAAGCCAAACAAGCAAATAAATAAAACAGTTTTTACTTTCAAAGTGGTCTCTACTGCCGAGTAAAATACATTTATTGTAATGACCTATTTTGGAAGCGGCTTGCAAAATTAAGATAATTGGTTGTATTCCAAGTAGATGACTTATTAATTTATCGAAATGTATCTAGAAGAACAAATTGAATTGAATATCGTTATTATTTTGTTAGAATAATCGAACTGTTTTAAACACTGATAATGTGGCTAAAGGTAATCTATTGGTCGTACCAGTGTTGTTACCTACACTCGAAACGTAAATCAAATTGTTGAACAAAATCCTCGTATTTCTGTTCATTGTCTATTCCAATTTATAGGTACGCTCCATTTAACAATGAATCTATTCTTTTAACCTTTCCTACGTCTATTCTAGAACTTTCCTGTACATCCTCTTGTAAGAACCTGAAAAAACAGCTACATTTGCTATATCCATCAAATTCACCCTGATTTTTTACAATAATGATCATTTGTATATTTAACATTTACTGGCAAAATATTACTTTCTGTTCCGACGAAGCATGGTTTCACCTGTCGGGTTATGTTAATTCACAGAATTATAGAATTGGTTAGCAGATAATCCACACAATTTACTTTATATGCTATTGCATTCAGTTGAAATTGGTATTTTAGTCAAGACAATGAATTATTAGGTCAATAGTTGGCCAAGAAACAAGTAACGCCAAAAGATACTAAACCATTATTGAGTTGTTTATAAATCAGTTGGACAATATAGAATTAACTAATGATTATTTCCAATAGTTAGCTGCCACAACCACACACTTCACATACAACTATGAATTATTTGTGTAGGTGTTAAGTGTAGGTGTATTGGCAAGTAAATCGCCTGATTCGTCTCTGGATTTCTTGATATTCACTTATTTAAAAAAACATAATATTCTGGAATCCCATAAACAATTTGCGACTACGGTATGCAATTGAAGAAGTAATCTTAAATGTACAATTTATCACCAGTTCAGTGTTGTTTATAAGTAGGACGCAAACATTTTAAGCATTTGCTTTCTACATAATTATATTATTTATAATATAGTTTCGTCAAAATCACTTTGTATAAATGTCGCTTCTGATATCGTTTAATATTTGTTTACTAATAATTTTAATCATATTTATATAGATCCTAATCCCAAAAATAAACATAAAGCGTAACACCAGGCAAACCAATTTCCCATGGTTACCAAATTAAATATTTGCTTCAATCATTTATAGTCACTCGGTATATTAGATGTGTTATTTATGGGATTTAGCACTGCTAACACTTAATGAATTTATATATTTGGTATATGTATATATAAACCAGTAACACAAATAGAAGCAAGTAGATTGATCTAATCGAATGTAGGATTTAGTAAACTAATCGTGTAATATGTATATACATACCTACATCCATTTATTTAACAAAATTAAATATTCCAAGAAACCATTTTGACTGTTATAAAGCCAGTCATCATTATATTTTCATTTACATCCTTCGTCTGCGTCATTAACAATGGAACAAAATTCTACTGCTAGATGCTAATATTTTTATTGCTTTGCCAGATTCATCTTTGGTAGTAATCTTATTGCTGACCCACGATTCTCTACACAGATTTACTATAGTAAGTATATTGTGCACATTTTGCAGTGGTAGATATAGAAAATCAAATTTAATACAAAAATATCAAATCACATGGTAATTATAAATTAGAGTTCTGAAAACTAATATAAACAATATTTTGTTGGATTATTAGTGTTTTTTGGAAACAATATGTTTAGTCAGACAGCACTCAATGGAAACAATAAATTATAGGTTAAAAATTAAAATAATAACTAAAAGTAGTCAAAACAGTTTAAAAACTTGCTTTGCCGTTAATATCTTGCTTTAAACGTTATTATCAATACGTACATTGAAATTACTAACAATTTATTCAAGTTATAATCATATAATAATTACAAATAATGCAGAAAATTAATAACACAGTAAAAAGAAATACAAACAAAATAAGCACGTCCTTAAATTTCAAGGTGTTCCTGTTTGCTGAATATGGGAAGTTTGAAGGATGTCTTTTTCCTACTACTCCGTATTAAATTGATTGAAACAAGGAGTCAAGGCGGTCGGTCTGTTCACGTGGCAATTGGAGGATGTTTAAGGGTTGCTTGTGGCAGGTAAAGGCATGACATTCGGATCCTTACCCTATAGTCTGTACGCTGCGATGCGCTGGACGTATCTGGGTCAGTAGGACATCCCTACTAGTTCCCCACCACGTGCGCCCCTCTACTACAGCCTGCCCAGATTGTGTGTGCGATGTTGTAAGTGTGTGTGTATGTATGACTTCACAACAGCACTAACATAGACCTGGTTATTGGGAAAGTGGGTCACCAGTCCCGAGTCACTTTCACTTATTACATGGGCTCCTAATCATTTTCCTTTGTAGATCCGTGGCGTTCGCACATACTTCGGAAGGGATTCTCATCGTATTTTGAATAACGCGATCCATACCGACTAAACAGTTAAGCAAGTAACTCAGTCATCGTCGTACATTCTTTATCGAAAGAGGTGCTGCCTAACGTTTTTAAAACATACAGAGTGTGTGTGCTTGTGTGTCTGTGTGTATCTAGGTATATATTTACCTACCTTCTTGAATTACTTGGATTACTGCCACCCCGTGTTTGGATTATGTGTTGTGTTATTATTATTATTTATTTACAAAATCTTTTACGGATCTGTGCACACCTCTAACCAACATGACGCTAAATACTGTTGTAAACATGGTTAACTGATTTCATAACAAGAAATATACAGAATGTTTTCTCTTTAAAGAATATACTTTGGTGAGAAACAAAATGTTCAATTAGTAGGTGTTTTTAAGACAGTGCACGACTTTTATGAAATGTTACTTGACATGGAGAACCATTCTACATTGCTGTCATTAAACATGCCCCCGTTCAGCGGGAACTCGGGGGATTCTCCTGTCAGTAGCGCGAATAATCAGTCTTCAAGTTCTATGCCACCACAATATTGTTCACCTCCCCTTGGCGGTTACAGTAGCTGTCAACAGGGAATAGGAATACCACAACAAAATATGATGATTAGTCATAATATGAATAATGTAGATACATCCTACTTATTTTCTCCAGGGGTTGGTACCCTGCAGAGTGTCGATATGGGAGCGAGTTACCAGATATCGGGGCCGACTACTTCAATCAATTCAGGAGACTTACCCGACACTAAAGAGGGTATAGAGGAACTGTGTCCTGTGTGTGGAGACAAAGTTTCTGGTTATCATTATGGTCTACTTACCTGTGAATCATGTAAAGGATTTTTCAAGAGGACCGTGCAAAACAAGAAAGTATATACGTGCGTCGCGGAAAGAAGTTGTCATATCGATAAAACACAAAGGAAAAGGTGCCCTTTCTGCCGATTTCAAAAATGTCTGGAGGTTGGCATGAAACTAGAAGGTGAGTTTCTTATTTTTACAAATTTGTATGCCCAAAAATATGTTCATGTTATATATATAAAATTTAAAATTCGTATACCTATGCAAACATTTTGGAAAACTCGTTTACGGACTAATTCTTGGTAACACTATATTTAGAAACTGTTTCATATTCTGCTATAAGAAACGATTAAGAGAACGAGAAGTTAGTTTTTTTTTAATTTTTAGGATTGTATAAATCAAATAATAATACAATTTCGAAAGAGCCCTGACTTAATTTGTTAAATATATATGTAAATACAACGAATATTCTACATATTTAAAAAATATCAAAGATTTAATTTGACACGTATAAAATGTAATAACCCATACAAAATCTACATATTACTAATTTAAGATTTTAACTTCTTACGTTTTGACTAAGACATTACATTATTAATTACTAAAGACGGCAGACTATGTGCCCCACACTGTTAAATTTAATAATACACATAAGGTGTATTAGATAAAAATGTAGATTTTACAAAATTAGGGCAACTTTTTACCAATACTGATGATCCATTGTACAGATACAAAAAGCACTTTAACTATGCAAATATAACATCTCTCAACGTCGAACAATCCTTCTCAGTATATAAACATATTATTATTAAATTTGACAGTGTGGGCACATAGTCTGCCGTCTTTATAATAATTACAGATTGTTGTATTAATTAAGTAAGTCATCATGAATTTTATAATATAAATCTTAATCTTCCAACGTACAAATATATGTTATGAATACATATGAAATGATCAAGTTATCTACAGGTTATGCAATAAATTAAAAGGTAGAGTGATGTGTAAATTGAGTAAAATTAACTAAATTTATAAATCAGAAATCCAGATAATGTTTATTTTATTTTAGTTACCTAGAATATGATAGTAAACTTCGGTATTTAGGCAAAATAAGAATTTTGTACCAATTCCGATCTCAATTTTCCAATATTTTTGTAGAGAAGCTATTATCGATAGTTCAATTTTGATTTTGTAAATAGGAGTACAATACCTGTAGTAATTAATGATAAGTCAGTCTGTGTATGTAAGACTACTCCACCATATCCATTCTACATAGAATCCACGAAGTATCAATGCTTCAAACAAAATATATTCACTGAGAAACTATTATTAAATATTGTATCAATGTGGGTTCTCACTAATGTGGCGATTTGAATTTCGAGAAAATTGCCTGTGGGCAGAGATATAGTTTCTTTTTACATTACTTGCTTCCATAATAGGAACATATTCACAAGTTATGCCCATGTAATCAGTGATCTTATCATTTATGTTGTTTATTTAATTATGCATTTAAGGCTAGCATTATGGTAGTAATGCTAATACTATAACAAAAACAGTCTATCTTTTGCCAAATAGTATTAATTGCATTAGCAATATAAAACACAGTTATGTCTAAGGTTTCTCAGTTCAAAATGTAATCAAATCAATAAAATAGATAAATATATTCAACGTTTCATACTCTGTACTATTAATCAATTCAAAATATATTTAATGGTTGACCACCAATTTGGTATTACTTACACTTTCACCAAAAGTAATTTTAACATTCTACATATTTGTATAACTGCATTTATTGTTACCTGGTTGTTTCTTTATTTCACTGAAAATACTTATGGGCCGTAAGTTAATAGTATAGCCTAACTCCATTTACAATTTTGTTAATTAGTAAGAATGTTAATGAAAATTAAACTATATAATATAGTAAATTATGTAATTTGAACTATATATATACAAAGATATATGTGTGTGCTACAAACACTTTATAAGACCGACAGATACTTAAATATGTGTTAGTCAGATGCATTTATTATAAACAGAACCACTAAAAAAGGTACAGAAATAAAATTAGTAACACAAAAGTTGTTTTACATTGAATTTTATATTTGTGTCAAGGTTTAGCAAAAAAGCTCGTTATATAGAAAAATTCGCTACAGGGACGTTCGTAATGTAGAAGTTTGACTGTATATATTTTAGAAAGTTTCCGCAACAGCGCTTCATGTTATACGCAATCGAACAGCACTGATAGGTCGACATAGATTGCGCAAACAATAAAAATGAAATGTATTAAAATGTTATGTGACTTAACAGGTTACCTACGTTTCGTATTGGTGGCGTATGTTTCACGTTATTTTGGGCGAATTTATACATAAATATCAATACGAATAGAAATCGAAGTTGAGCACAAGTAACATATCAATTTATTTTTAATTTAACATTAATAAGTACAACACATACAAAATATATATTTCATAAGAATTGTTTTGAAATGTTTTTTATTTCATTTTTACAAAAAGAGAATAAATAAAATTAATTTGGTAATCCTACAAAAACATTCATCTAGTATTAAATAATTTTAAAGTAACAGGCTGCTAAAATATAACATAAACGATCAAATTTCTGTTATATAGACCAGAAGCTAGAATTTTATTTGTAATTAATTGTATTCCTATTAATACAGTATTTACTTACATTATTATAATATTATGTTTTTTTAATTTTATTTAACCAATATATAAGGTACATTTATATTTATACTTAATAAATCTTTTCAATTACAGTATACCACCAAAATGTTATAACCGTTACATAGTAAATCTAATATTCAAACTTAATAGTTATTTTAGGGAATCAAATTTAGCAAAAATACACATAATGAAAGTGAAATTTAAAATTTTTTTCAATATTTGGTCGTGGCACCCTTCGCAGTAATGACACATTGTATGCACTTTGGCATGCTATTAATACAAGCTTGAATGCTTTTGTCTATTTGAGAAGAACCGTGCCACATATTTCGAAGATTTTTTAGAAATATTTATATCGCGGGATTGTCTATATAGTTTTGATAAATAGATGCGAAACGTTCTCGATACGATTTAGATCGGGCGAACTTCCCGGCAGCTGGAGAACTGGTATGTTTTCTGCGTTTAGAAACGTGTTTACGGATTTTTCTGTATGACATTATGCTCCGTCCTGCAAAAATATTGCTTTAGATGTTATCGTCCTTCATTAAAATATGAAAAATTGTCTTTATATTTTTAAATACTGATATTAATTCATCGAACAGTTAACAAAATAACAAAGTCCGGGCTCCGTGATTGGTTATGCAACGTCAAAATTATAACCGGTGGTCAACGTTTCATTGTTTGTTGTTTGAGGGTAAAGGAACATACTTCTCTTCGAAAAAAAATTCGAATCTGTTAAGACTTCGCCAGAAAAATATCTAATAATTAGCAGAAAATGTTAGCTTTCATTCTGAGCAATAAAGCACTTGACTACCTGTTGTCAATCTTTTAGCAAATTGTAATCTAGCACTGCTCAATCTTGGGTTTTCTAACTGACGCTCCCCAGTGAAGTTTTGCTTCAGCTAATCGCCCTTCTAGCGTTAGCTGAGATAAATCTCTTCCCATTTCAAAAAGCTTTTTTTCAGTTCACAAAAAGTTCGTTTTTATTCAGTCGTAAATATTCTTCTACGTTCAACTCTTGGTGAAACGTTCCGGTGTCTTCCACGTCGTTTTGCAGATAAACAAAGTTACCCTTCTTCATTCTTTGGAACAATTATATCACAGAATCATGACTAAACCCTTTCTAGTTTGCCGATTTTTTTCAAGTTCGAGTAGAGTATTATCGACTAATATATCGCTTTTCTTTAGCTGAAAAATGTTCACGCAAAAGAAAACGTAATCGTTTTAAATAACATTCAAAATTGCTACTACTCCAATATTTTCTACTTACAATCCTTAGTAAAATAAATTAAAAATAAAATTTCACAAATGTAACCTCACGTTACTTTATACGTGAATGTCCTATTCGCTACTGAATTCCGACTTTGATGATGTTTAACAACGCATTGCTCGACACCCAACATACAGCTTAAAACAGGTAATTCCCAGTCTTCACCAGTAATCATAGATAAGCTGAAACGCAAGAAATTCTTAGTACAGAACGCATAGTCTCTAGCTTATATTTTGACGGTATGCTGTATAAATCACTAATTCTTTGAAAGATAGACAGATTACATATAAAGGTAATGAATGTTAAACTACTAATTGAATTGGAAAAATAAATAAAGCGTCTCTCAGAATGAATAAATTTTCAAAATTTCGTCAAACTATTCCATCAACAATTAATTTAAATGAAAATTGTTGAAAATATTCCTCGTTTCGTCACTAACTAAGTAACCATCCATTATTATGACTTTAAAATATACTTTATCAGTATATATATACACATAATATTTTACACAATATATTTTATTAATATTAATAATAATCTAGTGTTCATATCTTCATTAATGAAAAATATTTAAGTATCTTAAGAGATTGTATATAAACAAGTAAGTTCTTACATTATATACATACGAGTTTATATAATTTTCATTCATTAATAATTTGTAATTGAAATTTACAGCAGTAGTTGTTATTTTTGTGAAAATATAAACAATTTTCTATTGATAAATATATGACAAACATGGTGATATACATTAGAAATCCCGCATGCACAAATTTGCTATTAATGTATTAATTTTTAAATTTTTAAATAAATCATGGAAAGCGGTTTCCACAATTTCCTTTTGTTAGTGTATAATTTTTTGAATAATCACAATTGTAGGAATCTTGCTCAATATATTTGTAAGATTTAAATTAGAATATGGTTCCTTGGTCTGACATCCGATTTATTCCGCCCTTATTAGCAACATCAAATCTGTTCGGTACCGGTTTCTCAAATATGTGTTTCGTCACTAAGCAAAATATATAGTATAGGTTACTACAATTCTAATATGCGATACTACAAACGATAATTACTATAGTGATAGATAGCTATCGAAGTTTAATAAAAAACACATTGTTGTGTTTTCTTAAAGTGGTGGCTTATATAATGCAGTTGTGGTAAAACAATATAGTAATGTTAGTAGTAAAACACATACCGTCAAATAATGATAAAAAATATACTATACGGCGTAGGAATCGTTATAGTTGATGATATACAAAATAGTACTCTGTATTAATAATCTTTCTTTCTTTATCTGTCGAACGTCCGCCCCGCAGTGTAAATATTTACTGGTCACCCGTTCAGCAACTAACATCACTAACAACATCAAATTTGTTCGGTACCGGTTTCTCAAATATGTGTTTCGTCACTAAGCAAAATATATAGTATAGGTTACTACAATTCTAATATGCGATACTACAAACGATAATTACTATAGTGATAGATAGCTATCGAAGTTTAATAAAAACACATTATTGTGTTTTCTTAAAGTGGTGGCTTATATAATGCAGTTGTGGTAAAACAGTATAATAATGTTAGTAGTAAAACACATACCGTCAAATAATGATAAAAAATATACTATACGGCGTAGGAATCGTTATAGTTGATGATATACAAAATAGTACTCTGTATTAATAATCTTTCTTTCTTTATCTGTCGAACGTCCGCCCCGCAGTGTAAATTTTTACTGGTCACCCGTTCAGCAACTAACCGTGGTAAAGTCTGTTTGACTATGTTAATTGCAATACCATTACCTTAATTGCACTTTTGTATTTTTGGTGCATAATTGTTCGCTAGTGTAAGAATTTATTGCAGAAAATTACGCAGCTACAATATTGTTGAAATTATTTTGCACCTGATTTATCCATCAGGGTAGGAATTAATACAGGTGGTGATGTACAAAATAATACTATGTATAATAATCAGAAATCAATCATTTTATTACTACAGCATCTTATTGGGTACTTATCACAAACAATACTTATTGTACCGCATTTAATAATCTCCTCCGACAAAGATCGAATATACCTACATTGGCTCTTCATACAAGAAATAATAGTTTATATTGCTTTTATGGCAGTCAAATTTTATACTTACATTTCTCTATTTCACTACTATTTTATTGTGTATATTTATTATGTGTATTATTCGAAATTATTGTTTTTATGATGATTCGGCGTTATGTTCATATCAAACGTTTGCAAAATGTACCATAATACCAAAGTATAAAAGAGATAGTTTCTAGTACTTTTACTCCAGTTGAATTTAATAGTTGTTTTTAGTCGTACTGAAGTGTGTCTACCCTACATTCACTACAGATATTTTGTTCTCTGTACATTTTTCTAAGTATTACTAACATGATAAATACATATATGTTTCTTAGTAACATCAAATCTATTCAGCACTGGTTTCTCAAATATGTATATATGTTACGTTACTTTACTGGTGTAATTTACTCCGAAAGATGATCGAAATATATAGATGTCTGATGTTGTATGTCTATATAATATGGTAAACAATGACATCGATTGTCCATTTCTTTTAGATAAGATCAATTTCAATATTTCCAGTCGTAATTTACGAAATTAATATTTATTTTACCCTCAAAAGAATAAAACCAATGTAACGATGATATCTTCAGTATTCCTTATATGTTACAATTTCAGATTTGCGTGACATTGCTATACATTCTTACTTATTTTGTTATATCTATTTCGAAATTTTCTGAATGTATAATAAAGGCATTATTACTATTATTATTACTTGCAAAAGATACGATGTTTATTCGATTGTAAGATCAAAGTTTTGTACACGAAGTTCTTGTGCATAAAATGTGACATTTGCGGTTTTCAGGTAGCTACATAACGCTTTGTACTACTTAATAAACTTACAATCTATTGAAAGCAAGAGTGATATTATTATACACAGAAAGATCTCTATATGAAATGTTGTTTTCCACGATTTTAATAGTGGAAGAGTTTGTGAAAAACCAATGTTAAGTCATATACCATATCACAATAATCAGAAACAACTCTTAAATTGTGCGCTACTTATGTCCCCAAGATCAGACCATATAGAAAAATTGTAGAAGACGCAAATCTTTATAATTATTATAAATTATTATAAAATTACCAAAGGAGGCAAGTTCAGAAACTTATATTACCATATCTTGTCTATTGTATTGATTACAATTACTATACGCGACCAAACCAGTTTCGCTTTAATATAATATTTTTCATCAAATTTATTTATTAACTATTTATTTATTGAAATTTTATGTTTTGCTTATAAATATTTACATTATAATATTTGTATATCAGTAAATAAAATATCGATGAAATACCCAACAAAATGCAGCTCACGCAAGTTACAAACAAAACAGACTAAAAATCGCGGTCATACAATTTTATACTTTTAAATAGTCATCGTAAAGGTGAAAGGTCCTGCAATAAGAAGCGCTTTTATATTTTTCTTAAATTCATTAGCATTAAGAGATGTAACAGACACCGGAATTTTATTATAGAATCTGATGGCAATATAATTAAAATGCTATTGACTTTTTGTTAGTCGACAATAATCGAATATTAACTGTAACCTATTCCTAGTTTCGTAATTGTGATCATCTTCGTGTCCACAAAATCTAGTAAATACTTATAATACAATTACTTACTTAGGGAAAATTTAAAAAACTTTTATAAAAAAACTTGATAACGTATTGCTATGACCTGTGGTTTTTATATTTACTGTACCACCGTTCACGACAAATCTACCCAACTAGGATACTCAGTCGGTTTATTTCTAAAAATGGGACTGCATTCTTCTCAGGGTTCCAATCGGAAACGTGGAACTGGAATATTACTAGGCGCCAGTCAAAATGTATTGACAAATGTTATAATTATATCTTTAAGTTACTTATAAAACTCGTAGTGAAAGGTTAATTAAATAATAAGCACAATATAAATTTAAAATGAAAATTTAATACAAAATCCAAAAAAAAGAAAAAAAAAATCAATCTTTATAGAGTATAAAGATTAATATTGCATCATTAAACAATATTTTAAAAGGTAAAAATAACGCACGGAAAATGACAGCTACGTGCATTAAAAAACATCCTCATTGACTACCGAACAACTTAAAAATCACAAAAACTATTTTTAATTTCTCCCCAGAGAACAAAATAAATAAACAAACTTGACAGCTCGATCAAATCTCTAAAACATGCGCACTCACATGTCCAAAAAAAATGCCCTTGAAATCCAAACGTATTAAATTTTACAGTTACTGTTTTTTACTTAGAAATGTTAAAAATCCTCTTTGTCATCTATCTCAATTAATTAAGACTAAAACTCAATATTACAATATAAATACAATTGAAAATACAATATTCAAATCTTTTAAATATAATAATTTTATGATATCATAAATTCAAAAAAACTTAGTTTTTAAGGAGACACATGGACAAGAAAACGTTATAAATCAAAAATTACGAGAATCGAACTCGTAGAAAGTTCGGTAAATGAAATTACAACACCATCAACTAATTAAACTCAAAATCAAACCCGAAGTTACTTTAAAATTTATAATTATAAATCTTTTTAAATAAAGTGCACGTTCTTGTCAACTATCAAACTGTGTCTAAAGGTCAAATCATACACATCTAACGTAGTGGCATCACACCACAAGGCGCATGACATGAAATATACATAGAAGTCCACAATAATAGTACATAGATAAATAAATAAATTTTTAATATTTATTGGGGAAAAAAACATAGCAGTATGTATATCATTTAAAACAGACAATATCAGACATAAAATAATTATAAAAGCAACGAAGATAAAGCTCAGAATTAAACTCAGATGTCGACAGGTTTAACGTGCGAAGAATGTGGAGAAGTTTAGGTACGACAAACCGGGAGGACGTTCGAAATTAGGATGAAGAAACACGAAAGAAGCTATAAAGACACAAAACACACTCTACTTTCGCAAATCATTGTTTATTACCTAATTATAGATTTAATAAAAAAATTTGAAAACTTTACACACTCAGGATAAAAGCAAAAAACTATTTATTAAAAAGCTTAGAAATCAACAGGTATAATACATTAGGTTTAGTGTTAAATGATCAAGTAGACTTAAATAACTCCCCCCTAAATTTAAGACTTCTCACCCCTTCTACTTATTTCTTAACGTTACAAGATAATCTGTCTTGTCCTTGCCTTTTTTCTTAATGGCACTTTGCTGGGCTTATTCGCTTTCAATTTTGCTCAAATTAAATCCTCTCCTAACAGTAGAAGCGCTTATGGAAAAGTTCAAATCATTTTTAAATTCAGTCGAAGATATTATTTCAGTAATTATTAATCTACAAAAATAAATAGAAACCTTGAATTGCAATTGTGCAGTCTTCAAACAAATTACTATGCCTGGCCGTCTTTGGTTTCACTCAGTACCAATTTTTAAATATTTAATACACATTTAAATTTTCAAAAATTATTTTCTTCTTTAAGAAATATATTAAAAATTTTAACGGAATACAAGAGTATGGCAGCATATGGAATGAAGCTTTGTTTAATTTAAAATATATATTAAAATTTACAATGCTAATCTAGTTATGATTGTGAACATTTTAATTGTTCCGTCCCTTGATAAGCCTCACTCATTATTGACAGTTGAGTAATAAGAGCGGGTACAAAAATATGAGACAGAATATATTCTAAAATTACCAATAACTGGATAAATTTGTTCACCGTGAATTTCATTCCGTTTTCTTGTGAAACGTAATGCCTAATTCTCGAATCCTCTCTCCTAAAATGAGCTCTACCTCAATGATAATTACTAGGGTTGGTGAATTTGCACATAAAACAAATAGTAAGAAATAAACTATAAAACGTGCTCAATCACTTCTCGTATTAAGAGTCTTCCGCGAAGTCACAAAGTGGATAATATCTATTAAATATTTCGATCAGTAGATATGTTTCCACAGTTCTTTCAGTCAAGCTGGTACGACGTGCGGAATAAATGTTTTTTAATGCCGAAAACGATCGTTCTATATACTGATGTTATATTTGCATATTTAAAATAATATTTGAAACAACTTAATGGATTTTTAGACGCACGCCCACAAATTTGTCTTAATATGAGAAAATCGGAATCTTTGTCTAAAACACTATTTTTTCGCCTTTTACAGCACATAGCAGTGCGTGAACATCATACGGAATTTGAAGAGAATCCTCTAACGACATCGAAACATTTTGTAATTTTTCTATTCCCTCGGCTAGTCCGAAGTAATTGTTGTGAACAGTTTTTAAATAACTTTTAACTGAGTATCTTCAAATATTACCGGTATATTACAAAGTAAACACTGAATTTTGAAGCCATCATAATATAAATCCGGCGTTTCTGCTATACAAATGGGCTAATATTGAATCACATTCATAATATACTACATTAATTTCATTTATTCTAAATTCTGTTATTAGTGAGATTTCCTATAGCTTCGGTGTTCTCACCTATATTTCTTAATACTTATTGGGTTATTAAAGTTTGTATATTTTAGATTCTCACTATGTACCTATATTGAACAAGAAAAACTTTTACTGTATGTACATAATAACAGCCCCAAATTTTTTTCAGAAGAGAGTATGAACGAGAAAGACAGATATATCAGTCATAATTATATTAATTTATTTGCCCAACAGGTATACAAATATCTAATTACAGAACAAGGAGATAAAATAAATATGTCGAAACATCTACACATATCAAACCTACTCAAAATAAACGATAATTCTAACAAAAAATGATAATAATAATATACAAGATTATGAAAGAAACAAAGTAAAGTAATAATTTATTGTTTGCAACGCAGAAGTAAAATATAATATAGAAATACAGTTATAATAATTATTAATAGCATTGAATAAATATCAAATTTACTGTCGTATCTATTTCTGGGTAAGGTGTATTGACAATTAGTGATAACTATGAAACATCGATGTCTGCACATCCCGGATGGATACGACTTTCACACATTTTTTTATTTTCCCAGACAACCTGGACGGTTGACGCCGTGACACGTTGCAGCTACATTCTAAGACAAAGGTGATTTTGTCATGTGTAGAAATTGATGCAACGAATTGAAGCGGCAATGGCATGTATGTGAGAATTCAATAATTATGGGTTCTCATTAGCATTACGTTTATCATCATAAGTATATATACACACAGTATGGAAATGAAAGTCGTATCTATTTCTGGGTAAGGTGTATTGACAATTAGTGATAACTATGAAACATCGATGTCTGCACATCCCGGATGGATACGACTTTCACACATTTTTTCATATGTATATATATATATATATACATATATAGATACATATATATATATATATATATATATATATATACATATATATATATACATATATAGATACATATATATATATATATATACATATATATATACACATTGAATATTTTTTGACGTATTCTATGCTTATACCGTAGTCGACAACTTTTAATTTCTGTTTGCGTATATAGTGTATGCTTGTCATATCCAACGATGCCAGCTTTAAAAACGGTGGAGGGAGAAGCAGAGTGGTGGTCACACATACACATTTAACATGCCCTATTCCCTAACAAACACTTACAGGGTGTACAACACTTATTTCTCTACGTGCGCATATTAATAGTCGATTTCAACATGCTTGTTTTTACAACTCAAGAAAAGACACAAATCATAAAATGGTATTATGCCGGTAGACATCTCAATGTCTACATACCCGATATCGACAAAAATTAAATGTATGGGCTGGTATTTTAAATAATTCAATTATCGGTTCTTTCTGTATATATATATATATATATATATATATACATATAACTCTAAATAATTCTTATTTGCCCTAGTCACATTAGAAACACTATCTACTTCCCACGGTCTAAAAGTCTTAAAAGTTCAAGAACTACTAAACACCATGCATATTGCTATGAATTGTGATGTTGATTGCTTATTAATTTATATTGAGTTCACAGTCCACGGTAGCTTTTTCCGGACTAGACTCAGTTGGGCACCTTCCTTGAGCTTCTTAATCTTCAGGGCTTATTCTTACGAATATGTGGTATGGAAGAAAATAATAGGTGTTAAATCAAGAAATAAAACTAACATCAACGCCACATACATATAATATTCAAAAAAAAAAGAAAAATACTACTTTATCAAGTATAAAGCAGGATTGTGACTTTATTTCGCCGCAAACTTAGAGGAAAACTTGTGTAAATATGACTTGTACACGAGATAAAAAACCTCTTAAATGAATCCCGAGCAAAGATTTAACTATAAATATAAACAAAATTTATCAGCTGTCATCAATTACATTACCCCCTCAAATCAAACGTCAGAATAGAAACTTATCTATTTTCGCACGCATCAAAAACTAAATTCATGCATACAAATAACATGAAGCAAAAAACTAACCCCGCCTTCTATCGTTCTAGAACATTTTATTTAACCAAAACCAAAAAAAAAACATCTGATAAGTTTTCTAGATATTTTCTGATTACAAAAAAATTATTACAAACTAGAATTATCAAATTTACTGAGCTCCTTATTGTAACACACTTATTTCTAAATACGTAAATATAATATTAAAATATACATACATTCATTTTTGTATACGTCACGTCACAAAAACTATTATAAGAGAGACTCCAGATAGGTCATTTAATTCAAATTACAAGTTTTAAAGACTCGTAAACAAACGAAAATTAATTTAACAACATCCAAACACTATCAAAAAACACACACCGTAATTATTCAAAGTTTACATTGGATAAAAATTAAGTTTTATCCAATCTCAAATAACACAACTATCTGCATAAAAACTACCCAGACTCTGCCGCATGAAGAAGCAGGAAACAGCAAGCTACCCCTACCTAAACATAAAATATAAATCAAAATAACAACAATATAAATATATCTATATTATTATAACTTCCAGCTTGGCGCGAACTCCGAACATCACATAGGCCCCTACATCCTACAGTCATGGACACAAATACACATTATAATAAATTGTTATATAAAATTTTAAATTTTTATAGTTATTTCTCTGGAATAAAAATATACATAAATACAATAATTTTCATATCTTCTATAGTTTCTTTCTTTAGGAAAATTCACGACCACTATTTTATAAAATTTGAGGCTACAAAAATAGGGATATTGAATATATAATTTGATATTGACTAATCATTTCAAAAATATTCGTGGAATTTTATTATGTACAGGTACACTCTGCATTAGAATTTTTTTTAATTGAAGCTATTACTTTTTAATACATACAAATTTAAACTAAAACGAACTCTGGTACACTGTCCTTCTTTCTGTTAGGGTTAGACCTCATAATGCATTAATTCACGGCGCAATGAACAGGATTTAAATTTTACTTGAAAGTGAACGATATATTTCCGGATGAACTGTACATTGCTGTAAAAGTCAAATATACGCTACAGCTTATAAGTATTAGGGCACCTGTTTCATTGCAGTTTGTATTACATATATGATGTTTGGGAAATATATTCTATCATTACTACTTTCATTCTTAGAAAACTAATAAAATCACATAACTTACCAAATAATATTTATTGGCTAAGTCTATTTACTACGAAAACGTATTCATTATATTACCGCCATTAATGTGCAGGTAGAAAAGTCAGCCCAGAAATTTTTTGAATTGTCTTTCTGTATATATTATTACAGAAAATGGAACTCTGATGTTCTTCTCAAATATTTAGGGTGAATATTGTAAATTACGATCTATTTAGTTTTCATAAATATTTGCTAATTGTTATAATTGCAATCGTTCTGCATATAATATATATATATATATATATATATATATATATATATATATATGTATATATATATATATATATGTATATATATAGATAATTATTTCGTGACCTTTGTATGTTATGGTAAATTCAATTTGTTGTCGATTTAAGGTCTGGTTTTACTTCAAAATGTATATATTTAAAGCAATCCTACATGTTTCGGCAAATGATGCCTTTTTCAAGGAATATAAAATATAAATGACAGTATATTAATAATATAATATAGATTAATATACGGTCATTTATATTTCATATTCCTTGAAAAAGGCATCATTTGCCGAAACATGTAGGATTGCTTTAAATATATACATTTTGTAGTAAAACCAGACCTTAAATCGCCAACAAATTGAATTTACCATAATATATATATATAAGTATATTTAATCAAATGACTCCACATGTCAAAAGTTTTTAATATAGGAGGGTGATCCAAATTCAAAAAGTAAATCGAATCGGTTTTTACTATTATAAAAGGAAAAATCCAGATGGTTTTGCAAAGTTCTCTTAAACCTAATATGTTGCATAAACTTTACAGGTTTCGATATTAACCGATTACAAGTTTAATGCGTCTATTTAGTAACTATTCGCAATGCTATTGCTGGAGAGAAATAATTTAGATATTGCTATAAGATAATGAAAAAAAATCAAGTACATTTTAGTATTTTGTTAATTTTTTTACTAGAATATCAACGAATGTAAATCTTCGAATTTATCTGTGATTATAAGAGTAATAAAATTCTAAACGACATAACTTATAATTACAATAAAGAACACATATACATACTTAACAAAATTATGTTTTCTTATGTAAAGGAAAATCATACAAATAATTGATTGACGAAGAGGTATGTATTAAAGTCTATTTAAATGTTGATTAAGAGACTGGCTTTAAAGTTTCAGATATTTTTAATGTAGGAAGGTGATTCAAATTTGACCTCCATTTTATTTTTTTCTGGTCGATGCAATCTACAAATTAATATTATATATACATAATTTTTCTAAGTAACAACCTCCCTTTAAAATACACTTGCCCCCGCCTCTCCGGTAGCTTCTGTATTCCCGTCGTAGAAAATTCTCTCAGTTGACGACGAAGCCAGTTTGACACCGCATCCTTCACTTTCTCATTAAAATCAAATTGCTTGCCTCCTAAGAACTTTTTGAGTGGTCCAAAGAGGTGATACATCACTCGGGGTCAAGTCCAGATTGTATAAGGAGTGATTCAGTACTTCTCAACCCAATTTAGCCAATGTATTATTCTTAGATGGGATGTATGTAGACGAGCGTTATCGTGTAGGAGAATAACACCTATGCTTAAGAGACCGCGTCTTTTTGGTTTCACGGCCAGGTTAATTTTTCCAAGAAGCTCACTGTAATAAGCTGAATTAATCTTTTTTCGTAAATTTTGACGTAAATTGGTCTAATAGCGGTCTCAGTCTCATCACTTGGCCAGCTGATGGCTGTGTTTTGAATTTTTTTTAGCGAAGGTAAACTTGCGTGACGCCAAACCCTGCTAACATTCTTGCTTTCTGGGATATAATAGCGTACCCAAGTTTCACCAGTTATTATGGTACGTGAGCAAAAGTCATCGCCTTCATACTCGTTGCAAAGTCGGAACTCTCTGTAAACCTGTTGTTCCGCGGAAAGTTGTTTTGGAACCCACCTGGTGCTAACTTTACCAAATTTAAGGTTCTCGTGGACAATAGTGTGAACACTATCAACACTAGTGTTTACAATCCTACCAATTTCCTTTACAGATATTCGTCTTTTGCTCCATATCACCTGGTTAATTATTTTAATGTGTTCAAAGATTCACAGCAGACGCTGTATGGGCGTTCGACACGCATTCACGACCATCCTGGCAGGATTTATACCACTCAAAGACTGTTCTGAGTGATAAACATTATTCTCTAAACTGTTATGAAGTTTCTGATGAATATCAGTCACTTTTACACCTTCATTGAAAAGAAATTTAATAATTATGTGTTGTGGAACAGAATTTGACACATGGTTACACGACGTTGATCATACAACTGACAGTATTGGCACAATCAAGTTGCAGTTGTTTAAGGCGTTAGTTAACATGCCTACTTCAATGAATATAAAACAGCTTTGCAGTATCTCTTCAATTATGTTATAGAAATAAAATAAAATGAATTACCCTCGTACTATAATATATCACCAAACATTTGACACATCAGATGGTTGACAAATGTCTACTACAGAATACACTTAAATTATATAGTTGTTCTCGTTTCTCTTTTCCTTTATCTTTGTAGCTTGTAAACTTCCAACTTTACTCTGTATTGACTATATAATTTAGTTGTATTCTGTAGACATTAGCCAACCGCCTGTTAAAGTCAATATATGGTCAAAGAATTGTACAAAATGTTACAAGTAGCATCGTATTGTATAAATTATATGCAACAAACTAAAAAGTGCTAATATGTTTCCTTCTCTTCACTATCTTCATTCAAAGGTGTTCACGATATAATTTAGCCCATACAGTTCAATAGTCACATATCTGGTAATCTGTGGCACTGCTATTTTAATACACAGTAAAGCACATACATATACACTACTAGCAAATAGAGCAGTTCCACAAAATACGAAGTATTTTAGTGATAAGAGTGTACGCATTTCATACTTTAAAGTAAAGCAGTTTTTTCTATACGTCTCTCATAGTTTAAAAATAATTTCAGGCATTTAATTAGGCACTGCTATTTTTATGCACATTACTGTACATTCGTAATAACCGTTAAACTGAATTTGTGTATACTTCATGTCTTAAATGTAATTTATAGTATTCCTGAATAATTTACTTAAAAGATTATAACACTTTGATAATTTTAATTAGCACCATTCCTACAACAAGTATATGGAATTCAATTTTCCAAAATAACATATACTATTTTATCTTCAAACGCAAGTATATAGAACAAAATTTAGTGATTTATATTGTAAGTGAAGTGTAATTCATGATAAATCGTAATACATAAAACAATTTGTCCGTGGTTACGATGTAAACAAAAACAAAATTAAATTGAAAAAATTCTAAAAACGTTTGATTTTTGTATTTTATATGATTAGGTACATAAAGCACGCAAATTTGCTACTTGATCGCCAACCGTCAATAGATCCATGCATTAGCATAGTGATTTTCGGCAGTAAAGTAACACTTTATCTTTTTTTTTTACGTAATGAAGAACTTTTGAATTTAAAAGTAAGTGACATAGAGCATAAAGAAACAATTTTGGTTGTTCAGATAACTAAAACAAAGACCAATAGGCCTCGATTGTTTGTGATCACTACAGAGCTTGAAGGAAAAGTAAAATCCGTAGAATTATTTAACAAATATTTAGCTCTGCGTCCTAAGCAGACGCCCCACGACAGACTTTTCTTAACATATAGAAATGAAAAATGCACAGTCCAGCCAATTGGAATCTATACTTTTGGAAGTGTACCAAGCAAAATTGACAACTAATCTACATTTTCCAGAGCCATCACTTTATACGGCACATTGTTTTCGTCGAACGTCCGCCACTCTGTTTGCCAACGCAGGCGTCAATAAGGAAAATTTAAAACGCAACGGAGGATGGAAAAGCGACACGATTGCAGAGTCCTATGTTGAGGAATCTGTGCTCAATAAAATGAAAATTGAAAGACGACTTTAGGTGAAAGTCAAACTAACAGCATAGTTACCAATGATAATACTACTAATGGTTTACAAGTTATTGACATAGATAATAATCCTCAAGCATCTTCAATTGAAACTTCTTTTACTGCAGGAATTAATTTTTATAATGCGTCCGGTTGTTCGTTTACTTTTAATATACCAAGTAATAAGTAGATTTGTTTTTTGTTCGCTGTTATTTTTCTGTGCTTACTTTGTCATAATAAAATGTTATAATATGTCCATTTTTTTAAATATAAATTTTTACGGTTGGCGATAAAATTTTGTATGCACCACGTCAGTAAAGTGACTTTATTGAACTCGCCTGTTAGTCGTCTCGCTCGCTCGGCTCATAATCTCAGACTCATTCAATAAAGTATCACTTTGCTGACTTGGTACATAAATAACTATTATCTGCTTAATTTGATAAAGTGATATTTTTACCTTGTCAATGCTTACAAATATGTTGTCGCTTTTATATCGTTTAAAGATAAAGAAAATTAGTTGATGCGGAAATAAGTAACACAGATTCTGAAACTATACTATGTGACTTTAAACACTTAGAAAATAAAAAAAGATCAACTTGCCCGATATCCTCTACTTCGTCGTTCTTTCGGACAAAAATCGATTTCAAGAGCAGAACCAAAAATTGGAATTATATACACTTCATTCAAGATCAATTTTAGATCAGTCTCTTCATATAAATTTGACGTAGGAGAAAGTAGGAATTATTTGAAGTCTTGATGGGGACATTTGGTCTAAAGTTTCGGTAACAGTATGTACGGCTCTGCCTGTGCCGTACATACTGTCGCGACTGTTAACTAGCAAATCTTCAACACAGCAATTTACGGCTACAACTGGTGATAAACAGTTGATTTCCTAGAAACTCTTATTTTACTTTACAACGTACGAAAAGTGAAACTACATGTGATGGATTCAATTGACAAGTTCATCTAGTTATCTTTAATATAATCTGAACATTTTAAAGTGTATCTTAAATTAAACTTAACTACTTAATCTTCAAAGTAATTTATATTTTTGGATTTCCATCTATTCAATACAAATGACATATAGGTAAAAAATAAACTTAATTATTTTATTGAATTAAAATTACAGTACATGTTGAAAATGTTGTCTTTCTTGGTTAATACATTAAAAAAAATAACTACTATGACTAACATGAGTCAAATGTCATTTAAATTTATGCATATGTAAAAAGAAAACATCCCGTTCTATTTAAGCTACGTTTTCTTTTAACAAAATATGAAAATAAACTGGGTGGACTTTTTTTAATTGAACGTATGATATCTATTACTTGTAAAATACTCATAATTTCTATTAGATGACGAAGTTCACATTTGGAGTACCGATGTCATGCCTTCATTTCCTGCATTTCGAGAAGGAATTTGCTATAGTTGCTCATCACGTTTTAGTGCAGACTCACGTTTGTAGTAGTTTATTTGCAGGTTTCATAAATTACGGCGTATAATTTTATGACTTACCTTAAACTTGCTTGTCAGCATCGGCAAAGATCTACCTGTAGGATTTATTTCAAATATTTTATTTGTTTAACATAACCGTACATCACCTTTTGCCTTCTAAATAATGAACTATTTTTTGATAATTCTTTAAGTTTTGCGTATCCCGAGCACAGGGAATCCTATGATAAAATTTGTTTAAAAATACCTTTTAAGCTGTCCTCAAAAAAATAATATTATTCTCTTCAAAAATCGTTTGTTATAACGCATTTTTAGCAACTTAACAACCACGTTTAATTGTTTGATTTGTGTAAAACTTTCTAAATTTAGCTTATTCATTTTCACCTCATATATAATCTTTAAATATGCAAAATGTTTATTATCTAATATAGTTTACAAAAAAACATATAATTTGGAATATAGACTAAAATTAGGCTATTTCTATATAATTCTATATTAACTATAATTATTAATTAACAGTTTCTCAGTATTATGAAATTTCGATGAATCTATTATCTTAACTACGGTTTAATAATAATGGTTATGCTTTAAATGATGTGAACAAAGTTTACTACAAAATAATTAATAGAATAATAATTTCATTAATAGGATGACTTTATGCATATCTAATATACGTTTATCGTGTTTAATAATAACAATTGCAAATCGTTACAATTTTTTATGGCGTAGGGAAAAGTCTTGATGGGGACATTTGGTCTAAAGTTTCGGTAACAGTATGTACGGCACTGCCTGTGAGGTACATACTGTCGCAGATTGTTAAAGTTATAATAGAACTCGTTGAACTAGGTATATCGCACTTTCAACCAATCTCCAACGCAGCAATTTACAACTTGTGATCAACAGTTAATATCGCCATTACTTTCAGAATATTTGACTAAACTGATTAGCAGATGATTGGATTCTTTTTTGTTTAGCAAATTTTAATGTGCGACTAAAAGTACTGCTCAAATCTGCTCTCTTATAATTTCATTAATAGGGTGATTTTATGCTTATCAATTATATATTTATCGTGTTTAATAATAACAATTGTAATATATATGTGTATATATATATATATATATATATATATATATATATATATATATATATATATATATATATAGCGAAATCTCCCTTGGCCGGACACGTTTGGGAACAAAACTTTTCTCCTTTCAAACTAAAATTGAAGTTTTTAGTTTTAAATGATTAAAATGACATTTACTCATTTGAAATAGAATTTACTTGACTTCTAGATACTATAAGTAATAATACATGTATCATGTGGTTACTTACACATAAATAACATACATATTTGATATAAATAATAATACTAATAATAACAAATAAAACAAATATGTTTTTATGTATATACATACATACTGTCGTGAGCAAAAAAAACGGGACACTGTTTCTGCGTGGGTTTAAATTGTGACTACTTAAGTGGCTATCTTTACTCATAAATAGTAAGTCAGGAATTGTCAAAAATGTGTGTATTATTGACATTTATTAGACATTTTTAAAATAAATGTAAATAAAAATTACTAGAAATGATAGAGAAAGATTATTTATTAAATAAAATAATTATTACATTAAAATAATTAGTATTTCGTCATTCCACCGTTATAATAATAACACTGTTAACAAACTGCATCTAATCTTGTAGACATTGAAGCGACAATATTTTATACAAAATTTATAGAAATTTGATGCCAAGCATTATGAACAATCTCCCAAAATTCTTCCTGGGTAGAAGCTCTATCTCATTAATCCCCATACATTTTCAATGGGATTTAGATAAGGACTGTAGGGCTGGATATCTCAAGTTTAAATTTGATTCTCTTGTAACCATTGTGTTACAAGATGATACAGAAAATTGTGTTGTTCTTATAGCTTCCTTTAATGTTTTAAAAGGGTTGTGCCTAATCTCAGTAACTAATGTTTCGTCTTCCTGCGTATTCGAAATTTTGTTACGTGCGGAAATTATTTTCCGATTTAAATTATCCTCTTCCCTCCATTTTTTTTATATATTCTTGCGTCTGAACTTTTACCAATATTAAATTGAACCGATACACTTCTTAATGATTTCCCATTTTTCAAACTAGCAACAAGTCTAGCTTTATCAGTTTTCGAAAAATGCGGCATTTTCAATTTTGAATTATCAACAATGATATATAATTTGACGTAGAGTTTGAAAGTTAATCAAATGTTAAAATTACAACGCTAAAAAATAAAGGAAATTGACATAACGATTTTGACACTGTCCCGTTTTTTTTGCTCCCGACAGTATGTAGTATATACCTTATAGAGATTTGCAAATTTATAACCAAGAATTAATTATTTTAAGAAGTCTAATATACTGGTTTGTTTCGCTTTTCTCTTTACTAATGCATTTTCTAAATAAATATCCAAATTTGCTATGAACTGTAATGGGTGGGCATCACCACGTCATCAAGAGCCGCCACTGGCATCACCATTATTTTTTGCAAATGTTTTTAAGGCTTATGTGTTCTTACCGCGTCTTTATATAATTTTTTCTATTTTGCGTTCGAAATGAACTCATTATGAAACCAAAAACAGTATCGAAATGGGCTCTATTTCGATACACTTTTTTTCATTTTTCAATGTTGGCGTTGTTCGAATACAGAAATAAATATCATTGCTGTCATATGATTTTAAGAATTTATGCACATTTGACAGATATGCTATATGTTCGTATTTTACACAAACAACGTATGTTGTATACAATTGACAACAACATATATATGTTTCTATGTCACTCATGTTTATATTTTTAAATGAAATATCAAGTAATGTTAACGAAAATTAATAAATAATATGTAATATAATATACTTCGCGGATAGCAAGATTTAAATTTATATAAAAAGATTTATATAAAAATTAAAGTCTGAACTTTCAAATTAAATAATTCCAATTTAAGCAATTTATTAATGTAAAAAACGTAAAATAAAAAAAATAGTATAAAAAACTCGTTTCATAAGGCCTTTTGCCGCACTCGCTCTTTAGAAAACTCGCCGCAAGCGGCTCGTTTTCTAAACTGATCTCGTGCGGCAAAATGGTGCCTTGTGAAACTCGTTTTTTAATATACTATTATCTGTTCATTGTCAATTTCCGTTTCTTAATCTTCCTCAGATTGGTTCTATTGTTTCGACATGTTCTCCTACAGGAGTTGATTCAATTAAAGTTTTAGTTGTATCATCTTCAATAGCTACATTGTTGTCCATATTAATGAAATCGTTAGCATCAGTATTAAAACCACATTCCCTTATTGTTTTAAGCATTTCTGCTAGCATTGATAGTGGCAACTCACCACATCACTCCACATCATAGCTTTCATGATCGTCGTCATTGCGTTCTAGTGAAATTCTGAATTTACGAAAACAATTCTGTATCATAGATGAAGAAACTTTATTCCACGCATGGTGAATAAAATAGGTAGCTTCTAAAATGTCTTTGGTTTTTGATAATTGATAAGCAAACTCTGCAGTATCAATTTTTAATGAAATACGGCTTTAAAATTGCTGTCCTATAGTAGCTTTTAAAACATTTTATTATTCCTTGGTCCAGGGGTTGAGAGACCGATGTTGTGTTTGGCGGAAGAAATATTATTTTAATATTTTCTAACTTGAGATCCCGTGGATGTGACGCCGCGTTATCCAGAAATAGTAAAATTTTTTTTTTGTACACCGATTCTATGATTAAATTCCTGCAACCATTTCTTTATGATGTCACAGGTCGTCCACGCTCTCTATTTGCTTTATGACAGGAAGCGATTTCACATTCAGACTTTTGAACGCCCTTTGAATATGCGATTTCCCAATCACAAGCAATTTCGCTTTTCCCCAGACCATGTTCACACATTATAAAATGGTAACGCGTTCTTTTGGTAATTTCCCACCGATACACTTTTCGCCTTTTAAAGATAAAATTTTGCCTGGAAGCATTCGAAAAAAGTCCTGTTTCGTCGGCGTTATATATGTCTTTAGGTTGATAGTCTTTTATAAGAATAAATTTTTTCACATTACTTAAATTAACATTTGCAGCTTCGCCTGAAATTGCCTTAAAACTGATATTGTGACGAATTCGGAACTTTTGCAGCCAACCAACAGAACATGAAATCTACTTTAGCCTATTTTTTCAGTTTCTTTTTTTTCGCAATTTTCGTTTTTTATTTTAGCAATGTACCCGATATAGGAATTTCTATATTTATTGCTCAGAAATCACTCATAACATAGTTTGTCGATATTGAAACCTTTTGTCGTCAAGCATTTGAACTCCACTGTAACATTAACTCGTTCTTTTTTTAATAATATCAGATGTTTGATTTTTCCCTATATTAAATCGTTTTTCCAAATCACGTACACTAAGCTTTCTTAACATTCATTTTTTCATTAAGTATTAAAACACTTCTTCGTTTATTTGACATTATAATGGTTACATTAATACCGCTTGTCATTGCAGTATACAGATTAATACTAAATACATGTACTACTGTGCGTATAACTGTAGGGGAATACCCAGCAGATGTATAATCGCTATGACGCTGTCCGTACAGGAAAGAGTTTTGTTGGACGATGTTCCATATAAAGTCCGCGTCCGTTCAATGGAGTGTCCGGCCAATAGAGTTTAAATTGTTAATAAATATTATAGGAAGTTCAAGGCACCTAGAAAATTGTTCGTCCAAGGGAAGCGTTCGGTTAGCGGAGATGTCCGTTAACAGAGATTTCACTATATACAGGGTGCGGCAAAATAACCTCCCTATTTTCGATGCTCGGTAGTAAGTAACTGGAGGCACTTAGAGTAGTGGGGATAGCAGCAGTCGACGCAGGAGAGTGGGAAGTTTACGTTGCATTCGGCACGTAGGGACCAGTCGCCATAATGGCGTGGATGAACGAGCACAGAGCTTATGCGGTCGAAGCGTTCATTCGCAACAATGAGTCGGTTGTCACGGCACAGCTTGCTTTTCGAACGCGATTCGACCTCGTAGTGCCCGTACACCTGAAAACATCAATGCGGTTAGACAATCAATTTTGCAGTCTCCTAAAAGATCAGCTCGTAAACATGCAGCCGCCCTTCGAATGTCTGACCGTAGTGTTCGTCGAATCCTACACAAGGATCTTCATTTCCATCCTTACAAGATGGTTGTTGTGCAAGAACTGTCACAACGTGATTGCCAGAGTCGCACGGAAGCATGTCAACTCATCTTGGAAAGTCTTCCACCAGACAGCATTGTTCAAACATCGTCCCGGAAACCTGCTAGACCTGAAAGAAGCAATTCGCGAGGAAATTCATCGCATGCCTCAAGCGATGCTTGAGAGAGTCCACGAGTGCGTCAATGTTCGCTTGCAGCAGTGTATCAACAGCCACGGCCACCATTTGTCAGATATTATTTTCAAAACCAAGTAAAAAAAAATTCCCGTGTTAAAGAATAAGTTGGTAAAAATAAAGTTGTTTTATCTGGAAAAATGCTTTTTTTATTAACGTAAAAAAATAGGGAGGTTATTTTGCCGCACCCTGTACATACATATATATATATATATATATATATATATATATATATATATATATATATATATATATATATTGTACATATATATATATTTAAATATGTTGCTTACGAGAAGTTATAAAATTGAAAAAAAATATTGCTACGCCCACTAAAATCATAATCGGAAATTTAGTTTATTTCGATAAAGATTAGAGTAACAAATCAAGTAATAAAAACATTGTCCTGAATTTTTCAATGCCAAAAGTAATCGGTGATATCCCTATCCTAGTTTTTTTAATATATGTATATCGATTAATTTTTTATATACTTTCCATTAAAATAATACATTATAAGTAATTAAGATTTGCTTTAAACTATTCTTTTTTAATATTCCTTTGCTTTACATCCAAACATTTTAAAATAGTATGCAATTTCATAGTATTACTAAAAACCTTTTAGCTAAAAACCGTAGTTTCAAAGAGAGAGGAAGTATTATTGACATTAATACAAATTTCAAAACTTCTGTAATTTATATTTAAATATGTTTTATGAAACATTTGCTAATTTGGTGTAAATCTTCCAAATATATGTATAAAATATTATATATTTTAACTCAATTAATTGATATCGTCGTCATTGATTGGTATTATACATTCATATGTATGCATTTGTATACGTAGATCAGGATGTTATTAGATTTGTGACGTTATAGAATAATCTATGATCATTTATTTAGTAATATTTTGATAAATTAATAAGAAATATAATAATAAATGTATAAATTATTAAAATATACAAATTAAGTTACACTTCGGTAAACCGCTTGACTGGTATTTCTTGGACTAATTTATTTGGATTAGATATTTTCATTAATATATTTATCATACTGAAAAGCATAATCTTTTAGAGAAAATTTATAACTCGCAAAAGAATTTTTTAGTTTTATTAATACTGAAACTGTGCAGACATATGCATATCTATATATTTCTCATAGTTACCTAAATGGCAGAAAATTAAAAAATTCAATTTTTCCTATTTATCAGCTTCGAAACTGGCTACTAAAAAAATTTTAAATTATGGGTTCACTCATCTAAGTCCGTTCACGTCACGTTTTCGCTCCGGAAGGAAGCCTGTCCACCTTAACAAATTGATAATTGCAATTTGCTTCTAGTTGAGGAAGTAAAATATATTAACATGCACTTAGATTGAAGGCTAACGTGGCGGAAACACATGTTCACGAAACGTAAACAGTATAGTCTGAAACTGAAGCAATTGTTCTGTGTCATGTTTGTACGATCACAAACATCTCGTGAAATAAACTCTTAATATACAAAGCCTTAATGAAGCCAATTTGGACGTATGGCATACAGCTATGGGGAACAGCTTCTAATTCTAACATAGAGATATTGCATGCAAAGATTTCAAAACATGTCCTTAATTTGTTAGCTCGGCATTTATTTCGACAAGATGACGAAGTGCGCAGGTTAAAAAGGTTCAAACCCTCAGAATTACGATTTCGTTTTCATTTCATATCTTATATTTTTGATTAACAGTGCTCAAACAACTTAATTACACCTAATTTAAGATTCTTAAACACTATGCCTACTGAACCGAACCACTTCTGTACATATTAATCTTAGTTATACCAGATACTTATTTCCGTTGTGGACAGATTGCCAATAATTGGAGTTATAAAATAATTATGAATTCACAATCTAAAAATATGCAATAAAATTATTATTTTTAATAAATTTCATAAATAGGCTTTTTTTAGGGTAACCAAAATTTTTGCCGCCTCGTCCATTTTGGATATAGCAATAATAATATTTTATTTATTATTACATTGTCGCTCATTTATCTAAGAATGTAAAACTCGCAGCCATGCTCTCTGTATTACTCAGTTCTCTTAGTGGCTAATTCCAGGCGGATTTTACAGAACATGTCAAAGCATAATTACTAAAGGTTAAGTTAAATTTATTGGAATTTTTATTGTTCAATCAATATTGTGCAATTATTTAATAAAATGGTTTTTTTTCTTCTGAAATGTATCATATTTGCGATTTCAAATATAAAAATCAAGAAGAAACCTTTATTAATTCGTTAGCGACTCTTCGTCAGATACTACAATAGATATGTTATCTGCATGCAATGTAATTTGAGCAATTATTAATGTTAACATAAAAAGTAATGGTCATAATATTGAACCTCGCGGAGTGCCGATGCCTAATAAATCCTTATTTTAGAATTTACTATCAAGTTTAGACCGATTTTTCTATTAGAGTTAAAGCAACAAACATTCATTAATATTTCCTTTAATGCCCAGATTATTTAGTTAATCAGTCAAG
The DNA here is from genome assembly GCA_935421215.2 of Melolontha melolontha. Classification (NCBI taxonomy): domain Eukaryota; kingdom Metazoa; phylum Arthropoda; class Insecta; order Coleoptera; family Scarabaeidae; genus Melolontha; species Melolontha melolontha. The sequence continues at coordinate 145,208,100 of OW285235.1, forward strand.
AGCAGTGAACAGGGTCGAGTCCTTAAGTGGGTATTTTATAGCATATAAATAATTCACCAATATATTTATTGGTTTACTTTTGTTTTGTTTTAATTCAAACAATACCCTTAAAGTGTCACAACACGTAAATTTCTCCCAGCTTACTTTTAGTCTTAGAGTGTTAATCTACAATTGCTAACTATAGCGTTAGCTCTTTTTTTCCATGTAAACAATTACCAAACTATATGTTGATAAAGCCAAAAGCGTTACAAACGATCGTACAAGGTCTTCCTTTCTCGTTCATATCGCCAACATTGTGTCATAGGGGAGGATGGATGGATGGAGGAAATATTTTTAAAATCCACAAAAATATACGAGGGTAAGCTGAAAAACTCGGTAACTAACTATGGGATGGCGCTATGTAAAAGCAATCTTTGACGCTATTGCATAGCTTGATGTTTCAATAATATACGCGTTAAACTTCATGTCGATCTGTCATGTAGTTTGTTGTGTACACTCGTTCCAAGCAGAGTACTTTTGTCGCTTCTTAAAAATGGACAATATCGAAATTCGCGCAGTGATTACCTATAGAAAAAGTATTCTTCGCCTAGAGAAATTCATGTTGATATGGTAAATGTGTTAGGCGAGGAAGCTCCTTGTTTTAAGACTATTTGCAAATGGGTGAACGAATTTATCTTAGTATTAAAATAGCTGAGGCTATTGGAAAAACAAAAGGAAACATATTTAAAATGATATAAATGTTTTTCAAATTTTTCTCACCGAAAATTTGCTGTTGTAGATAAATACATTTATTTTCAGTTAAACAATATTTAAGTACCTACTTAGTTACCACAAAATAACAAAACTAATATTCTTGTGTAGAATAAACTTTTAGTACTTAGATATTAGATAATAACAAGTCTTAAACAATAAATGTAACACAATAGCTAAAAATTAAATTTCCTAAAAAAATACTTAGACACCTAAAATGAAAAAAGCAAAATCAAGTAGGGATATAATAGATAAGAATTTAGATACGATTTTTAATTACATTGTTTTTTTTTTTCATTGGACACAAGGGATTTTTTAATTTAATCCATTGTCATTTTTCTAGAACTAACTACCCCACAAGCTTCCTCAATTTGTTGAACGGTGTGGTGACATGCGGGCTTCTTGCGTTTAATTTTATAGTTGCGGGGTATTTTTTCAAAAACTTTTCAAACTTCGCTCTTTAGATTTGCAACAAATAACTAAATATTAAGGCAGTGTCTACAATTACCCCTTTATGTAGTCTACACTTGCCCCACTTTCAATAAAAGTTGGGGTATGTGTAGACAATCTATTTTTTTTCTAATCAAAAGTAAGGTCAGGATACAAAAAAAACAACTTAATAGAGCATTAAATATTACATATTTTTAAACAGAAATTGTCACCAAAGACACAAAATATGCAGAAACTGTCGACAAAACAATATTTCGCCAATTCTTCATATGACAACCTAACTGTGTCGAAAAGGTGTAGGACTCCGAAACTAAATCTTTATAGTATTTTTACGGTAAGAGATCAGTTACGTCATCAATGTGCGTCACACAACGTTGACAAATCTATTGTTTACATCTTGCAAATAATTGTCATTTGGTTTATAGGTTATAGTACATTTAAAAACTTCAAAAATTTTCTTTTTTGCAGATGGCATTTAGGTTATACCTTAAACGGTTTAGAACGTTAATATTGTATATTTGTCACTCTATATTTAGAAAAATACATACCTTATGTTAATTAATAAAGGCAATTGTATAGTACTTCTATTTTACAAAATTAGTAAATATAATATCAATGTTTTAGAATAAAAAACGGAAGGAATGGAAATAGTTTATTACAGTCAATTACAATCATGATATAATGTAGCAGTACATGCGTTATATTAAACAATAGAATATAAACCTTTTATATTTTTTAGTTTTTATCACATTACACTCATTAGTTTCTCTTAGGCACAGGTAATAATTGGTGCTGCATTCGAAGTAGACTGGTAATGTGCCTTTAAAGCATGTAAATATGGTATAATATAAAGTCAAATAGATATTAAAATCAAAACACTATGTTGGCTCTTAATTTCACAAATATTTTTACTGGAACAAAAGAATTCATAATAAAAAGGTGAAAGTGCAATCGTAACTTATCACTGTTCGTATGATATGAATGTTCAATATCAACCAGAATAGTTAGTTCTTTAGCTCTAAATACATTAATGAAGTATACTTTTTCTAGATTTTATTTTTATTCTTGTTTACATGAAAAAGAATTATTTCACATGAGTAAACGTCAAGAAGGTTCTAATTTGTCAATAAAACACACTTCAGCAGTTACTTGACTTAGTGCTTCTTGCTACAACCTTTTATAGCCTTCATTGGTCCTACCATATTTACATATATTACTAGAATAATATCTTTTTTTCTAGAAAATTTTCTTGATTCATTCATGGTGGTAATCCATGCTTATACTATTATTGCTACCGGCATGTACAACTATGTATCTACAGAAAAAAAGTCAGTGATATATTTCCCATGCCAATACTTTTTCAATAATTAGTACCTTGCTTAATCCATGCTTAAAATATTTGTTGCAAAGATTACTTATGTTCCGGGAACGAAACTATTATTGCTACCGGCATGTACAACTATGTATCTACAGAAAAAAAGTCAGTGGTATATTTCCCATGCCAATGTTTTGCTTTTACAGATCTAATATTCTCATCTTGATATGATTTCTGAGAGCTTCCATCTTGAACAACCTAGGTTTCATCAAGAAAAACAAACTGGAATGTATTTTCATTTTTAAAACGCATATATTGTTGCAAAAATATTATTCTTTTCAAAACAATATGAGGCAATTCCATTAATTTTCGATTAAGGTCGTCTTTCTTAAAATGAAAACCCATATTTTGCAATATTTTCCACAAAGAAGCAGTGGATATTTCTCGTTCTCGAAGAGCACTATTCAATGTACCGAAAGTAATATGTTGTTCTGCGATTGTTAAAGAATAGGTAATATTTTTATTAAGTTTTATAGAATAATACTTACGATTTCTGTACATACCATAAATTGAATTTCTAACTGCGCATTGACTAAAAACATGAATATTAACAATCGGCTTATTCCTAAAACGAAAAAAATAAAATGGGCAATAGTAATATGAAACGGTGACTGACAGATGACAAGCGGATATCATATGACGATCAAGCGTGACAACACTGCGCGGAATAGGTAACACTGAAAATACAATTTTATAAAATGTTGGGAGAAATTATATGAACTGCGTTAGTAAATTGAATTTCTTATATTTTTGTACCTGATATTACTGGTTATAACGTGACTGATATCTTATCCTAAAAATAATATAATGCCTCTAGTCAATATCTACCAATCCTTATCACAAATCCTTTAATAACAAGATATTTATTTGATATGCCTCCAATTACCCCAGTCTACACTTACCCCATTTACCCCTATGTGATCCACGAAGTGAAGTATCATTATTCATTACCACCCATTATAATAGTGTGTAACAACTGATACAGTGGGCTACTGAAATGACATAGATTGCAATATTGAGTCACAATTTTACTTAGAAAATCTAAGACAGTCACATATAGCAAAAAGACTTGTAAATAGATGAATAATCGGAGACTGTGGCTTTTAAGTGAATAAAAAAAATTAAAAACCCTTACCACAATAGAATTTAACAATTCTATATACGTATTTCGACAACCACGTTGTCATCCTCAGTAGAAAGAGCAGTGTAACACTTGAAAGCACAAAAAACACAACACTCACTGAGCGCTATATTGCACGGCTTCTCGTTTAACACTAAATTTTAAAATTTTAAAAACCTGAATACTACAGATCTTACCTTATTGGAAAAGCCCTTCTTAAATACGTACATGCATTAAGAGACCATTAACCGATTAATGCTTTATTCTATAAAAAGTCCCTTTAGAAAATTACCCTAATTTAATATACATAAATATAAACACTGTGTCCATAAAGTATGGACACAAGCCCGTAATAACGTTATTGTGCATTATTTGACAAAATGCAAAGATATATCGATTAATGTTTTTTATTAGCTATATTTAGATGCTAGTATTTTGTTTTTTCCGTCGACCTTGAATAAGTTATGACGTCATTGATAATTTTTTTTTTAATGTCAACCCCATTTTTTTTTGTGGATTTTGAAAGCTTTTACAATTCTTTATTCGATGATGTAAAAATTTTGGTATGTTACATTAGAAAATTTTTGAGTAATCATTTGCGTCCATAAACTATGGACACTAGCCCGTAATAACGTTATTGTGCATTATTTGACAAAATGCAAAGATACGTCGATTAATGTTTTTTTATTAGCTATATTTAGATGCTACCATTTTGTTTTTTTCCGTCGACCTTGAATAAGTTATGACGCCATTGATAATTTTTTTAAATGTCAACCCCATTTGTTTTATGGATTTTCAAAGCTTTTACAATTCTTTATTCGATGATTTAAACATTTTGGTGTTAGTGTTACATTAGAAAAGTCTATGCGACACAACCGGAAAATTTGGACGTTTTACGACAACGCATCATCTACGAAACCAGACTAATCAGTGATTAGTCTGGTTCACACCCACACACACGCACATTCTGTAATATTTCGGGAGTGATTAGTAATCTCTCCCGAAATATTACAGAATGTGCGAAATGGAGTTTATTATCGCTTAGGATTTTGTCAACAAAATTAAGGAAAACATTTTGAGCATTTGTTATAAATTTGATACTGAAAATGTCAAAAATAAAACTTAGAATTACAACACAGTTTACTCAAAAATTTTCTAATGTAACATACCAAAATTTTTACAACATCGATTAAGAATTCTAAAAGGTTTCAAAATCCACAAAGAAAAAGCGGGGTTGACATTTAAAAAAAAAATCAAAGACGTCATAACTTATTCAAGGTCGACGGAAAAAATAAAATGGTAGTATCTAAATATAGCTAACAAAAAACATTAATCGAATATATCTTTGCATTTTGTCAAATAATGTACAATAACGTTATTACGGGCTTGTGTCCATACTTTATGGACACAGTGTATAATGGTTTCTTTATGTATATTAAATTAGGTTGTCCCCTTTGTGTAATTTTCTAACGGGCCTTTCTATAGAATAAAGCATTAATCGGTTAATGGTAATAATAATAATAATAATAATAATAATAATGCATCTACGTATTTAAGTAGGGTTTTTCCAATAAGGTAAGTTCTGTAGTATTCAGTTTTTTCAAATTTTAAAATTTAGTGTTAAACGAGAAACCGTGCAATATAACGCTCAGTGAGTGTTGTGTGTTTTCTGTGCTTTCAAGTGTTACACTGCTTTTTCTACTGAGGATGACAACGTGGTTGTCGAAATACGTATATAGAATTGTTAAATTCTATTGTGGTAAGGGTTTTTAATTTTTTTATTCATTGTAAATAGATGCGTCAAATTCTCTTGACTTGAAATTTAGTTTCCATATCATGTAAAATGTGTCACGATATTGTTGAAATTAAATCTACGTCATAAGATTTCATATTTTTTTACATTGATTATAATGCGTAGAATTTACGTAAATATATATATTTTTTAAATTATTTGTATATTTTGCGTTCACTTATTGTGTGAATTTGATAACGAAAATGAAAGTTTGTATGTATGCATGTGTATCTATTTAAAACATAAACCATTTAAAACTTCAACAATCTCCTTTCACTCTTCGTGTGCTTTACTGTGTAACTATAAGATTGGTCTGATCTTTATATGGTCGACGACAACGTGGCTGCATCAATCTCAAGAACTTATTTAAGGTGGGACTATATTTTTAAATGTTTTGAAGAAAAAAAATAGTCTACACCGTACAGTTATCAAGATATGCAGTATTCAGTCCGTAACATGGTATTTCTTATTTAGTAATGCTCAACTTTTAAAATGCTACAAATGTCCAGATATAAAGTTACTCGCTTTCAAGCGCATGAATATTACGTTCTAGACGAGTTTACTATATGTTTACCACAAATATGTTTTGTTATCGACAATAAAATGAAATTTTATTAGTTTATGGTGTGAAAACAAACTACCTATAACACTGGTAAAATTATTACAAATTTGAAGCTACACGGTAAAAAATATTTTTTTCCGGAGTTAGCTATGAGAAAAATCAGTCATGCCATAATTGATAGAAAAGTTTTAGTATTTAGAAAGTATACTGCACTAATAATTACTTATTTTGGCTTTTTTATTATTATTGTTTGCATGTTACTAAATTATTATCATTGAAATGATCAATAAATTACTGAGAAAATTCCCTTCTTCGGGAAACATAAAAATTACTTATTTTGCAGATGTATTTTATAGGTCGCTTGTAAACGATAAAAATGTAAGTGTAGATCATTTTTAAGGAATCGTATGGTAGTATCGTAAGAGATATTTATCTACACAGAAAAAACAAATTACTAAAGTCAAGTAAAAATCACTTGAATCAAGTAATTTTCATTTACATATATGAACAAGAAAATATTTTCTTGCTTGAAGTAATTCAATTTCTTGGAAAAACAAAATTGTATTATATTCTTAGTTTGAGAATTTTTTTGTTTTTGTAAATAAAATTATTTCTTTACACAACTCATTTTGAGTGTTACAACTTAAGTAATTTACTTTTTTGAATAAGAATGATTAACGTCGTATAAGAAAAGTTAATAATAATTTAATTTGAAACTGTAGTTTGTTTGGAATAACTATGTAATTTCAGTAATATATGTAAATGTATATATAGTTTAAACTAAACCTTTGGAAATTTTATTAACAAGAAATTAAATGATTTTGTTCAAAATAATATTGTTATTTGGTTAAACAAATTTATATTTTTGGCTTAAAAATTGACAAGTTAAGATATATACCACCAAAATGAGAGACAGACAGCAGGACGTCAATAAACAGTCAATGTGAAGTTGAATACTGTCAAGTACGATTAAAAAGTGTTGAATCTGTTATTCATATACTTACCTATGTACAACATATGGGATGGCTGGCTTCTTCTTTTAAATATTAAGCAAAGGACATATTAAGAGACAGTGACTTATATAAAGATAGGTATATTTAAAGTCAGTGAAAAATACATTCAAGTTCAAATAAGTCCAAATTTTGCTAAATCAATTGTAAAAATCTAATTCCTTTTTCCACAGCACTTTCCACATTTGTCTTAAAGTTGATCCAAATAAAGTGGCCCTTATCACGTATTATAACATGTAATAATAGTCCTTCTGCATTCATTAACCTTATAAGTATCGTATTAATATCGGGTAAATATCTACATAGATAATGTATACAATTAAACACTTAAAAAATATTCTCAATTTGTTAATTTTATTTATAAATGATTCAATTTTTCTACAAAAAAACACAGTTTAACTACTGATATGACTACTGTATCTGTCTCTCTTGTTCATAGTCTACTCTTGTTTCAGAGTTATTATGAAATTTTGTGCCTCAATCCTGCATCGTCAGAAAAAAATTCTCGAATGTTAAAATAAAGTAAAAATTATTTGGTTGCATTTTAACTATTGTGGAGTAAAGTATGACATATCCACCTGAGATCTATGGTATTTTATATAAAGTGAAAGTGCTAAAATGGGGGCAAAACTAAAGGTTGGAATGTCTAATCAATACGAGAAATAATAATAAATATGTATTTTAAAAATTATTTTTCAAAAATCTTCGAAAGTACAATCGGTCGGACCTTGCACATTTCAAGAATAATTGTACATAATGCAACTAAGTTTATAAAAAAGACAGCAAAAGTTACTTTAAGAGCGCTCCAAGACGAAAAACAAAGTCGGAGGTAGATAACTGCTATGTTAGTTGAAATGAATCGTGATCTCTTTAATGTTGGAACCGAGAAATATCTGTAAGAGGAATTAGATGGCAACACAATGAAATTGACCTGCATAAACGATCAGCTAGGAAAAAGCCTTTGGTATTAAAAACGAATCTAGAGAAACAACCAATATATATAACATATAATATATATATATACAGGCTGTCCAGAAACTCTCCTGACAAATGAAGACCGGAGTTTCCTCTTCTGGACACCCTGTATAATATATAAACATATATATAATATATGTTCTGTTAGAAAAATTATAATATCACATCTTGAATGACAAGCGTTTAATCCAAAATATACTCAACAACATTAAAGCGCGGAGGTCGAAATATAATAATGTGGGTCTGCTTTTCATGGTGTGTGACCCCATATATCGCATAAATGGCATTGTAGATAAACATTAATATATAAACATCCTAAAACTGGTATGCTTCTGTGTTTTTAATGACTTTTGCAAGGGTCGCAACAGAATGGCTAATGTAAAAATGCCGTAATATTTATCTAGTGCCTTTGTGTTCTTCTGATCTGAACCAGAGTGCAAACTTGTGGCAGGTTGTGAAAATGAAAATCACAAAAAGCAATATAAAAAATATAAATGATTTATTTAACCAAGTCGAACGATCATGGAAGAATATGTCAGCGAAGACTCATTAGATATTAATGGACTCCTCAAAGAAATGTGCAGTAGTTATTCAAACTAAAATAAATGTTACTAAATGTTAATATGCATTTTCTACGAATTATACATAACTTGTGAATAAATTTTGTTTTAATATTTCCCTCAGTTAAGTTTATTTTTGTGAACTAAAAAACCAAATGACGACATCCAAAACTTCTCACCATTATCTCACCTATAGCTGTAAAGGCTAAGTTACTAACACATTTCTAACTCATATCGTGAACTTGTCAGTCAAATCCAAGTGATTTATAGATTGTTCTATTATTTCTAACATTTAACATAACTTAATACATACATTATTAATTTATGTATTTAATATATTTTACAAATTTCTCATTTGTTACTATTTTAATTTTCCTCAAATAAAAGTGTATTATTGTGATCTCATGCACCCGCATACATACTCAAGAACAAGAGTAGGTGTATTAAAGGAAATCAAAATCAAAGCGATCATGCTGTACTAATTTGTGTGAAAGCGTGTGATTAAGTTCTTCGTGTCATAACGTTAGTGTCGTAGTTAATATGGTAGAATACTCCCAGTCATGGAATAACTTCCATAATTCCACAAGATTATAAAAACATAATATGAGGGACTCTCAAATCGAATCGCTTTTTTTTTAAAGTAACACGTAATATAAGCTATGGCCTTCTTCCTCAACCGAAATAATTGTAAATATAACAAGTTTATATGATAAAGGGACATTAGGAACTTTTAGTGAAAAATTGAGTTTAGGTTTCGAAAAATCCAGAGTGTATTAAACAAAATCGTTATTTCAATCAAAAACAGTAATTGTCTTTTAATGGATCTGTTGTTTTGTTTACTTTACTTCAGACTAGACTGTTCAATGAATAAAGGGAATATTTACAAGACTTATTATATTGAAACATGCTATTTTTTTAAAATATATATGGTTTTTTTAATAATCCTGTATAATTGTGAAATATTTTTTCGTTCTTAAAAAGAAAAAATATATACAGGTATATTTCATTTAATAAATCATTAGAAACATGTCATAATCGAGCAAAACACATTAAGCCACTGTATTAACGTAACCATCTTGTTTTATTAGCGATATAATAAAGAGACGAAAGAACAGTTGATTAGATCAAGAACTACAAGATCCATTTGCTCGTATGATAGACAAAGAGAGTGCTATAAAATGAGTTCTTCAAATCTAAATAAAATTTGGTGTATCCTTATTCAATACACAGGATGTTCGTTATTGATGTGCGAATATTTAAGGGTATGGATCTACATGAAAAATAAATGATAGTTTGCTTTATAAACTACGGTATACAGAGTATTGGAAAATGGTAGGCCCATGGTTTTTTCCAAAATATAAATTATTTTTGAATTCCCTGTTCAATTTGAAACAAAAGAACTGTCTTGAGTTGTTTTTTCCTATAATACATCATTGTCGAGTTATGAAGGACTTTAAAAATTATTATTAATTTAATAGGAAAAATTAAACAAATTACGGGTTGGTATCAGCGTGTAATGAACAACAACCGATAACATAACATTACAATAACATGGAACGATTATTGCAAAAATTATTGAAAATAGCCCCCTTCACTTAATATTCATGCTTCCGCCCTCATTCTCATGGAATTGCGCACTTGTTCAAATATCCCCAGAGTATCTTTTATTCGGCAATACTTACATTAATTTTGTCGGACAATTCAACGATTTTTATTTTTTAACTGAAAAACGGCATAATACAGGACACAACTCAAGAGAGCTCTTATGTTTCAAATTGAACGGGGAATTCAAAAATAATTTATATTTTGGAAAAACCCATAGGCGTACCATTTTTTCATCAAAAATATGAAAGTATGTGCCCGTACGCACCCCACAGTTAAAGCTAAAAATTATTGTTATTTTTTAAATATACACCTTTTTTGACAGTCGCTACATACTAAATTTAACTGAAATATCTCAAGCGCTTTCGAAAATATTAATTAATTCCATTTTTTCCTAAAATTTCACACCCTCTATTTTCGTAACGGAACATTTTTGGACCATAGTTTATAAAGCAAACTACATATCATTTATTTTTCATGTAGATTCACACCCTTAAATATTCGCATATCAATAAGGAACAAACGGTATATTGTTTATGCAATATTTATATCTTGACCAACAGTATTGATTTGTTTCATATGTATACAAATCGACGACAGATCTTGTAATAAACACAATCAAATTATTAATGTAAAATTCGTTTTAAAACTTATATAAGTATGTATATAATAAATCTTCTACTTGCATTTTACAGTGCACAAAGAAATGCGTCAGCTGACGCCGTTTTTATGTTACCACTTACCACTATATAATGATTTGACATTTATTTTGCTAAAAGGTTTTGATGAATAAAGAATTACTTCTCTAAAATAATCAATTTATTTTCGTGCCTATTTAATCTCTTAATTACAAGATATCATCAACCAAAACCAAGTTATTTATACAAATTATTATGAAAGGCATATTTAAAATATATTTTTGGTGCCTGTACGTACGAAATTGATTTTATGGAAGAGTGACTTCTCAAAGTTGGCAACACTTTCGCCATGATAATATATTGCTGACTTTAGCATGTTTTAGAAGCCTAGTAGTGAAATTTTTATTGGATGAATAAGTTTTTACAATCGTTTAAAGTCAGCTATTTGTTGTTTTCAAATTAGTATAGAGAAAGAAGAATTTCGTATGTTATTAAACATTATTTTTTACGTGGAAGGATTATTAAAGAAGCTGAAGAAAGTTACATAAATATTAAATGAATCTGCTGTTTCTCATGAAATGATTTGTAAGTGGTTCGCTGTTTTAAGAAGTGATCATATGAGTACAAAAGATACTGAACGTCCGGGCCTTCATTTGCAATATCTTCTCCAGAAATGATTGATAAATTCATAGCATTGTAAAGAGCGACCGCCCAAAAGTGAGTGATATAGTTAATGCTGTAAATATCCTAACCGAATAGGTACACATTATTTTGCATCTACATTTAAATAGGAAAAAGCTGGTCACAAGACGGGTGCTGTATTTGCTTACTTTTGAGGAAATGCAAAAGCAAATTATACTAATGTTCAAACACGTTTCGATACTGAACTGAAGAAGAAAGCGACCGCATTTATTCAGGATAGCGCGCCCTCATTTATCCGCAACCGCTAAATTTGTTGATTTACTATACGAATTACTGCCTCATCCACCATACTCACCAGATCCAGCTACTAGCGATTTTTTATTGTTCCCTCGTGTTATAATTTCATTAGTTTCAACTTATGGCTAAGTTCAAATTAAATCCAAGAGAATCTTTTCATCAATATGTCACAGTAGATGAAACCCATACCCCTTTTTTCAAGATTCTATTGCCATGGACATTTAATTCGTAATAATTTGCACTAAAATGGGTACTACAACTACAAATTACTGTTGATTTTGAAGGTTCAAAATCTTTTCTTTTTAATGTTATAATCATTTTTTTCCGTAACTGTAAATCACAAGGGAATCTATAAATTTAAAATATATGCTAATATGATAGAAAAATGTAAAAATAAGTATACTTACTTATGGTATTTTATGTTACTACATATTTGTAACAAAGCGGTTTGTGCAACCGTCAGCGGAACACGAAATGATCATCTTTTACACAAACTATAACGCAAAATAAAACTACTACTGTTTATATTAATGATAGATACAAACAGTTATAACCTTACTTAATGCAATTTCACCACGTGCTTAAAATAAAACACATCCATGGTGATAAGTAGAGTGGGCCAATCCGGAGCGATATTGGTAAATATTTCATATAAAAGCCGAAAAACTCCAATAATTTATCAATTAATATATATATATATATATATATATACATATATATATATATATATATATATATATATATATATATCAATTTATATATACATATATATTCGGCTTTTATATGAAATATTTACCAATATCACTCCGGATTGGTCCACTCTATTGATAAGTGATAACGAATGCCTATTCTGACAAGTCACTGGGTTAAGTGTAGAATTGGATGGAAATTATGTTGAAAAATGAAATATATTTTTTACCCTAAATTAAATAGTTCATTGGAAAGTCATTCTCCCATGAAATCACCGTTGTATATTTGAAAATCCACTATTTGGATTAATTGGTTAAATTTAATATAACTGTTATAAAATTTATGCAAACAAGAACAGCATAAAATAAAAATACTATTTGTTTGAACGTCATTTGTCATTAAAAGTTGACATTTTCGTTAAATTTTCCGTTGACAAAGTCAGTCTTTTTTGTCACCTAGCTGCGAAATACTCTTACGTAAAAGTATACTTTTTCGTTTTAGAACGAAAAAGTTTTTTTCGTTCTAAAACATAAAACAAATGTCAAAATAATTTGTCATTTTTCCGAAACTCATTTATGATTTTTTGGGGATTAATTGTGAAACAGCACTTTGTGCCGCTTCCAATACTTCCCCTGGTCATGCTCGTCTTCACTTTCCGAGCTCATTTCGAATTAAACACTCTTAGAATATGAATTACAATATATAATTCTGAAACTACTTTTCCAAGCAACTAATATTTATTGTTTATTAAGTTGCTATCGTTATAATAGTCACCGTGCCTAAACCGTTTTGATTCAAACACGGTTCAAACGATTTCAAATATAAATTAAATTGTTGTGCATAACAAAATTCTCATACTTTATTGCAGTTCTCGAATGGATATTTTGCCTCGCTAAATAATTTCCATTCTTGAACGCAAAAGTACCATTTCGCGTTCTAGATACAAAAATAACTATACATATAAAGTAGGTAACAAATACTACTTTTTTAAAAATACTTTACCAATGACAGCTAGTTAAGAAATATGGGAAAACAACATTTTGTCTCAGATTTGGAACAAATTGACATCTCTACCTTAATATATCACGAGCAAGATCACAGGTAGTTTCTGTAAAATGCTTTATGCTACGTAGATATTTCGAAAAAGGAATGCCGTTTAAATATTGTTTAGAGTAATAAAAATGTATCCGTATAAAATCATTTAGAAACGCGCCTTGTTCAGGTAATATAAACATTTTGACAGGAGGTACAATTAATAGACAAAGTACGTAGAGCAGTTAACGAAAAGTAAATTATTGTTACAACTTTATAAGTACAATTAAGTTTTGTGTTGTCAATTTTCGTTTTGCAGTTACCTGCTGTGGTTGTAAATGGTGCATACTACACTAAACAAAAATATCCAACAAAGCCCGACTAAACGCTATACGTAAATATATATTTGTATTTACCGTCTATATTCTGAATCTTTTATTACTCTTAAATTAACACACTGTTTTTATTTAGATTTCAATTATTTTATAGATAATTATGTAAGTCCGTATATTTCGTTTTACTTCATTTCAAGAAATTAAAAAACGTAATAAAAACATATTTATCTAACCCTGCATTTCAAAACTATAAACTTGTAGGAAAAACTTTGGCATTTATTTTAAAACAAAAAAAAAAACCTTTTTTCAAGAGTTTTCTCTTGAAAAAATTGTGGAAAATTACTCAACTGAAATTATACAGGCTATTTACAAATAATATGCATTTATAGTGAAATGAAATATAAATTGAAATGTATTCAATAACACTAACTGAATGCAATACCTATACAAACTAAACAAATGTAATATAAAAATCGTATACGGGGACGCGGTGTATAGTAGTTGTGCGTAAGCGTTTCTCTTGCTTTACTGTGCCCCATGTGCGACTTTTAATTAGTAGTTTTTACCTACTGATGATGACAACTTAGTTGTCGAAATACGTATTTAGGATACGATTAATAATTGTGGTAAGGGGTTATATACCTTTTTAAATGTAATATAAATAATATGTTACCAATCTCAGGTTGATGCTTAAGCTGGTAACATTTTTTATTGAACTCAATATTGATTAATTTTTTAACAAACATAATGCATGAACTAAGCAAGAATATTTTCTGTATTATTCACGGATGCTTGCCGACGATCTGGCAATTTTTCAATTCCACGCTTGCAGAAATCCGCTGGTTTTGAAGTGAAGAAATCATCAAGTGAAGAGATCAGAAGAATACGATAGATGTGGAATGACGTCCTAACCGAGTTCTTGAATAGCAGTATTAAGGTGACCATTATCGTGCTGCAAGATGACTTGATGATGCCCTCCCGGTCTTTTTTCCTGAATTGCGGTTTCAAGTCGATGGAGTTGTTGACAGTAAATCTCAACAGTGATGGTTACATGTGTAGGAATTCATAGTAGACGACACCTTTGTCCCATCAGGTGTAGAATACCAGCATACACGTATTAGCAGTTCAGTTAGTTGCCTTTTTGTCGGAGTTAAGCTATTCTTTTCTGTTCTTGATGTTAATATTTTTCGTCACCAGTTACAATGTGGAGCAAAAACTTTCGATATTGTCGACGAGCTAGCAAAGTAACACACATGTTGATTCTTGTTGTTTTCTCTCAAAACATACGGCAATCAACCACCAAGTTTTTGAACTTTACCCATGGAATCCAAATGTCGTCGTATTATGGTCGATTAGTTACAATCCATTATAATGGTCAATACTCGAATTGATTAGCGTGAATCATCATGAATTAAAGAGTTCAGACTGTTCATCAAAGTCCTAAACGTTGAGAATCGCTTATGTCAACACCCACTCATTATTAAATAACATTGTTATTTTTTAATGTTTTAGTTTCAAAATGTATTCATTTCTAAAGTTTGATAAACAAACACAAAACATTTTGTATAAATTTTATTAAAATTGATCAACTCCTAAAGGTGTTCTGTTTTTTTTAAAGTCATATATATATATATGAACAAGCGGTCTGTCAATTAAAACTCTTTTAATATGTCTGTGTACGTCACTTTCATGTTTTAACTCTACATTCTTATCTCAGAAGAAGCAACAAACTCGTTATGAAATATAGAGATAAAAAAATAAATGAGTTTGAATTGACAGACAGCTTGCCCGTTTTTAATTTATCATTAACCAATATAGTACAGTCAATAATTTATTTTAATGTTACAATGTATTATATATATAGGAAATTCCTTTGGGTGTAAAATGTTGGATCAAATTTACTCTAATGTGTATATGATTTCACTGTTAATAAAAACAGAATTTGGTTCAATCTATCAAATAAAACGATTTGTTGCTAAGTAACTTCTTCGGAGGTACGCAATTTCGTTCTAACTTGTTCAGTATACACTGACATCCTAACTATTACATTTTAAACTTTGTTTTTCTTTTAATTCTTATGAATATATTGTGCACTTTTTGCAATAGTTGGTCTTTGGAATGTAAATACAGTTAAGATATGAATTTTAATTGGTATCTTCATTCAATAAAATCGCTCGAAAATTGTTATTTTGCTATTGTAAGTACATTTTTATATTTTACTTTGTATGGATAATTTGTAAATACTCTAGTAGGTCTGATGAAGAAACAAATACAGTTTCGAAACGTTACGTAGCAACAAATCGTTTTATTTGATACATTGACCCCAATCCCATTTTTTTATTAACAGTGACATCATATATTTATATATATATATTAGATTCAATTAATTGGTGATTTAAGGTCTGGTTTTTCTTTAATATGTACATATATATTTAAAACAATCTTATATGTTTCGGCATATGATGCCTTTATCAAAGAAATATATATATATATATATATATATATATATATATATATATATATAAATATAATATTTTCGTCACCTTGGTATGATATGGTAAACTTAATAAGTCGGCGATTAAAGGTCTGGTTTATTACTTCAACGTATATATATTTAAAACAACCCTACACCTTAGGGTTGTTTTAAATATATATACTTTCAAGTAATAAACCAGACCTTTAATCGCCGACTTATTAAGTTTATCATATATATATATATATATATATATATATATATATATATATATTTATATTGAATTTAATTGGAGTGAGAAATAGCAATTATTCAAATCTCCTCTCTGTAACGACAGTGAAATATCGATATATGCACGTTTCTGGACGGATGTGGTTTTTTTTCATATATATATATATATATAGGTAAACTTAATAAGTCGGCGATTAAAGGTCTGGTTTACTTCAGAGTATATATATTTAAAACATCCCTACATGTTTCGGCAGTACGCCTTTGTCAAGAGAATACAAAATATAAATGACAGAATATAAATCTATATAAATATACTCTGAAGTAAACCAGACCTTTAATCGCCGAATTATTAAGTTTACCTTATCATACCACGGTCACGAAGATATTATATATATATATATATATATATATATATATATATATATATATATATATATATATATATATACTATGTGTGTGTGTGTATTATAGTTGTATTTTAGATTAGAATGGTGTCAAAGACGGATGAATTAGGCGCAAGAATGAAGCACTCTAATGTTCACTGCGGAGACCTGTTTATGACTGTCATAGACGATGTGTTCGCGTGTAAACGACGAAATTAGCGAGTAAAAGATAGCTGTATACAGAAAATACACATTTTCGATGGTGGCCCAGTAGTGTGCGTTGGGACTGCACCTGTGCCAACAGACTATGAATAGTGAAATTTACGCAGGAGATATCATTGGAAATATTGTGAATAATTATCACTGGATTCTGGAGCCAAACTGTCGCTTTTTTGTCGATAATGCTCGTCGTCATCGAGCCAAAATTGTGTTGGATCAACTGGCTTTGATTAAAATTGTGCGTTTACCTTTTCCAGTAAAGTCGCCGCCACGTCTTAACTGTACAGAGCACGCATGAGACATGCTCGCTACAGCAGTTATTAACCATCAACATTCTGCTGCTAACTTAAACGTCCTAACAAGAATTATTCCAGGTTTCTGAGATAATCTTAATCTTACACAATTTAGGTTTGAGCATGTCAAAAAAGGTTCAAGCAGTAATCGCAAGCAGAGGCGGAATTAAAGGATTTCTAATGAAATTTGTTCTAGCGTGCCTAGAACTACTCGTTTCTATTACTAATTTACTATCTATATTTTAGTTTGATAGACTATACCCTAATGCCAGATCTTATCTAATGCCTGTTGAATATCTAGAAGCACATTGACTTATGTGGCTGAGGAATATAGCTTCTTACATATACCGTACGGAAATGTGTGGAGGAAGAACGGCGGAGAGGTAAACGATACCCCTCCAGTACACCAGGCGCCAGGTGTGCCAGTGTTGAAATACGAGTATATACGCAATACGTATATGTAGACCACACTTACGTGTGATCTATCAATAGGCGTGTCTGTGTTGAAATACGAGTACATAGGCAATACGTACGTGTATACCACACGTACTTATCCACTCAAATGCTACACTATACATTAATGAACATATCGGAGAAGTTAAGTTGACGACGACGCACCTTGCGCAGTAGTGTCGTTTTCTTACCTCGTTTACACACGGTATGTAAATTGAGGTAGTTATTTAATGAACGCCTTCATATGAAATGCAATGCGGATATTAGTTTCACTCAGTGTTTTGGACAACATGAATATTTTTAGAAAGTTAAATCGATACTATATATTGTAAAGGATGCCACTCAATTTTCATTCATGTATGGACGATATTGATCACCATTAATCTTTATCTATTACTTTTCAGATTGCTTAATACCTTAATTTATAAATTCAACCTGCAAGCTTTATTTTATTGCCTAGCAGTGCTTCAATTTCAGATAAAATTAATCTTTAATATTTTGATAAGCAATTTTATATTTCTCTATTTTCTATGGTACCGCATTTTTTTCTATTTATGAGAAATTATATAACATAAATTAGAAATAGGAAACAAGTGTTTGTAAAGTATGAATGGTAAGGAAAAATCAAAGTCACTAGGAATAGAAAAGAAATTATGTTATGTACAGATAAATTATTATTTGACAGTCGGCTATAATTAAATAGTTTCTATTAAACGGAATATTACTCTGCTACTAAAATAATAATAATAACAATAATCCCTCTTAGTTCGAGGGTTCCACATTCATCATGTCCAATGCTAAAAATTAAATAGGATACGTATTCGTATACATATATGTTCATTCCATTATTTCTATTGTATCAATTCGTTTCCTATAGAGCACAGAAAGATTTTTTTAAATTTCCATTATCTAGAATTTAATTAACTTAAGCATTATAACAACAACTTTTGACTTTTAAAACAAAACTGAAGTGCTATGAAAATGTCCAAATTGGTTAATACAACGATTTGATAAGGCGGTCAATACTGAAATGTGGGATGTTGAGGCAATAGTCTGTTGTAGGCGATATTTCCACACGAATACATGAAGCATTTGCGACATCAAGACTGAATACTCTAAATATCAATGTAGCTGCATAAACAATAAGGTAATTAAAGTCATGGAACTGAAGAGAATGCGTGGTGCGACGTGCAGAAATTATATACAGGATATATTGTAACATAAAAATACTTTATACACACTAAAGAATATGCAATGAAGACAAATGTAGATAATTTTTGAAACTAAATAATGTAGTTAAAGATTTTAAAAAGTTCGATAACTTTCACAAATCATTTCCAATGAATTGTTGCAACAAAAGATATGAAATGAGAACAAATAAAATATTATTCACTATTGATACTACATAATAAGACGAATAATAGAAGAAGCAAAAGCCTAAAATGTTAAATAGCATTGGAGTGTTAATAATAATAATATTAATTATTATAACTCGCAAATATAACAGAAATGATATCTTATAAATTTTCTTTGAAGATTGTCACATTTTTTCTCTGTCGTCGAGTTACGCAACCACAAATGTGATAATAATAATAGTTTATTATCCAACAACAGAAAAGAACTACTTATTACAGGATAATATACAATAAAAATTCATATACACACATCGAGTATATAAATATTAAGCATATGATAAAAAAACGAAACAAGACAAAAATTGAAGTAATAAGTAAAAACGGCTGTCCGAGAAGGTTTTTGTAGGTTTCCTTCTCGTTTAAGGTGAATGCAGACAGTCAAATATCTTAAGTTGTTCAACGGCCTTAGGCGTAATAATTCATGGTCTGTGAATGCCACGCATAATTGTCGTTAGATGTTGTAGGATGCCCCGACATCATAAAATCACTCTATCTGACGTTTATTTTTATTCACTTTTTTTCTGACCACGGTGTATAAATTGAAACATGAATAATGAATAACAAATATTACATCAGCAATAATAGCTTCTTTTTATTTTTTAAGATTAGGTTTATCAAACGATGGAAACTATTATAGTAAACTATATTACATTATTTAAATTCCAATGATTATTTAAATTATTATTTTTTTACGATTAGTGTTGCACAGCCTCGCCAATTTTAGGGATTACTTTATTTCCGACCGTGCTTTGGTCCCGCCTCTAATCAATTCGGCAGACTTTGGTAGCTTTATTTGTTCTTTAATTAATTCGAAAATAAAGTATAAATTTTATAAATACAATTTTATTTATGTATATACTTTTTTACATACAACAGCAAAATTAAATTAACAATCCGTAATACGAGGGATAAGCTACAATTATTGAGAAAAGAAAAATCTAGTGACCTATGAAAAACAAATTGTTGTTTATTAAATAGTGCAGTATTGTATCTCTCAAATGCAGTTTAGTTTGTGCAATTAGGTTGAATAGTGTTTGAGAAATAACCTATAGAATGCGCTTCTGCTGTCGACAAAATAGAATTATCACGAGAGAACTTTCGGATAATAATTTGCTATGATTTCAAGAGCTTGAGCCCGTATGAGTGTAAGGAATCATTGGCTACTGTTTATAGATTATAAAGAATTTGAACGAGGTTGTAACTCGGTTGTACACAGAAAAGGAGCTGGCCCTCCTTCAACTGTTGTTAATCCCAAAAATATTGCTGCAGTGAAGAAGATGATGGAAGAGGACAACCGCATTACCTATGCAATGATAGAGTCCAAACTGAAGATTGGATCCTCGCAGGTGAGATCAATATTTACATTTGAAAAAGGTTGTAGCTCGGTTTGTACCCCATCATCTGACAGATTTACAAAAAGCAGAACGTGTTAGAATTTGTCAACAAACTTTATATGTTGAATGCTGGAGGCCATCAAATTATTTCAACGCTGAAACGTACAACCATTTTTTGATGTGCCCACTCGCCAAGAAAGCCGAATCTGGATACATGAACATGAGGAAACCTCTACGGTGGTGAAAAAACAGCGAGCAATGAAAAAAGTAATGTACGCAGTATTTTTTTAGAAATACGGGTTTGGTGGCCGCAGTTAAATTAGAAGATCAAAAGACAGTTACCGCTAAAAGGTATGTTGAAAATTGTTTGCCAACTGTGTTCAGTTAAAGTGCCAAGAAAGGGATTTATGTTACATCATGATAACGCGTGGTCCTATACAGCAGGGATGACTGTTCAGTATTTAGCTGAAAACAATATCAAAGTTGTAGAACATCTCCTCCTTACTCACCGGATTTGGCGATGTGTGACTTCTAGCCATTTTTTAATCTCAAAAAACATTTGAGAGGGAAAATGTTCCAGTCAGAAGAAGAGATTGATATCGCCGTTAAGTGTTTACTATACGGGGGTACTATCAAAAGATAGTACCCCTAAAGACAGCTGGCTGAACGCTTTTCAACTATGGAAGGAAAGAATTGTTAAGTTTATTATTGTTGATTTAAAATAAAAATTCTGAAAACTTGTATCAATTTTTCTATTCTCAATAATTGTAGCTTGCCCCTCGTATAGTAAATAAAATATAAGTATACATATATGTATTATCACTACCACTAATTCATATTCGTTGTTTTTTTTAAATAATTTTTAAAATAAAAATTTGTTAGATTCTATTTCACTAGGGTCAATTACAAAAATTAATTCGTGGCGAGGTTCGGTTCGGTGCACAACTTCAACCATGAATTTTGAAATTGGCCCTAGTGAAATACACATAATGAGTAAAATCAAAATGATATTGGGGGTTTACTTGTGTATGAAAATTTCGAAACTTTAGAAGACTTATTACTAGAGTTGCGTACTTTGTCCGGAATCCAGGGATGTATTGTAGGGACACCCGCTCGATGCAAATAGCAGCAGTGAAAGTAGATAGGCCCGAGTTATAGTACTATGTGGATGTACATTTCACAGAGCGATAACTGTCTCGAGGGAAATATAATAATTATTGAAGCTATATTATGAAACCCGAGTACTGTTGAATAAATCGAGTCAAACTTTCGTTCACAACTGTTATTGAGTTCGGCCGGCTGACCTACAATACAATACATGCATTCCGGACAAAGTACGTAACTCTGCTTATTATGTTATCGGTACATAAAAAATATGAAATTTTAATGAGTTGTAGATATATATATATATATGTATATATATATATATATATATATATATGTATATATATATATTTTCTCTTTAAGAATTGCAAATAATAAATAAGTAGGTAACCCTTTATGATATGAAACATCTAATGGCACTCTACGAGGGTAAAGCCGGCTCTTGAATGCCATCACGGGATGACCGGTCAGTCAGCGCTTACCTCTCATCGCCATACCGCTGGCGCTTCCCTCTGTCTGCAGTGCGTATATTGTGTGTGCGTGTATATCGGTGAACGCTATAACATGTGGTGGCTGGCGCCCCCTCTCTCCGCTATCCTTTCAAGCTATACACTAGACGTTTGTCGCTTTTACGTGTATGTGTGTCCATCGGTGCGTGCAATAGTTGCTTTACTTGTGTACATTGCGCGACATATAAAACCCGTACAAATCTTGTGAGCATAAAATCAGAGTTTATTTGTGTAAACGGGACAAATATATTCATACTGTTACTGATACTTATAGTTGATCGGTAGGTTAGTATCTACCGTAAAAAAATCGGCAAAATCGATAGATGGATGAACACTTACCTTCTATGCTGATCATCGTACCATACCACAATTTAGTTTTTTAGTTTTTTATTAAAAGAGGTAACAGAATTAAAAGGAGGATACAGGCTGAGTAATAAGACCATAAGCATGATCTCCTACTCAGACGACGCTGAGGCAGAAAACGATATATAAATACAACTACTCGCCTTTTATAAAGTGACACAAAAACTTTAACATGACTATATCTGTTAGAAAAATAAAATGTTTAATCTTCCCTAAAGAACCAGTAAGATGCAAGCTGACGATTCAAGATAAACCCATAGAAAAGGTTATGCAATTTAAATACCTAGGAATAAACATATCCAGTCACCAGAAGCTGGCGAATCATCTCAAAAACCAGATTAATACAGCGGTGGCAATTTCTAAATGTCTACGCGACGTCATATGCAAAAATAAACACATAAGAATAGAAAGCAAAGTCCGCATTTACAAAATATGTGTGAGACCAGTACTGACCTACGGCATCCAAGCCAGAGCAAACACTAGCAGAATAAAAAGGACAATGCGATCATTTGAAATGAAGACCCCGAGTGGGATCGAGTGAGAAAGGATGACATTAGATAGATATGCGGAGCTTAAGACTAAGACGAGGGAGACAGTGTAGAAGACAATGGCATGAGCACATAAGAAGAATAGACTCAAATAAGATAGATCGTGTTGGGATGAAATGAAGACCGAAAGGACAGCGCCCGCCCTCTGGAAGACCACCGAAAGGAAAATAGCTGAAACTCGATGTCGCAGAAAGATAGGAATAATCGGTACAGATCCACGGATCTCCTAGAAGAAGAAGAAGAAGATCTTATTAATTACACTAATTTCCTCCAAATTACGGCTGTATTTTTTATTTTATTTTTTTTTGTGTTCTTCTCAGCATTTGTCATGTGACTAAAGAGAGTTTCTTTGGAAATATATTTTTTTTTCTGAAAAAGATCAAAAATTATAAACAAATATTGAAAAACTGTTCTTTAGTCATATTTTTAAAATAATTGTAGAGAGATGTACTCAAAATTTCACCGAAACACCGCCTCAACAATTAAAAATTCTAAACTTATATTTTCAATTGTAAACGTACAATAAAATGCTTTGATGAAAGTTAAGAAGTTTCATAAAAGTGAAACAGTAACTATCAATTTAAAACTTAAATAAAAATGTAGTAAAAAACAAATGATACCGTTGCCTTTGAAAGAGTATGTATCACGTTTTATTCATATTATGTAGCTGCTTCGTGAATGAGCGAATGTTACTTCACATGTGGCAATAGAAAACGAAAGCGTAATATTTCAGTTTGTGTGAAATGGGTATCCAAATAATGAATTTCACTTAATCGTGTGCGTGTGCGAAATATTAAACTATTAAATAATACTGGTTTCTCTTTTCAAATTGAAATGGCCTTTTTGCGTTTAACAAACCTAAATGTCGGTGAAACCGTCAATAGCTATTATATATTATTTCTTTAGTGCGTTTAAATATGGACCATTTTTTAAACTTTAATAATGAAATTAGTTCGGAAACATTTACGCCATATTAGAATATTTTATGTCATTTCCTCGCAAATTAGTAATTAAGTAGTTATTATTTATTAGAATACATAATTTACGTAAAACGGGATATCTTACGCAGTGGGCGTCATAAGTGTGGATACATACGTACAGGGTTAGTTAAAAGTATGGAGACGGCGATTTATTGTCGTTAATATTCATTTTAGGGAATTATGTTCAATATAAAAGTTTGTTAAGATATTTTGATCTACATTTGAGATTATTTGATTTTTTTTTCTTCAATTGTTTTTTTAGATACTGGTAAATTTTGCTCTTCCATTCGATAGAGGTTTTTTTTCTCTTTACAATAATTTTTTTTTTTTTAATTCATTTTAATAACTTTTTTACAAGAAAAATTAAACAAATTAATAACAAAGTAATTTAAAGTAAGTGTTCAAATTGTCGTCCATTAGTAATTTGACAATGACCCAATCGATTTACAAAACCCCGAACAGAGTTCTGTAAAAAATCTCGGGGAATTTCTTGTATCGTTCTGGTAATTCGGATTTGTAAATCTTCGACGTTATCGGGCTTATCTTTGTAAACTTTGTTTTTTACGTATCCCCAAAGAAAAAAATCTAAAGGACTTAAATCTGGCGAACGGGCTGGCCATTCAATGGTTCCTCGTCTTGCAATCCGTCTGTGGGGAAAAACGTTGTCCAGATATTGACGAACATTTACACCATAATGTGGTGGGGCGCCATCTTGCTGGAACCAGATACTGTCATTGGGCAGGTGTTCATTGTTTTCATGAGGATAGAGCGTAGCACTAGCAGGTATTATTTCATTTAATTGTTAATATTAACAGCAACAAATTGCACAAATGAATTATTTCTGTCAAAGATTTGACGTACACAATAACCACTGTTAAAATTATGTCGCTCAAGTTTGTTTATCGCTACGCTTCTGTCTATCTGCGATGTACCGAACATCTGTTAAACACATGAACCGGCTTTTTCTTATAAAAAAGTTATTAAAATGAATTTTAAAAAAACAAAAATATTTTTATAAAGAGAAAAAAATTCTCTATCGAATGGTAGAGTAAAATTTACTAGTTCCCATTAAAAAAAAAATGCGCGGACAGGCGTAACTAAAAAACAATTGTAGAAAAAAAATTTCAAATATTCTCAAATGTAGATCAAAATATCCTAACAAACTTTTATATTGAACATAGATCCCTAAAATGAATATTAACGACAATAAATCGCCGTCTCCATACTTTTAACTAACCCTGTATGTATATCTTGCCTATAAGTTATGTTGTGTGTCAACCATTGAAATTAATACTTGATTAGCATAGCATATTTACTCTAAACCAGATAAAAGTAGTTTCCTATTGTTCTTGCTGCTTTAAATGTAAAAAATACTGCTAAGATTAAAAACAATAGTTTATTTATTAAAAATCCAAAACTAAATTGATTTTAAATTCACAAACGTAAATGTAGATAAAAGAAAAATGCACGAAAAACACTATGATATTTTAATTGTAATAATAAATGTTTCTTGGCTGAAATTATGGCTGAAGATAAATTCTGAATTCATTATCACCAAATGGAAATCAAAGGAGTTAGCAACAAAATACATCATAATTCGTTGTCAAAACTAAATATTATTCTCATGTAGTGGTCTGCAAAAATTATTATCCTGATTATCTTTTGGAGTTAAGAATACTAAATCTTCAAGGGTTACATGTCTAGTGAATGCTTTCACCATTCTCCCGAATCTAAATATAAAAACCCATATTTGTCTTACAATCAAAATTGTAAGCGGTAATGCCTGTGAAACAGTTTCAACCATTCAACTTCCACCACATTATCGGTAATCTCACAAAGTTCCTGTTTAATGCACTTCAACGTTTATAAATTATTATCTGATAACCAAAATATACATTTAAAAGTAATACTTTGAGAGAAAGCGTTTAAAACAAATGTGATTTATTTGATGCAACATTTTACAAGCACAGGACATAAATGAAAATACAAAAATTAAAAAAAAAGGTTAAGGTAGTGTACTCCACCATGCTAATAATTTTAATAAACTAGTTATGGATTAACTCAAATCTATTTTATTTTTAAAATTGATATTTTTATTTGTGGGCATCAAAGATTGTTTGCCAATGTTTATATTATCTAAATATTTCATAAGGCTATTAAGACTTATATAACCACCTTTATTACTATATAATTTTTTTAATTCTCGTCGCTGAATGGTAAGAATATTCCCGAAAATATCAAATGTAAGAAATTTATATCCCAAGAAATTCATTTAAAATTCTCTTTTCAGTTTTTAGTATTCCGACTAGTTCAGTTAAAGTTAAAATAGTAAATTTGTAAAGTATCTTCTATTTGAAAGTGCTCTAATACTTTCTTGAAAATACGTGCATATGATAAATAGCAATTTGAAGTTAAAATGTATATGTATAGTTCAAGAGAACCATACACAGGCTGTTTGATAAAAAAAAGCCTAATCTCATAAAAAGTAGAGAAATTGTTTTACAAACTCTACAAAGTGGCCCTGATTCCAATTTTCTTCAACGTTGTCTTGAATATCTAGCGATTGTCAATTTTTTTTTATAAAGGATACTAATACTTTAATATGGTAAGATTTTTGTTTAGATCTAATGGCGTTCATTTAGTTATTATTAAAAAAAGAAAAAAATTAATTATCAGTAACCATTTGTCTGCTTACTATGAAATTTTCAAGTGTGTCGTGAAAAAAAAAATCCGAATACAAACGTCAGTTTGATTATCGTGGTTTGCGATTTCAAAGTAATATTTCTTGTAAAATAACGATATCGTCGAATCATGAATTATCTCGCCGATATGTTTGAGGTATAAATTGAAATCAAGCGGCCTGTTTTGTTTTTATCGTACCACTTTCCGATCAGGAAAGTTGCTAAACTCCATTAATTTAGGAGTTATGGTACTTTTAAGAAACTGAAGCGAAAACTGCAAGGATAGATGTTCTTTACAGTGTCCAGGAAAATTCGCGTATTTCAACTCAAGAATAACATTGGCAAATAACACCAATAACACTAGCATATCAAATCAAATTATACACGTAGTTTGGAAAAAGCGTAAATTTGAGTCAATCAATCCTCAAAAAGTGCAAGCAATAGAGAAAAACGATAGATGTCGGAGAAAAGGATTTTGTCACTTTTATTCAAACGTGTTGCAACGCGATAAAATTTTCTATAGACAGTAAATTCAATTTTACATGTTCATCTTCGGATGAGAAAATTGTTACTCGTTGGATGCCACACACGCTTAACGATTTCCAAAAAGCAAAGCAAGTAAGAATCGCTCTGGAAACGTTAGAAATGTTAAATAATGGTAAACATCGCATTCTATCAAAAATAGTAACAAGTGATGAAACTTACATCCCATTTTACGATATTCCTACCCTCCAAGAGATCCGTGTGTGGATCCACGAAGATGCTCCAACACCAACAATGGCCAAAAAGCAAAGGGCTGTCAAGAAAGATATGTGTGCAATTTTCTTCTGTAGTACCGGATTAGTAAAAGCAATCATGCTGAAAAATCAACGTACAGTCACAGCTAACTGGTACACCACAAAATATTTACCTGCAGTTCTTGAGTCAGTCAACATTCGCGGGTTAATGTTGCATCACGACAATGCATCGTCACACAGTGCACAGCAGACAGTTTTTACGTGAAAAGTAGGTAAAAGTCATTGAACATCGACTCTATTCGCCTGATTTGGCAATGTGTGACTTCTGGTTGTTCTTTAACCTAAAGAAACATTACGTGGTCGACGTTTCACGACTGGGGATGAGATAGATGAAGCAATTCATCTATTTTTTGAGAGCATTCCAAAAGATGAATGGCTTCAAGCTTTTAGGTTATGGTAACTTCGGTTTCCATAACCTAAAAGCGGTTGCATTGATGCAGGAGTTGATTATTTTGAACATAAATAAAATCATTTTTGTAAAAAGACTTGTAGTTTTCTGTATCTCAAAATATATAGCGTGACCCTCGTATTTTCTTGTCAACACGACTTTATAATGAATCACGCAATTACAAACATACATACTAATATATGCATCAAGAAATATCTGAAACTCTAGGCGCAAGTGGACAACTAAACATGGCGTGCACTGATTTTAAGCACGCTTTTTAAACCATTGATTGCCTAATAATAGAAAAGTTATCGTTTTATAACTTCATTAGGCCTTTTTAGGGGATTTTATTCACGTTTATTCATAGTAGAATTTTTTTGTTGTACAATTAAATAGTAATATCGGATCATCCGGAAAGCACGACGATTTCATTGATGAGGAATGCAATAAGATATTTTGAAAACCACATTAAACCTTATTTAACAATATATATATATATGTTTTCAAAATGCGACGAAAATATGCAAAAATATATAAATTTTAAGTGATAGTTACACAACTAAATTATTGTCAAAATATTAAATAATATCAGTATAAATTTAGAGATACCACAAATATGTACTAAATCAATATTTTATTCGAAATTTTACAAAATGTATAATAATAATAAGAATAAGTAAGCTAAACAATTTACATTTGCCTTGCATAGTATTGTAAACATTTACAATTAAATGCTTTTCTAAATTCTCAACTAAAAATGATCTCCTGCGATCCGTTAATAATAGCTTGTATACTGAAAAGCTTCGCAACGTCAACTGAGATACCAGTTGATGGGATGGTCAGATACCTAATTGATGTACTCATCTCAATAGTTTCATCGTAGTTTCCTTGCAACACACTGTATATACAACTAAGCTCATTAAAGCCCTCATTTTTCTCTAGAACTTGTGTTAATTTAATTTTGAACCGCTCTCCTGTGGTACTTCTCACATTATAAATTTTATTCTTGAAACTTTTAATCAATTCTATCGATTCACTAAGTTCAACACATTGAGTTTTCGTAGTGTTTCACTAATAAAACCATAGTTTGCTTTGATAAAAGCTAACTCTTGGCGAATTTGCGGTTTATTTACTATATTTTTGCAATCTGCAATTGCTATCGAATCGTTTGAAAAAGAGAATGAATTCTCTTATCTGTTCAAAGGTATCTGCATAAAATACAGAAGCATCAAGCCACTACGTGCCCCATCATGTTATTATGGGTTAAGGTGGCAGTGCCAGACGAGGTAACTTATCTTTGTATACTTGAAGCCTCAGCGGTGCTTTAATAAATACTTTTTTTATTTTATCAAATTGATTAATGGATTAATATCTGGAAATGTGTAACGTATTTTGTACACTTTCTTTTCTTTCTTCTGCCCTTTGTTAACAGCATAGGCCAAACATGTTACTTGCATCAGATTCAGGCAAAAAATCTTCAAATTCTGTGCTGACTTCACCATATATGTCGCAGCATCTGATAGCATCAGTAATAACTTGTCACTTGGAACGGCATTAGGCAAATAAAACCTCGTTAAACTATCGTTTATAAATCTTGTTATAGTTATGTTATTTGTTTTTTCCAATTCTTCTGTACCAACTAAAAAAGATTAGCTGGCGTAATTTTCATTTAAAATACCAATCAATAAGTTGGCAATATAGCGTCTGTTATCTCATCGACTACGAAATAAATATAATTTTCACCTATTGTTTCCTTAATTTTCATCATAGTTTCTTCAAACAATAGATTAATATACTTTTTTCTTGTAGTTGAGCGACTAGGAACTAGCGACTAGTTTCGTATACTTCTCTAAAAAAAAATTAAAAGTTGAATTATCAAAGTTTGAAAGTGGAATGTTTGTACTTTAGAAGGCGTTACACTAGTCATAATGGAAACTATTTTGTTCTATATTTTTACTTGTTGAAGTAAACGATTGATTCACGATTGTGGTTCATTTTTAAATCTTGTGATATTTCTGTTATACGAATCAGTAACTACATGCTGCGTTAATTGAAATTTTTTGTCGCATCGAATCTACAATAATTAATTGCAAATATGAAAATATGAAATTATATGTAAACAAATAGAAACTTACACTTTTACTGCAATACTTACAAAACACTCTGCTATTATCTACACAAAATTCAGGATAATCTTTTATCCAGATCGCCACATGTGAATATAATCTCGACATATCAAAGATAACAAGGTAAAATTACGTGTACATATACTTTCGAGAACTAACTAAACATAACGGCGATATGACTGACCTATAGGTCAACCGCATTACTCGTAGATTCACTGGAACTCTCTCAACTTGGTAAACACAAATCTGGGAATTCCCGCTGTACGGAAATAATCATGCGTGTAACAGTGTAATTTTGTTATATTATGAATAAATGGTTTTATATATATATTTTACGGTGCACTTTAGAAATAAAATTTAAAATATTAACAAATATGCTATTTTCTATGAAATATGCTCAAAGGAGTATTTATATGCAAGATATGCAAAACAAAATAGTCGCAAATGCTTTCTTTTTACGCGATCCGTACATATTTGCATAAATATGCATTTTTATATGATGCCAGTTTTATTTCTAAGTTACCGAAAATTTACTTCTGTTTACTAACTTTTTTTTAACTATTTATAGTAGGTGCCTCCTTGGGTTCTTCCAAAGCTGTTCGATTTTAACATAACTTTCGATTGTGTTTTGTAATCTTTAATAGTCCATCCTTTAGGGTTTTCCAAAACGATTAATTTTTTTGCAAAAGAAAGCACAACAGCACAAACATTACAGTAGTATTCTTATTTTGATCCGGGCATAACTCTGAGTATAGCTTTAAAGAACGTACTTCATGCATTTCATTATATTTTTCTTCTAACAAATTAAGAAAGTGCAGTAAAACGGACCATATCTCATTTGACCCTTTAGCACCTTCATTTTCTGTCCAGGTATATGCGGATGTGATTTCTGAGAACTGCCTGTCTTCGTTAATAATAAAAGTAAGGTTATATACCCATATTTGCCTTAAGTAATAGACAAACAAAAGTAATAGGCAAACGTCAGTTTGGGGATGACCAAATCCCAAATTGAATTTTTTAATAAAAATATTGTAGTACATACTTGCTAAAAGAACTAGCAGGAGCATTCATAGTCTCTCTAATGTAACACCACATTTTATATAAATTTTTCACTGAAAATTCAGCTGGTAAGTAACCGTAAATACTCTTATTCCTGCCATAGTGGTTATCCTCTGTATTTTAAAGATTTTATGTGGTCTATTACAGAATCAGTTATTTCCTTATTTTTTGCTTTTATTCTGAGACTGCCTCTTCTCTCCTCAGGACGCGAGCACCCTTCCTTAAAGGAATAAGATGAAATGAATTGAATCTTGAACTGAGACACCTAGGTCATTGACTGAAATGAAACACCTGAACCATCTCTTTTTCTTATAAGATAATCATTTCTAAGACGTTCGTGGATTATCGTTTCTAGGACGAAATCGCTTCGGAATCCCAGGCTTCATAAATTTAAGTAGAAAATTATTTTGTGACGCGCGCGATGTCATGGGTATATATTTTTCAAAAAAATCTAAAACAAGTAAAAAGTAACAAAAAGAAACAGCTAAAAAAGTTTGTTACCGATCTTGCATATCTTCCTCGCTTAACTAATTTTTTTTTGCTTAGTTTCGTATTGTGACTGCACGAAATTTTAGGAACCTTGCCTTTTTGCAATAACTTTTCTCCCATGTCTTTTTCTTTCTTACATCTACCACTTCAGGAAGTTCTAATTATGTCTTGATAGTCTTCATACATACTGACACTCTTTATGAAAAATAATAACGGGTGTTCAGAAACATTCGAAGTCAAGTGGGCTCTGAACAAAAAATCGTATATCTTTACTTAAGTATCTGATACTAATTTGATAACCTATAAAATTGTATTAAGTAAATGTATCAATCTATCTCAGACATGACTTCATATTTTCAAGGACTACTTTGACTTCGAATGTTTCTGAACACCCGTTATATTATGCAATGAATGATGTCTTACGCAATAGTAATACATAGCACACACAAACATGTAAAGGTTATGTATGAGGTATTAAATTACTATCCAGCGGATGCGTATCCGACTAAGTTAAATTTGAAATAAAATATTTTTGGACTTAACATGCGAGGTATGGAAAAAACTCGTTATGTTATTATGTTAATACAAGCAGACATAAACTACTGACATATTGTAAAATATTAATTCTATAGTCTATACTAAGCAGCACATTGTACAAAATGCCGTTGAGATATTAAATTTTTTAAATTTGGACTTAGTTTTGGAAAAGTGCTCTTTATATTATGAATAATTGTATGATTTCTTCTTGCCAGTACTATGATTATATTTCTTATGTGAAAAAGTATATATTATTACATGCATACATATTTTTCAATGAACGTAACCTATCTATTTTGAATAGGATTAGTTATCTTCAAACAATATCTGTTATTAAAAAAAGAACTAATTTTACATCACGTTACAATGTTTAAAATGCACACTAACACATTTACTGTTACTGTGTGTATATAGGAAACATTAATTAGAAGAACACACTGAACTAAGGATATTACCGAAATAGCTATAATTTTTATAATTACATTTCTAATAGTAACAAATAACCTTGACACACTTAATTTCAATTGCGACGGTAATGCTGCGGTGATCGCTAAAATCTATAAGGCCTTTGTTTATTTATAATCTAGCAAATTGAGCAAATGCTTATAAATTAATATATTCAATTACAAAACCATTTATTTTTCGTATTCGGAATTTCGTTTAATTACCTAATAGTAAGTAGTATCCACTTACGATTATTAATAATGAATTATTTTTTACTTATTGCAAGACATATTCACTTAAAATATTTATTTTGATTAACGTTGAGAATATTTGGGGCACGAGCGTAATATTTCATGGTATGCCAATGCCTCATGGTAAGCCATTAATTATTATTAATATAATATGTACGAGGTTAATTTTTTAAAAAAAGGTCCGTAAGCAATATAAACAAAGCAAGTTTTCAAAAATACATTTATTTTCAATTATCTATTTTTCTACATAAGTTCGTTTAAACATTCGTCGTAACGAACAACGAGTTTTTTGATATTGTCCTTTCACTCCTTCATCAGCGTCGAAGCGCTTTCCGCTCAGGAAGGTCTTCAGATGTCGGAAGAGCTGGTAGTGTCTAGGCACAAGATTTTGACACTCAAGCCAAAAGAGGTAGGTGACCACACCTCGAGTTTGAACCGCGGTATAATGTCTTATATTGCTGACAGCATTCATCATCGTTTGTTCTTGATAGCAGCTTGACAAAGTTTTCACAACATGGAGTTAATTGTGGTTCCTTTCGGCATCTACTAACACACGCTCTCTCACCCAGAACATTGTGACTAGCCATCATCTTGCGCTTTGAAAGTGTCAGTTTTGCTTTCACTTTGACTAGCGATGATGTAGTCGTCACTCCGTTGATGGTTATTTTGAGCCAGAGGTCATGTGGGACACCCAAGACTCAATAAGGCGTGACTTTCTATGTAGCGTTCCTTGATCAGCAGTTTAGGAACCCATCGAGAACACAATTTCCTGTAAGCTCTCAACACAATCGTATACAAAACTAACCTTGAAATGTGTGGGAGTTCCAAAGACAATTTGGAAATTGTGAATCTCCTGATTTTGCGAAGTTTGATGTTAACTGCTAGATCATCGTTGATTTTAGAAGACCGACCAGATCACTATTCATCATGATGGTAGTCCTGACCTTCTTTGAACAAAGCCAACCAATTTTCGGACTTTACTGTCACTAATTGCATTTTCAAAGTATACTTCACATATTTGGGCTGTTAATATCTGCAGCTTTCATGTTTCTTACGGTTAAGCACCGGATGACTGACCTTATTTTATAGTTAGCGTATTGCTCAATTTTCTTAAACATTTTAACGTTACGCTACGACGTGCATAGACTGACGCCGCGAATGCAAATGGTGTCGGATTCGATCAGGAATATAAGGAGGTCGCGTACTGTCGGGTAGGTCGTGTACTGTTTGGGATTTTAAGTACTAGAAATTATGTACATACTACGATTAAAAATAAAATATATTAATTTGATTATGCTATTTCCGAGTGATAAATTCAAACAAATTTACTTTTAACTATTGGTTGAAAATTAAATTTTTTAAAATATTATTCAAAACATTACATTTTAGATCAATTTGTTAATTTTTATGAGAAAGATATTCACATTTTCTTAGGAAAAGATATTTATTTCCGATAAGCAGTTGTTCAAATGTTTCGAAAAAGAAATCTTTTAAAGATAACGCTGTTTAGATAACTCTTGCTTTTTTCCTAGATTTCAATCGACAGCGATGATGCCAATCTAATATTTTTTCTGCGTCCTATCTCTTAGAAACAGCTTTTTCATCTATGTAAATATTGTTCTTACTAAAATTCCTGATAAAATATAGTTTACCTTTGATATAACCAATTCTTTGAATATCTTCACATGTAATATATTATAAATATTATAATAGACCGTGAAGAACGAAATCCTGATTACATTACTAATAGTAACGCATGCACCCTCTAGGGCCTTTAAATGTACCCCTCGCCTCCTTCCTCCGTAATCGCTTTCTTATAATCTAAGCGGTACTTACACTTCTTATGGCTGTTTTAAATTATCTAATTGTGAAATTAACAATGTGGCTCGCACTGTTTTTAGGGCCGGGAATTCATGAGCCGTTTCCAATCTAGGGGGAAACGGCTCATGAATTCGCCTCGCTACACCGCTACATGTATCTCAGCGCAAAATATAAAAAATTTAAAATATAATCACTATGAAATAAATATTTTTAATAAAATAATTTAAAATAGCACTTGACTTTAAATGTTTCACAAATTTATTAGATTTCTGTAACATATGTTTTGGTAACACAACTTGCAATTCTCAAAGAGAGAAAATGACAGAAATCGTAAGGTGTTCTACCGAAATATATGATAGAGAAATCTAATACATTTGTGAAACAGTTAAGTCGAGTGTTAGTTTTTTTTACCATTTCATTAAATTTTAAGAGTCTACATCAGAAAGAGTTAATAAAATGAAATAAACAATATTTGTGTATAACTGTCACGCAACTCTTTCTTTCTAATAATCTTTTATGAAAATATAAATGGCATCTTTCGATAGATAAGGTAACCCAGTTGACTGAAAATAATTTTTGGAGCAACTCAGCTGTTCACAAGTTTAAACATTTTCTTTTGATTTAAATCATATATCTTCTTGAAGCGTTATCATCCTACATTTACTAAAACAATAAATCGGTTATCCTATACTGCCTTTTAAACAATGTTCAAAAATTTAGCTTTTCTAAAACCCATATTTTGTTCTCAAATAAAGAGATCTTTTGGAATATTACAATACGAAAGACTGTTACATACTTCAAGTTGGAATACTAGATATTATCAGTGTTTCAACTTTAAGCATGTAACAGTCTTGCGTATTATAATACTTGTCTATAAGTAACAAATAGGTAACTGTTACACTATCGTAAAAATAGAAACTCATATTCAATGTAAAGTCATTTTTGAGGAACTTTTTATTTTAATTTTTGATTGAGTTTGAATTCAATTTCTAACCAATACGTTCCTGTACAGAGGTTAATAATAAAAGGGAAGTATAGTAACTATAAAATGAGAATAATGCTAAAACTTGTCTGTAAAATTCATAAACTTTAAAGTAATAAACACGAAACACATTTTTATAAATAAGAATAGGTAATGGCAGTTTTATTTATGTCTTAAAAGCATGAAATGAACGAATGATGCATGAATCGTATGGCAGTGCGTCCAATCAACGAATGTATTCCTTCGGATATTGGAGACTTCGTTTGACTTGGGTCTAGAAAACCAACAACGGTCGAAACATGTTCCAACACGTATGTTCGACCTTTGACATTGGTAGTTCGTAAGTATGGCATTCGGTCACATGATGCGACAAAATATCAAGCGACCAACGTTGTTAAGGTGTTCATAGTTAATACATCTACCTTATTTGGTTCTCGCCAACAACGGGTATTGTTTTAATATTATATTATAGGAAAATGGTATATTTCTTCAACATTATAAATTTTTCTTTGGCATAATTAGCTTTATTATGTATATTGAGAAAAAATACGTTGAATTTCTTGTGAAAAGAACAAGCGATACCTAAAAGTTTCAGAAATGTACCGATAAATAAAATTGCAGAGTATCTGTATTTCATTCACTTCCATTACTAATAATCCCCTTGAAAGTGGGGACTCTCAGCGCTTCTATCACGGAAAGAATGCATTCTATAAATCTTGTTTCATGAATGCGTACAGCACTGTCTGTTATTCAACTTCTATCTCCTTTTTATCATTGGATAGAGGAAAAACTCACAAAGAGCCAAGTCAGGCGAGAACGCTGGATGAGGAACAACGAACATTCTGTATCCTAAAAGCGGTATGTAATTTCACGTGATCATGGTGGAGGATCCAATCGTATTCGCGCCATTTCTCTGAACGTTACCTTCTCATATCCTCTCTTAGCCGCCTTCGAACATCGCGATTGAATTCTTCATTAATCGTCTGACCTAAATTCCGAACAACAACGGCCGTGTTCTGGTGTAATGCGGGTTGATGGTTGTCCGGAACGGTGATCGTCATTAACTGATGTTCGACCATTTTTTAACGTTAAAATCAGACATAAGTTTGTGTTTGCTCCAAAGCGTCGTCCCGGAATAATTCCTTTAACATTTTGTGTGTTTCTGCAGCAGTCTTTCCAAGTTTGTAATAGAACTTGATACAGATATGCTGTTTCTTCAAATCGGCCATTGAAAAATCTCAAACACTTAGTAGGCACAGTAATAAAAAACTATTCACCAACAAAGAACATTTCCGCTTACAATGACGCGGAAACAATTATGACATTTGTACAAAAAATTGGAAATTGCGATGAGTCAAAATTTTGGTGTCCATATCATTATTGACTAAACAACTTTTACCTACGCAAAAAAAAACATCGTGTATTTTCAGTTCTCTTTTCAGTGAATTCTGATCAAAAAATCGGTTTCAACAAAAAAAAAAAATTGAATTATCAAAACTGTCGCGTCTTTCAAAATGCTCGGCTGTCCCTGTAATTGGCGTTACGCTGTTGGAGGATACTAAGATATGAATTATAATTTTTATTATTATATTTTATTTATATTTTAGCGAGAGAATATATACACCTACAATAATAAATAATGAATTAGCAACAATGAACGCACTCAAAATTCAAATTGATAGTTTGAAAACGGACTTTTGAAGTAATTTGGATGAGGACTACATTACTACAGCACCTGGAAAATGAATTTAGTGCCCAATCTAATCTACCAGATATGTGGTATCAATACCTTAATTAGTTATCTTATTCCTAGAAAGTAAAAGTATTGTAATCTTTTAAAAGAATTTTTATTGTCATATTGGAAAGTATTCCAAATGCATTCAGGTTCCTACTGCTATCGAAAGGTTTAAAGTGGTTGCAAAAATTTATGGAATATTTTAATGTGTTAAAAATAGTATATTTATAGGTTTATGAATTACGCCTTGTAGTGATTGCAGACATACTCGTTATGAGGAAAACTAAAAATATTATAAATGATAAATATATATATATATACATATATATATATAATATATATATATATATATATATATATATATATATATATATATATATATGTATATATATGTATATATATATATATATATATGTATATGTATGTATGTATGTATGTATGTATCTATATATATATATATATGTATATATATATAGTATATTCGTGACCTTGGTATGATAAGGTAAACTTAATTTGTCGGCGATTAAAGGTCTGGTTATTACTTCAAAGTGTATATATGTAAAATAATCCTACATGTTTCGGCAATGATGCCTTTGTCAAGGATATAAAAAATATAAATGACAATATAAACATGACATTTATATTCTGTCATTTATATTTTTTATATCCTTGACAAAGGCATCATTGCCGAAACATGTAGGATTATTTTAAATATATACACTTTGAAGTAATAACCAGACCTTTAATCGCCGACAAATTAAGTTTACCTTATATATATATATATATATATATATATATATATATATATATATATATATATATATATATATATATATATATAGTAAATTCAATTTGTAGGCGATTTAAGGTCATACATTTGTACTACAAATGTATGACATTAATATACTGTCATTTATATTTTGTATTCCTTGAGAAAGGCATCATTAGCCGAAACATGTACATGTAGGATTGTTTTAAATATATAGTTTTTGAAGTAAAACCAGACCTTAAATCGCCTACAAATTGAATTTACCATAACATACTAAGGTCACGAAATAATTTTCTATATATATATATATATATATATATATATATAGTAAACCTAATCAGTAGGCGATTAAAGGTCTGTATATTACTTCAAAATATATGTATTTAAAAAACTCTACATGTTTCGGCTGTATACGCCTTTTTCAAGAGAATACAAAATATGAATAGGTTTACCATATCATACCAAGGTCACGAAGTTATTATATATATATATATATATATATATATATATATATATATATATATAGTAAAAGTATTATTAAAAATCCTTTCGCATCTTTAAAGAAAAGTAGCTAAAATGGAAATGTCATCAGGGAGCTGTCAACAGAATCCCTTAAATTAATTAAGGAAAATAAGCCATCATTATTAAGCGAAGGAAGTTTACACGATACTCACAAAACCACCTTGTTGGGCAACCAAAAATTAAATATAGAAATTAAAATAAATATATCATATTAACCTTCCGGTCACTCTTAAATTCTGCAGGAATCAAATATCACCAGTTAGCGGAAAAAACACTTAGTTCATTCATATAACGGCAACAAAATCGATTCTAACACTGTTTGATGATATTATTTTTGCTTTATAGGGCTTTTACAAATATCTTAACAGAATGCGAGTGTTTTGTAGATTTTAAAGTACAATCTTTATTGTATGTATTAATGTTTTGTAATTTTTAAAATACAATATTTATTGTATCACCCCGTAGGACATTGTCTTACAAACTGAGCCTTTTCTGTTGCTATCTGGATAAGTAAACCAATTATTTAGTTCTACCTTTTTCCAAGGATGAAGTGCCTAGGTCTCATACTGGCACAATTGTAACGCGTCTGTTTCATTCTTGTTATCAATTTAGATTCTTTAAATGGGCACTGTATTTTAACCCTGCTTTGAAGAAATGGCGGCGTTCTTTATAATTTTTGTACTGTTGCTTGCTCTAATTTTGTTTCTATTGCATTTCTTAAAGTCTACAATTAGTCTTTGCTTTTTTAATGGTTTTCTTTCATTTTTCGCCGTGGTATTTTTTTCTACTGCTCAATTCAAGAAACTAAGCAACAAAAAGCAGAGTCGCCAAAACAAAACCTTACACTTAAATCGTTGAGATACAAAGTAAGTAAAGGATTTAGGTAAATCATGTTTTTCTTAGTAGGTACTCAATACAATGTATAAATACGTATAATTGTAAATTATCATCTATACATATAACCAATTTCTTTATGGTACCATAAATTTAATAAGCTTTGTTCTCAGAATTTTATATCTAAAATTTCAATCGGAGTCTCAATATTTTGGTCAGGGAATGTAGTATATTGAAGTAGCTATCCAGAATAAACACCCGCCTAGTATCATGATCTGATCACGTATTTTATCGCAGCAGGAACAAGACGTCTGTATTTTGTTGATGGGACAATGAACCAAAAATTCAATATGAAGGGTCATGTACATTTATACAAGGTGAAGCACCTATACTGTCAAATCAGTTCAGTGAAGCATATCGACTCTTTCTTGACCCGAAAATTCACCGATTTAAATCAATTGAGAACGTTTAGAGTGTACTGGAGAAAATGTATATGCACATCATATATACCCAATTGAATACATAGTATAAATTTGGAAAGAAAACATAAACAAAAATTGAACAGAAAATGCCAAAGAAAACATTAACAGAAGTTGAACAGTAAATTCGAGATTGCAAAAACTTATTACATTCACAGTGCCGAATCAAATTAAAGGGATCGATAAATAATTAAGCAAGATATACTTGTAAACAATAATAAATAACCTGCAGTAAATATATTTTAACACATTTATTTTGAACATCTTACTAGTTTAATTGACAGTTACTGTAAGTTTAAATAAAATTATATTTTTTGTCTATCAACTATCTCAACTTTCATTTAACATTATTATAAATATTTTATGTAGAATATATAATAAATTTTTGAAATAGAATCTTGGCTAAATACGTTTTTACCGTATTTATTTAAAAAAAATAACGGTCGTTCATTCAATAACCTACGTAGAACAATCAAGAATTTCTTTGGGACTAAAATGTGAAACCAAGGTATTTATTTTAGACTAATAATTTTCTAAGACTATCATTGTTATAGTTACAAGTTAAAAACTGAAAGTATAACATTTTCTATAAACAAAATTTATCCTTGCTTTCTTATATATATACATTCAGTCAGATTCAATCAGTTGGCGATTTAAGGCCTGGTTTTACTTAAAAATGCATATTTAAAACAATCTTACATGTTTCGGCAAGTCATGCCTTTCTCAAAGAATTTAAAATATAAATGACAGTATATTAATGTCATACTTATACATTTGTAGTTATGGATAAAATTATTCAAAGATACATCCAGTTTAATAATAATAAATCATGCCTTAGTATTCAAAAAATAGTTAGAGAAAGGCATCACTTGCCGAAACATGTAAGATTGTTTTAAATATATGCATTTTCAGACCTTAAATCGCCAACTGATTGAATCTACCATAACATGCAAAAGTCACGAAATAATTATCTTTATATATATATATATATATATATATATATATATATATTTGTGTGTGTGTGTTTGTTTGGATAATTTCTTAGCCATTCATTAAATATATCAATTAATATATATATATATATATATATATATATATATATATATATATATATATATACACACAGGTTGTCCTTGAAATAGAGACAACGTATGAAAAATGGAATGGTGTAATTATATAGAATATAAATCCAAAATATTTTCCTAAAATTCCCTCTCATTAGCGAGAAAAAAAATGACAAAGATATTCAAAAAAATTTTGTCGCTCCACTTTGCAATCGACTATCTTATAGAAGACGATATCTTAAAGTTGATCGACAATAATAATAAGAATAGTTTTGATAGTGTCCATTCTCATTCAGCTGTTACGTATGTAAATATACGCTATAGGGTATACACATTCCGATTATTTTGAATTCATAGGCATCACATAATACAATTTTCAGGGTATTTTTAATTTCGGGGTTCGCGTCGTTGACTTAAAATATTTTAGAAAGTTGAATCTGTTTTCTTTCCTTTATATCTTCTCTCGTGTT
This sequence comes from Melolontha melolontha, assembly GCA_935421215.2. Lineage (NCBI taxonomy): Eukaryota > Metazoa > Arthropoda > Insecta > Coleoptera > Scarabaeidae > Melolontha > Melolontha melolontha. Next base: position 145,249,683 of record OW285235.1, read on the forward strand.
CTTTCATCCTAATTTTGAATGTCCTCCCCGTTTGTCCTATGTATACCTTATTACAATCTTCACATGTTAACTTATATACATCAGAGTTTGATTCTTTGTCTATTTGATCTTTGTTGTTTTTAATAATGTTCTGTATAGTATTGTCTGTTTTTAACGAACATATATTATCATTTAAAACACCATCTGCATGGACACAAATTTTCAAACAATAGTACAGCCCTTAAAAACACATGAAACAAACAAAACACACTTTCAATTTCGATAAAACCGCAATAATTACATCTGAGAAAAAAACAGCAAAGCAAGAAAGCAGCCACAAAATTGACAGTTTAACCCCCCCCCCCCCCCCCCCCCACGCAAAGTGTTGACAAAGCCAACATTCTTCCACTTGTCCCAAAAAAGCACATGGTCCCGAAAATAGTTTACCTGCTAATACAGAGTTCAGTTTCATTTAGAAATGCAAAACAAATATATCGCAATATATTAACACCAAAAATATTTAATGTAAGTAGAATTATTATATTATCTTTACCTTTTTTAATATTTAAATAAATTTTAGCTTTTGAAAAAGGTACTATGTATAGTACCGAAACGTCAAATTAAATATTGTTTTAATTACTCGGCCGCTACTCCCAAAAAACATTACTTTTATCTCGTACATGTATATATTATATATTTCATACACTACCTTTCAAATATTGGTTCGTTTTGTATCAAAATCAAATGTGGTTTTATAATTTTAATCATTTAATAATAAAACTATAGGCTAAATTGTAAAAAATATTAATTGTATAATAACGAAAAAAAATAAATATTCACAAGTTTCCTCATTTTTGTTCTGTTGGCAGAATTGCTGTTGAAAAAAATGAAGATCTAGCACATGGTCAAATAATTAGAGGACGTTGTTGTTATTATGCCGTCCGCCTATAAATATAAACGACTATTATTTACATTGTTTATTTATCATATATTTATAAATTTTTACATGCATACACATCTACATACAGGCTCAGCAACGAAAGGGGAATACGGGAAACTAATTTTGTAACGAATTACACTGCACATAATTGGAATGTCGGGTTAGGCCTGATTCTATCGCAACACTACACATAAACAAAACTCACACACACATACAGGCGCATAGAGTCAATTGCATGTTTCAGTCTCACTAGTTGCGCTTGGCTGACGATCCAAATAAGAGTCTGACTCACAGTAACAAATTTATTCCTTTAAGTAAAACACAAAATTAATTTAAATAAGGTAAAAGCGACTAAAGAAAAAATCTATTTATTTGTATTATCATTCAATAACATCCCTGCGAGGAATATTGTGAATAATTCATCATTAAAATGTAATATCCGAATATCTCTGATTCTATTATCGTTTGAGTGAGGCTACGAGTTCCGTGAAGTGGGACAAGGTCGTCGGATAACTACATGTATATTGTAATATTACAGCCGTACACATGCTCAACTACACAGTTCTGGTCAGCGATGTTGCCATATACCTGTGTACGTAAATGTGTGCGTGCGTATCATTACTTCTCTTTTAAATATATTTTGCTATTTTTGTAATATTCTTAAGAGTATAACATTGTTTTTTTAAATTTATTCTAACAACTGGATTTTATTTATTTTAAATATTTTAAGTAAGCACTCAATCTAAAATACATAAATAGACGAAAAACAAAATAAATAAACCTAGATATACATATTTATATTTTTACGGCTTAAAGCGACATATAGTTACATGCATTTTCATGTATATAGTGTCAGTTTTTATTAATATGAATTTATTCACATTAAAGTAACCATGGTGAGCATTTATATGGACAGAGGAAAATTATTCTAATATTATTATAAGACAAATTTTAGATCATTGAACCTTTAATTTTTCTATGAATTTGCACTTCATTGAGACATATTATATTTATGAGCGTTCCTCATAAAATTTTTCTAAAACCTCCAGGAATATTATATTTTCTGATCTAAAAATACTAACAAGAGCTTAAGCTCAATATTCCCATGAATTTAGTAACTATAAATATATTTCAGTAGATATATTCTACACTGGTCGGTTGGCATCATTGTTTAATAAACAGTAGTTATTAAGGATCAATTATAAAAGTTTTCGTATACCTAAATAATGTTAAAAAATATGAAATCATGTTAAAGAATATCATTTTATGATGCAGTATTTTTTCCTTTCCAACAAAGTTAGAAAACACTTATTACAATTACTGTTCTATTTCACGCTTATTTAAATTTTTGGACGTCTACTTGTCGATCTAGCCTTAACCCTTCCCGAAATTTTGAATTTTTCTAATACCTTCTGCACTGTACAATACAATTTTAGCTATTTGGTCCAAGAATTTTTTTTTCTGTAGTTTTACAATAGTAAAACTCGTAAACTAATAAGTTTACGAGTCATCTTTGCGAATGACTTGAAATGCTTATTTGTCGCAAATACCTAAAACTATAAAGGGAACTAGTTACATATTTATTTCCAACAACGGGGAAATATTGCCTTAAATGCAGTGTAGGAAACCGTTCGTGACATTCAATTTTAAAATATTTACTATATTCACAGGTAGTTCTACATAATAACTGCTTTCATACATGTTTTGTAACATTGTTGAAAAAGATTCGATAGATTCGATGTTCTTTAACATTAGGTAGGTGTACGAAAACTTCTGTGATGAGATTTTAATGGGTGACAATATAAACAGAATCAAATCAACAAGAAGATAGTATATATAACGGGTAGTATATAAAACGGGCAACCGGTCTGTCAATTAAAATTCATATATTTTTTATCTCTATATTTGACAACGAGTTTGTTGCTTCTTCAGGAGATACTACACGATTAATGAACAAGACAATAAATAAATTAGTGAATAACGCAATAGTAAAACACTCACAAAATGTAGAGTTAAACAATGAAAGTAACGTATATAGACATATTAAAATTGATTAAATTTAAAACATTAATGTAACTTATGTAACTATAGATATAAGGTGTCGCATCAACCTTTAAAAACCATGTATATGTAAAAGCTAAAATATAAAAAAAATAAATATAAAACGAAGCATGTAGCTAAAAATCAAAGTCAAAAGAATATCAAAATTGAATTTTATTTTCATTAAAATTCACAATTGAAGAAGAAATTGATAACAGTATTAATTTTCTTGATATTTCTTTAACCTATGATAGACAGAGTACTATTTATACAAATTGGTACAACAAACCCACAGCTTCTTTTCGATATATGAATTACCACTCAAATGCACCTACAGTGTACAATAAAATGATTATAAATAATTTGACTAATACTGCTGACGGCAGCAAAAAATCACATACTCAATACAGAAAAGATAACATCAAAACAATTAAAACGATCTTAACAGATAATATCTATGCACCACAACTTATAGAGCAAACAATTAAAAAAAGAATTCACTAAATATACAACACTGCAGACACCAATAACAATTTAAACAATAAAACAACATATATCACAATTCCATGTGTTCCACAATTATCAGAAAAAAATTAAATATACTTCAAAAAAATATGATACAGCTACAACATATAAACTTAGCAATACTAATAAAGATCTATTTTCAAAACTAAAACAGAAAAAAATCGAGAAACACATGTCATATATAAAATACCATGTCGCGATTGCGATAATTACTACATAGGCTAAACTAAACAATATTTATACTAAAGAATACAAGCCTACAAATATTCGAAAACAGACAAAACTGCTTTATTTACACACAAACTACAACGCGATCACCATTTCGATTTTGAAAACACAAATAATCGATAAAGAACAACACACAATGAAAAGGGAAATTAAAGAAATGATTAATATTAAACAAGAAAAAAATTCAATTAACAACAGAAGTGATATAAAAAATCTAAGCAGTATATACTATAACCTAATAATAAATTTGTTACCAATAATAATAGTAATAATAATAATAACAATAATTCTATATACAACATTGATATTGTCAATGATAAGTGGCGTACAAATATACATACTGAAAACTAGATAAAATAGTAACTATAATTACATTAACAGGTGTAAGTCTATAACGATCAAACAGGAGTACAAAACAAACTGAAGACTCGGAAGCCTATATATTTGGCAACATCGCAATAATTATAGTGAAAAAATAAATCTTTAGTTTAATTTAAAATTCAATAGAGGTATTTTATTTAATTTTCACCACAAGTTTACTATAATAAATAATATACCTATACGTTCACAAATTTCGTAGAATTTAATTTTATATACTGACGTGTTTAAATCGTCATAAAATATTGTTTTCGTATAGTAATAATGTACAAGACAGCCTTCTAAATATGTTTTTCCTTTACTTTTTTTCAAGTTTTAACACATTTTGTTGATTTTGTTGCCAGTGTTTGAACTAAAAGCGATTATGTATTATCCTAAAAATCACACTTAAATATTTATTGGATATGTTGCTGATAGTAGAAAAATTGTATAGTTCTTTCAAAATATAACGACCCGAGTTTGCGTGAAATTAATAGCACTGACTATGACGATTCTGGCAACTGTGAAGACTTTTAGTATATTCATTAAATTTGTAAAAAAATTAAATTAAATAATTATATATAATCATATAAATTACATGTGCATTGTGTAATTTTTGTTTTAATACAGTCCTGGTTGTGTATCGATATGTTCAAACATTTCTAATCGCTCGTTTGTATAAGCATATCTATTCAGGTACTTGCCGGCAATAGACTTTATAGTTTTAATCCTTTGATCGGGTTGATATATCTTGGAAAGAACATAGATCAGATATAACCTTGAACTTGGAGAAATTTTATTGAAAATATTTACAAAAAGAAACTCATTCTAACTCAACCCATTTGCATTTCATTGCATTTCAGTAAAATATAGTAACATATATATATATATATATATAACAATTGATAAATTATTGGAGTTTTTCGGCTTTTATATGAAATATTTACAAATATCAAATTAGAATGTATGTAATTGCAGAGTAAGTGGGGATGTAAACATTGCTGTCTACAAATTACAAAGCAAATCATACGAAATTTTTAATTGAAAAATATTGTCTATGTTGGGACTCGAACCCAAGTCTACAGTTTGCCGGACTGTCGCTTTTACCACTTAGCCACAATAGACCTAGGATCAAGCTATATTTAATAAACGGCTAAGAAATTATCTAAACACGCATATATATATATATATATATATATATATATATATATATGATTTTATATCCTGTCATTCATATTTTGTATTCTCTTGAAAAAGGCGTATATAGCCGAAACATGTAGAGTTTTTTAAATACATATATTTTGAAGTAATATACAGACCTTTAATCGCCTACTGATTAGGTTTACTATATATATATATATATATATATATATATATATATATATATATATATATCGGTATAATGGTACACCAAACCAACCACATCCGGCAGATATGTAAACTTTTTTCAAACCAACCCCTAGCCCACAAAAAAAATGTAGTAACAGCGTTAGTAGACAGAGCCTTAAATCTCACTAATCCAATTTTCAGACCAACAGTAGTAAATAAAGTAAAAACAATACTAACAGAAAACAATTATCCACCACAATTTATACAAAAAATTATAAAACTAAGACTTAATAAAATTTATAACACAACAAACGACCACAACAAAACCATAAAAAACAATGAATTAACATATATCCCCACACCCTATATAACGGGATTATCCGAAAAACTAGACAATATATTTAAACCATTTAACTATAAAATAGCACACCAAAGCGGTAAAAACCTAAAATTCCTACACACCAAACTAAAAGACTCAACACCTACACTAAAACAATCACACACAATATACAACATACCCTGCAAAGACTGTGACAAAGTATACATAGGCCAAACAAAACAGTTACTACAAGAAAGATTGAAAGGTCACAAATACGCAAAAAATCAAACTGCTTTAAAAAAACACCAATTGACACTAAAACATAATTTTGATTTTGATAACACCAAAGTAATAACACAGAAAAAGAATACAAAAGCTAGGGAGGTCTTAGAAATGATCCACATTTTCAAAAACAGCAGAACAATAAACGACAGGAACGAAATTGATGGACTGTCTAAACTCTATTACCCACTGATTAAACAATAGATAAAATCAACCCCCCCCCCGCACACACAAACACAAACCAAAAAAACAAAAAAAACTTTTTATCAGTTCCCATTTGTAAATACTTTTACTACATACCCCTAAACACGGTCCTGATCAATTTGCTAAATTAACAAAGCCACAAACACTTACAATATTCCAACCAGTGCGATCGGTTCGTTACAAAAAAAGGTCTCGGGCCCCCGATACACATGTTACACAGAATGCGTGATTTTGAAAACCAAAAGAAACGGTGAGTTTTGTCATTCATTGTTCATGTAATGTAGTTTAACATCAAAAGTTTAACATCTCATTCATTTATACAGATTTAACCACTGTAATTTATCCTTACTCATTATTAACCTAATTTTAAATTTTAACTTTAATTGTTAATTTAATTGGTAATTCAGTCTTTAATCTAATTTTAATTCTAATTGTCAATTTAATTGTTAATTCAGTCTCACAAAAGCAAACACAACTCTCACGTTTTCAGTGTAGTAATTCTTGTTTCTATTTACCTTACTGTATTGTAGTTTAATTCAAATTTTCTATTCATTTATACAGATGTAATCACTTTAATTGTCCTTTCTCATTATTAATCTAATTTTAAATTTTAACTTTAATTGTTAATCTAATTGGTAATTCAGTCGTTAATCTAATTTTAATTTTAATTGTTAATTTAATTGTTAATTCAATCTCACAAAAGCAAACACAGTTCTCATGTTCTCATTGTATTAATTCTTGTTTCTAGATACTTGAAAAAGACTGAAAAATAATAAAAGTCGAAACGTCGTAGAATAAAACATCATAATTCAATAAAAGGTCGCTAAACCAATAAAAAGTCTATTATTTTTAATATTAAGACACGGCCAATAAAATAAATAAGAAAAATAAAATTCTTATAAACACTAAATATATATATATATACAGGCCCCGTCTAAATTCAACCGACAACATTTTTGGGGTGATGGAGAGTAATAAATGGAAGAACTTTTTTAGTATCTTTTGGTTCTGGAATCGCCTTATTAGAAAGCTAAATGGTTTTAAAATACTCCATGTCGACTGACATATTAGGCAACTTTTTATACATCTATAGATTGTTTTTTTTGTTAACAACCACTTATTCTAGATGCAATACAGTTCTTATTGGAATTAGATTCTATAAGGGTAACCTTATTAGTAGATACTAAGAATAATAAGAGACACAACATTGCTATTCAATCCTCTACTACATCCATAGGTTTTCTTTGTTATCACTGTCATAGTATTTTAAATTCTATATGAAAAAATTACATGGAACAAAATTAGAAAATATTATTTTTACAGAATAAAAATAAACAATGAAATAGGGATACATTTAAGAGAAATATTAAAAGAACTAGAGAATGTTTTGGCCATTCATTCCAATATTATTGACCGTTGGACACGTTCAAATATTCTAAATGTTTGTCTGATTGTCTGAAAAGAACCTGTTTCTCTAAGACGCCAATCAATGGTATTAAATGTCGTGTGATGCGGTAATTTTCTATTCGGGTACAACACTGCATAACCTTCCACACGCACCATACACTAAGTGCATATCGACATACTTAGAAAATGTATAATTTTGCAGTTTTATTAATCATGATAAATAGCTTAATGACAATATTAAGAAATTTGACACGTTTCTGTCGTTGCTAACTTGACTAATTTATACAGCTACCAAAAAACATAGTCTATAAATGTATAAAAAGTTGCCTAGCATGTCACTCGACATGAAGTGTTTTAAAACCATTGAACTTTCCGATCAGTCGTTTGCTGAACAAAAAGATACTAAAAAAGTTCTTCAAGTTAATTATTCTTCACATTTCTCTTGACTTGATATGAGATTTTTATTATTTTGTTTTAGTCTTTAATATTTATGTACCTTTTGATAATGCTTATAAAGCAATAGAGAAATGATGTGCACAGGAATGATTTGATAGAGAACCTTACGCATTAGAAAACAATTGTTAAAATGCCTTATAAACACAGTCATTTAGTGTTTCATTAATATTGCAGGATATCACGATTCCTCAGATATGTAACTAACTCAACCATAACTCGAGCATTATATATTCTGGTGTATGTGAAGTTATTAACTTTACCGACTGTGATATACACTCTATTAGTTAAGCTAAGTAATCTGAAAAACTAATGACTAGAGTTCAACAGAATATTTTCCGAGTCGATACCGAGTTGTAAGTGACTGGCTTGTCGTGCCGGAGATCCCGGAATCGAGGCGAGAATATGTTCTTTCTAGTTTAACCTGAATGCCAACAGCTAAAAATCTTAAATCGCTCCATGGATACCGGCGTATCCATAACTCGTGGTCTATCAATTCCTCTGTAATTGGGGTTAAGCTGTTGGGTAATGGCTGGAATTATTATTATTTTTATTATTATTGTATTTGAAAGCTTTTTCCACTGAGTGATTTTCGGTATTATTTGTGTAATTTTCTAATATATAGTAATATATATATAGTACATTTCTCTCGATGTTTACAAAATATTGCTTTTAGAAGAAACAAACGTCACTGGAACCAACAAAAAATTCCACTGCGATATATGATTAAATAGTTTAAAAATTGCTTCAAAATTTTCGCCCTATTATTTTTCCAACTATGCCAACTATAAACATAAAAGACACAAAAAGAACAATATTGGCCACTGATTCGATTCTTTTTTTGCATGGGAAAACATGCTAGAAAATCCAAGAGAGGTTGCCTGCGATTTATAAGAACCATGTATCTTGGATGATTACCATCAGATATTGGTTCAATTAATTCAGGGGTGGCGAGACATTCGCCTTTGATGAAAAACGCCCAGACCGTGTGATCGATGTGTGTACGAATAATATGCTCAACTAAATTGATCATATCGCGTTAATAGACCAGCGGATGAAGATCCAAATGATAGCTGATATTGTAAACATATCAATTTAATAATTTACTAAAGAAAACACTCGGTAAATTATTCATTATGTTTCACCAAGAGCCAACCGTGGATTCTATACATTATATCAATTTAATCTTTACACGATTTCAAATTAAGATTTGTAAATGAAAAAGCTATCTTCGCATTTGTTAAACAAAACCGAAGTCGCGAAACAACTTCAAAGCAATGTTTGGCCGCGTTGAACGTAATCTCGCGTAACCGTTGATAACATATGTTTCCATTACTACACGCGAGATAGGAAGACGCAGTCAGTACATTGTGTTCCTCTCAGCAAAGGTGTGCCAGAGAAGGCGAAAATTTCGGGCTGAAGTGTTGAAAAATATTTTCTTTTCCAACGTATGTATTTTTCAAACCGCGCTCCTAGGTACCTTAAATTTTCATCAAAAGAAACGTTGCCCACTATCGGAATTAAGACGTGATTTTTGATCAATTAATTTGGTTAAATCTTTTTAGGGCATTGTACTTTATTAGTTATATTTGCAATATTGATATTATCGTTGTTAAGGTTAATAATATACGTGTTTTATACGCATCAAAATTATAGATTAATACGTACAATGCAAAGTTAGGTATATACAAGTATGTTCGTTAAGATTATAAATTAGATGTAGCTCATGTTTTCTACCTAATTATTTTTCTCAGTAACTAACAGTCGTATTGAATTTTAAAAGATATATAAGGTCATTATTTTAGCAGAGTTGTCATTTGATTAGTTTCATAAACTAAAAACTTTATATAAGTCTATAAGTCATGGCGGATTTTAAACATCAAATTACTTTTTTGTTTCCTGATGATAAAAAATACTTATTATATCTCGTTTCTCTTCGTTAGTGTATGACATTTTTGTATTATTAATGAACAATAAATGAAATGTTTGACAGATTGAAATTCCATGGCTACCTTATTTAATCTTATAATTTATTCTTTCAAATAAAACCTAGTGTCAAAAACTTTAGTCAGCATGTGGGACATGGTTGAAATTAAAAAAAAACTCTTTCTGAAGATGTCTAAATCCAATATGGCGCCTATAAGAAATTAGATAGTTGATGATGGCCAGAAAGAAACGAAACGTCGTATAAAAATTTAGAGTACACCACTGGATAGAGGTTTAGAAATGGCCACAAGGATGTGTTTTTATTTTTTCTCTACAAGGCCAAATGTCGGTGCTACAGGTAAAAGAAGAAAATGCGGTTTTCGCGTTTTTTTTTTAATAACGAAGGTCATTTGTCACAGGTCTATTTTCTTTACGGATTTATAACAAACACAAAATTTAACAACTTTGCCAAATTTAAACCTGTACTCTATCTCCAATAATAAGAGAGATCCCCATGGTGAGGGCCGAAAATGAATCAGCCTGTATATATATATATATATATATATATATATATATATATATTCATACTGTATATCAAAAGGAAAAATAAATTATAACAATACCATAGACCACAGCAAAATTATGTTAAAACTAGTTCGGAAAATTTTGAAGTTCTCAACATGTCATGAAGAAATAAATTCGGTATACCAATAAATTTAAATTACATTAGTTTTGCTTTTAAATAAACTCAGCTTTTCCTAAGATACCCCAGAATTAACTTCACAATATATTACAAACAGAATATAACAGAATAATATATAAATATTTTACAAGATACCAAATAGTATATTAAAAAACGAGTTTCATAAGGCACCATTTTGCCGCACGAGATCAGTTTAGAAAACGAGCCGCTTGCGGCGAGTTTTCTAAAGAGGGAGTGCGGCAAAAGGCCTTATGAAACGAGTTTTTTATACTATTTTTTCTATTTTGCGATTTTTACATTAATAAATTGCTTAAATTGGAATTATTTAATTTGAAAGTTCAGAGTTTAATTTTTATATAAAGCATGCAGTTGGTCACATTGATACTTGACATTTTCAAATTTAAATCTTGCTATCCGCGAAGTATATTATATTACATATTATTTACTAATTTTCGTTAACATTACTTGATACTTCATTTAAAAATATAAACATGAGGGACATAGAAACATATATATGTTGTTGTCAATTGTATACAAAATACGTTGTTTGTGTAAAATACGGACATATATCATATATGTCAAATGTACATAAATTCTTAAAATCAAATGACAGCAATGCTATTTATTTATGTATTCGAATAACGCCAACATTGAAAAATGAAAAAAAGCGTATCGAAATGGAGCTCATTTCGATACTGTTTTGGGTTTCATAATGAGTTCATTTCGAACGCAAAATAGAAAAAATAATTTTTTCTATTTTGCGTTCGAAATGAACTCATTATGAAACCCAAAACAGTATCGAAATGAGCTTCATTTCGATACGCTTTTTTTCATTTTTCAATGTTGGCGTTGTTCGAATACAGAAATAAATATCATTGCTGTCATTCGATTTTAAGAATTTATGTACATTTGACAGATATGATATATGTCCGTATTTTCCCCAAACAACGCATGTTGTATACAATTGACAACAACATATACATGTTTCTATGTCACTCATGTTTATGTTTTTAAATGAAATATCAAGTAATGTTAACGAAAATTAATAAATAATATGTAATATAATATACTTCGCGGATAGCAAGATTTAAATTTGAAAATGTCAAGTATCAATGTGACCAACTGCATGCTTTATATAAAAATTAAACTCTGAACTTTCAAATTAAATAATTCCAATTTAAGCAATTTATTAATGTAAAAAACGCAAAATAGAAAAAATAGTATAAAAACTCGTTTCATAAGGCCTTTTGCCGCACTCGCTCTTTATAAAACTCGCCGCTATCGCGGCTCGTTTTCTAAACTGATCTCGTGCGGCAAAATGGTGCCTTATGAAACTTGTTTTTTAGTATACTATTATTTTATATTCAAAAGTTATTATATCCAAAATGTATCGACATCTATCGTACAATATGCTGCTGGACGTGAAAAAAACATTAAGTTTCACAGGCGGCAATAAAAAGTTGTCAGCAAAAGAAATGTGTTACAGAAAAAGATCTATGTACGAATATGACACAAAATTTAGAATTTAATTTCAATTAAGAAAAGCTTAATTTTATGTTTAAATGCTAATGAAATATATGGATCTACAAAAATGATTTTTTAAGTTGAAATATAAAAAGATTGGTTGAAGTTACAATGAATCGAGCTCTAAAATGTTACATTAAATTAATTACGGCAGGATATAGAAAACAAAATCAAAATATCAAATGAAATTAGACTATACAAATTAATATTAATCATACGAATTAATTGGTTCCCGAAATACGTCTTGTCCTTTGGAGATGATAGTTATCATCGCCCCTTTGAGAGGAAAACTCGCTACGATACGGTTTTTATTCTTTCTGGCTTGGTGGTAACCAGCTAATTTAGCCTCGTAATAGTCCCAGATGTTATAGGATGCAGTGCCTACATGCAATCTTTAGCAGAGAGCTTACTTTTCCGAAGATCGGATTGGAACGCTGTTCTACATACAGTTTGATTTAATTTATTTTCCCTAAATTTCTAAAGTCGCCTCAAACAAAATTGGCTATTCCTAATAATTTTAATCACTTCTTCGACTTGATCCGCTTTATGCGATATAACGATATGTCGAAAAGTCGTGACTATAGCTTTTTTTACTGAAGAATTGCACTACTTTACAAGGCTTAAGTTAATACCACGAAGGTCGGAACTCGAATATCGCAATCACCCGCTGGCATAGAAAACGATAGGGGGGGTGATACAGTTACCAAATTTTAAACACAGATAGCGGTATACGTATTCGTTGAACGTATTTAAATGATTCGCAATCAAATTAAGATACTGAGACTTGACAATAAATAAGGGAAAACTAAAAATGGAAATTAAAGCGTAACAATGTACTTTCATCTTGTTGAAACCACATTTCCGGTTTATTTTCCATATAAGGGCGTCTACATTTTTTTTAGAATTTCTCGATATCATTGACTACTTGATATTTGCATTTTCGAAAAATTTTCTCCAATAATTTCCTATGAGGATATACAATACCAGATTGTCATTTTTCGGGGTGTAATTCATGCTAATGAATACCTTAGATTCTAAGTACTCCAAATTCTGCGGTTTTGCTTATTAACGAATCCGTTAAGATGAAAATGAGCTTAATCACACATGCTCAAATGGTGAATGAATTCATTTCCTTCTCTGGCCAATTGTTAGAATCGGACTGCATATCTATACTAACCTCATCTGATAATCACCTGATTTCAGTGCCTCTATCAATTGAATTTTGTACGAAAAAGATGGAAACCATGCAAAATGCACTGAAGTAATATGCATTTTATGCCCAATTACTCATTCTTCTTTGACACTCTCGCACACAGCAGAGCGTGGTTGGCTCACACTTGAAAGGTCACTTACTGCACTCTGTTAACTAAAAGGTTATCTAAACTTCGAATCGTTGATTCCGAAGAAGATTCACGCACTCCGAAATATCGAAAATAAGACCATTTCCTGGAAATGTGAAAAAAGCCTATTTCCTGTATTAGTATGCCTTTTGCAACTCCAATAGTATGACCAGAACCTACCAATCATTTTGACGATTGCTATTTTTGCATGAGAAAGACTGAAGTTTATTCCAAAAAAGAAAAGCGCAAGATCGAATATCCGAATTTGCCTTCTGCCATAAGACCTGTTCCTTACAATGCAGACTTACGAGTACTGACTGCGCCTTTAGATTGGCAAGATATTGTTTTTGGAGATAATGGAGCTAGTAACACACTATCAAGCAACTCTGAAGAACAGTGTACCGACCCTTATTTTACTCCAGGTCCCAGTTACGGCGAGCCACAGCTGATTGTTTAAAATGAGTTAAATAATTTAGTACGCGGTTTGCGGTTGTCAAAGCAACAGTCAGAACTTCTTGCTTTCCGTCTTAAGGAGTGGAACTTACTAGCCAAACAAACAAAAATTACGAATTTTAGGAAAAGAAATGCTTTCTCTATTCCCATTTACAATTTTTTTCTAAAAATTGGACTAAATTCGGCACCAAGGACGATGGGAACCAGCTATGATGGGTGATTACTAGAGAACGGACACGCTTACCACCCAGTGCAGTACTGGCGAAAGGCTGTATTTCTAAAATATTTAATTTTATTTATATAATTGGAAAACGAACGGGTGGTGATCTATAAAATTACGAAATACATATTTATTTGTTGAAAAGTTGTATTTATAAAGTTTTTAATTTTATTTATATAATTGGAACATTTTTATTTGTTCATTTTGTCGTTCAAGTTGAGTAAAGGAATATTAATATTGACTAGCAATAGTTTCTCAAGGTTTTCTTCTGTCAATTTTGTTCTCTTTGAATTAAGTACATCCTTATAAATAGAAAACGTCCTTTCTACATCGCAACTGGTTATAGGTGCATACTGGAAATATTCTTTTATTTCTTCATATTTAGCCGTTAGATTTTGTGGAATTGTCTCCATACATAATTGTTGCAATGTAATTAAATCTGGATTTCTATTAGGAATTGCTTCAAACTTTTGCCGAAGGCCACATCCGAAGTCACTTGGAATACTTTTCAAATTATTAACAGCCACATCTAATGTGGTTAATCCGTCATTTAATATGAGATTTCGATTTTCAAAATAAGTGATTAGTTTTGGCAATTTTCCAAAGTGTTCGTGAAGAAAGTACAACTGATTTTTTAAATTTGTGATTTGTGTGAGCTCCTTGCCCTCACCGATACTTCTAGCATCCTCCTTTAGCAGTGTTACGACATGTTTTAGACTATCGAAATTCTCAGCATAATAACTAGTAGCTTCCAGCCATGTTCCCCATCTAGTTATTACTGGAGTGGGTGGCAGTGACAGAGATGGAAATTTTTCCCTGAAAAGAGCTACTCTCAATGGTGCTTTTCTGAAAACTTTTTTAAAAGCTGATACAAGTCTATCAACCGGAAAAGTGTCTCTGATATATTCACAGATTCTGTGGAGAGCACGTGCTACACAAGTAATATGCAGCATATTAGGATATATTTTCTTCAATAGTCTGCCTGTTTTTAACATATACGCAGGACTATCACTGACAAATAAAGGTATTTTTTCTTTGTACGTGGCGCCCGAATGAAGCATTTTTTGCATATTCTCCTTAATGGTTTCAGCACCTGTTTCCGCATCAACTCTATTTATAACACTTGTTGCTATTACATATGAGTTATAGGGAATAGTTGGATGTAGTACACCAGCTACAACATTTTCCACACAGCGTCCTAACATATCCACCGTTTCGTCGGCGCTTATCGATATGTATTGATTTAAAGGATGGCTTCTAATGCGTTCTACTGTTCTCGTATAGCACCTAGAAACATAATATTTGCGTAAAGTTGATTCATCAGGAACATTTCGACCAGTATATTTTTGAAGAAATATTTTTAAAGTGGGATTGCTAAGTTTATTTTAATGGAATATTAGCAGCCATAAAAGTTTTACAGAGTTCAGATGTGTTTGCGATCCTAAGTGACGAATTTTTGACGATATTTTACGGATTTTGTAATAAATTTCGGAATCACTGACAATGGACACACAATCAATATGACCGTCAATCCAACTCGCCATTGTTTTACAATGCCGTTCTCGACATTCTTCCATATCATGTCTGAAAAAGTAACTTAAACAATGCTCTAGATCTAAATAAATGAAAACTAAAAATGTGTGCGTAAGTTATTGAAACTGAATGAAATTCAATGCACACTCTTACGTCGAAATAATTGGTAGAAATAGATTCAATCAAACGATATTAAACAGGATCTATCACAAAAATTACGATGTAATTAACAGTTAAAACTATGAAAACAAGAAACTTACTCACAGCACTTTATTTATGTTACGAAATATAAACTAATAAATAAAATACATTATAAAAACCCCGCTTCTATCTACGCTCATGAAAACACTTTAAAAAGCACTATATTCTCGGAATACAATAGCTGGCTTGTCCATTGTTATCGCGGCGAGACCAGGTGTCCGAGTAAGTCAAATACCTCATTGAATTACGCCGGGATGTACTGAGCGACGTTATACACAATTCCAATTGCCGATTACGTTTTATGGAAATTGCGTCCGTTCTCTAGTGATTACTATAGTGGACCAATCCGGAGCGATATTGGTAAATATTTCATATAAAAGCCGAAAAACTCCAATAATTTATCAATTTATATATATATATATATATATATATATATATATATATATATATATATATATATATATATATATATATATTAATTGATAAATTATTGGAGTTTTTCGGATTTTATATGAAATATTTACCAATATCGCTCCGGATAATATATATCTATATATTAATTGATAAATTATTGGAGTTTTTCGGATTTTATATGAAATATTTACCAATATCGCTCCGGATTGGTCCACTCTAGTGATTACTGTTTGATTTTAAAGAAAGTAGATGTGACCCCCCATAAAAGGAGAAAAATAGAATTAGTGTGTTCCAAATAAATATTTTTAATATTTGTTTTTTTGTTAAATGTCAACTTAATATAAATTAGAAATATAGTCGATATACAAGGTTAAAAAACTTGTTAAATAATTTTTTCAATAAATATTGTATGGTACCGTTCTTCATGTGATTTCTCTAATGTAACATGAAAACCTTCCGCGTTACAACTTCTTCTTGGCCAGTTTCGTATTTAAACATGCTCATTCTACTACAATATGCTATTCAGCTTTATGTTTCAAAAAATCTTTTTTTGTCAGTCAGTATTATTAGAAGTTAGAATCGTAGCTTATGGACCACCTGTATTACACAATAAATTCTTATAGTACATCGTTGAAGTACATGCTGTATATCCATTAAATGTCTTCAAATATTTTTGTGAATTTATTGAAAAACCACGAACCGTATATTTCATTAATACCATAACGAAAATAATCTTTGAAATACAGAAGACTTTGGAATACGCATAATTACACTGATTAATCTTCCTAATTCTTTATATATGTATCGTGCATGTGGGTAAATGCTTTATCTGTTGAAACCTTCAAGAATTTAAATTAAAAAGATTCAGTGAAACACTTTTCATATAATTGCAAGGTCGTTATTTTAAAAAGAATTAATAAAACCGAATACAGGTTTAATAGCAATATAGCCCTAGCAGTGTACTTGAGCAACGTAGTTGTTAGTCAAGTTCTTGCTAATAATAAATACAGGGTGAGTCATCCTCGACGGAAATTACGAGCAATAATTCTGAAAGACAGGAATAATTTTTGTTCATGTAAGATATTTCAACTCTTATGTTGCAATAATAAAATGTTACAACAAAATAGCAAATTTATCTGTATACCTACATTTCA
The DNA here is from genome assembly GCA_935421215.2 of Melolontha melolontha. Classification (NCBI taxonomy): domain Eukaryota; kingdom Metazoa; phylum Arthropoda; class Insecta; order Coleoptera; family Scarabaeidae; genus Melolontha; species Melolontha melolontha. The sequence goes on from OW285235.1 coordinate 145,267,214, forward strand.
TTTTTTACGTATTCTTCTAAAATGCAATTATTTAAACAACGATTTTAAAAAAAAATATAACACCTTTCCACGTCAATTTGCTTTGTACATTTACTCCATCTCTAGTTCACATGTTACATGTTTTATATTTTTTTAAATTCAAAAATAATAATACCAACTGAAGTAAATAAAAATTCTAACAATCGTTTTTAAAACAACAGAATATTCAAGATGCGATATCTGCCCCGAATTGGGTTAATACAATTTATTTAGAAATCAAACATATCACTAATATGTACAAAATACGAGGAGAATTCATTATTCAACATAGTAGCTTGTGACCGACAAATGAAAATTATTATTATTCATGATTTATTTATTATAATTTGTTATTAAAAAATTGATAAAATTGAAATAAAAGTTATTTTAAAGTATCTTTACAAAAAAATTTATTGCCTTAAGAAATTCATAATAATATGACCGATCTATTAGATAATCTTGCTGCTTCATATAAAGTAATAAAAAACTTGTCTGAAAATGTTAAATTCAAAAGAAAGTCTTGCGAACATGCACTGGATGATAAGACACAGAAGACAGTCAAGAAAAAAATTATTATGAAATTGATAGCATAGCGTTTCTGTAAGCAATGTTGAAAACAATTTACATTACGAATGTGTTAAAGAAGTCTGTTCGTTGAGTGCCGCTTATATTCACGACTCATTAAAAAAAGTAGGAGGTAAACCACAGAGGCAAATTTGACGTTAATTAACAGATCCGAAAAATTTAGTGTTGTCTAAGCAACAGCCAGAACTTCTTGCTTCCCGTCTTAAGGAGTGGAACTTACTAGTCAAAGAAATAAAAATTGCGACTTTTAGGAATAGAAATGCTACATTTTCTGCATTTTACAATATGAAAAATTCGTTATGTGCGTGTACTGATATAGATGCTCTAATGCAGGAACTCAACATTGAGCATTCTCCCTGTGAGTGGCGCTTGTTTATAGACTCATCGTCACACGTTAAAATTGTACTCGAAAACGTGATATTGGACTTCAATGGAAAAAAATAAAATTAGAATAGACACCGCAGATATGAAGTTCTTAAAGAGAATAGACTGTGAAGCAAGAAAAAAAATTGGAAAAGGAAATATTTAGAAAAGAGCTTAATATAAGACCAGTTAAAAAAATAATAGAAGACGGAAAATGATATATACAGTTCATAAAGTATGTATAAGTTTTCAGTTCGTACTGCCCAAGTGTGAACCGCAAATTGTACTTTATCTCTTTCTAAGACACATGAACACGCGCTGTAATACTACAGACGTTTGTCATTTTGAGTTAAGACGTACGTCTTTGAAATATTATATTAAATAAAAAGGATAGGTTGTCTAGGAGATAGTCTTATGATATTCGACTTGTCAAATTATTTCAATATTGTTGTTTATTGACTTTGTTTCCGGTATTCTGACTTCTAGGTTAAGCATTCTTCCAATTTGAATATTTAGTTTATCAAAAATTACAAAATCTGGTTTTTTGAGAACAATACTGATAATAAATAGTAATATCAATTAATGGCAATAAGTACGAAATTGTTTGATTATTACTTTGACATTTCTAACCTATTTATTTTACAGAATATTTCTTAGATGCCAAGTAAACCTCTTGGTTCTCAAGCGAAACAGCTTGTATTAAATCTTACAGCCTATTAACGGGTAAAGGAGAATGGTGGTTCATGAGGTAATTCACATAATCAGTTAGATAAGGCGGTATTATGAAATAAGTTTTATTTTAGAGGGTAGCAGAAGCCCTTAATATTTCTAGTAGAACGGTCTACACTATTAAACATCGTAACATTCAGAATCCAGTCTTATCGTCTCCTAGCAAAAAAAGGTCTTGTAAGAAGCCAAAAACTAAGGACTTAGCAGAAGCAACTAAAATGGAAGTTCGAAATACTGTTTATGACATGTATAAAGAAAGTATGTTTTTAATATATTGTAAATATTTATTACATGTTAAAATTTTTCAGAAAAACATCTTACCTTAAAAAATTTAAGCAGTTTTGGCTATGAAAGAATTTGTTCATACATGTACAACTACTTTAGCAATATTGCTTAAAGATATTGGTTATAAATATAAGAAAGAGTGTAACAGGAGAGCGCTCACAGAGAAATTAAATATAGTCTGAATGAGAAATGTATTTTTAAGGGAATATATGAATAACTTAAATTCAACTTTACGTCAGGTTATGTTCCTTGATGAAATTTGAATCTTTTCGAAAGAGAATAGAATGAAATGCTGGCAAAATGATAATATAAAAAATAATTTGTTCAAATATTAAAGTAATAATTTCGGCATAGTTTTCTTGGATAGAATATATATATACAGAACTAGAAAAGAAACAATACTTTTGAACTATTAATGTTCCCACTTTACTCATTATTATTATTTTGACATGTAGGTTATGTATATGCTCTCTTTGGTTATATTGCAAGTAACATAGTAAAATTTTGACAATATTGAAAAATGACGTTTATATTTTATGATGACAAACGGTTGTTTCCGCGATTGAATACTGACTTCATTTGACTCTGCAGTACTGATTTGAATCATATGCTTCGAATTTGACCTTGAACTGAAAACTTACACTTTATGAACTGTATATATATATATGGCTGTAGTGTCGTAAAAATTCGCTACCCTAAAATATATATTTTTTAAAAAAATTGTGACGATAGATGAAGCCTACCTGATTCCATCATTTTGATTCAGAGTTAAAAGTATAAAATGTAAAATAGTAGCATATAAATAAGTTAACTCCTTAACAATTTTTGATAACGTTATAGTTCTTTTTATTAATTATTATGTGAACACAACGGGATAGGACGTTATTGTATGAATCTTATATCGAAAGTTTATGAAGTAACAAAAGCAGAAAAGAGAAAAAAATGAGTGAAGTCATTGCGATTCATCAGAGTCACGTCCCAACTCACGAGAGTCGCATTTCAATAATTCCAATCCACAGCGTTGGTTTCGAAATTTTTTAACATTTTTCCTAATCCCGAGATATGACTCTCGGCGAGTATTTTTAATTCCTTGAGCTAAAGGAATATTTAGTCATTCTTTTGATGACGAAGATGTTATCGCTGCTAACTGGTAAAATAAGGAATTTAAATATAAATAATTCAATAGATATCCAAAGCCCTTCGATTATTATTATTATTAATGATCTATGCATCAAATGTATTAACCTATTAGGAAATTATGTTAAAATAAAACGTTATTTGAACTGAAAAGCCCCAGTTGTTTCCTTCTATGTTGATTTTGCTGTTAATTCACAACCAAAACGAAATTCATTATACCAGTGTCTTAAGATAACGTCTGTGCTAGAAAGTTTTACACGGTTTTCAATTTGATTAAAACTTCAAAAAATAAAATGTTTTAATAAAACATTATTAACGAAAAAATGCATAGTTCACAAATATCGATTTAAATTATTTTTCGTTAACCAGTTTTTTTAATAAAAATTTCTGATTTTTCTTTTAATGCTTCCAAGTAGTTTTTGTAAGGTTCCATTAGTGCCATTTCTCCAGGGATAGGAAGAGTTTTTTAATGAAGTCGCTGCTTTGTGTTCTCTCCTTAAAATATTTTTAACTAATGCTCATTATCATTTAACGCAACGAAATTCTGATATATTCGGCGGAGTTGTCTCTCTTTGTACGTTTCATGATTGATTTTGAAAGACAAAAGCCTTTTTTGTTGAAAGTACAAGGGCTCAGTTCACTTCGAAATTCACACTTGCAAATTGTTTACTAAATCAAAATTTTATATATAATGTATTATAAACATTTTCTTAATTATCTGTGTTCTAAAATTTTGGGCCCGGTAAGTCGTGTTTAAAGTACGATTTGTCATTAGAATAAGACAACATTGATTTTTTTCAGCAACAGTTTATGCAGCAATCGTTGCTGTATTGTTTCATTGTTCGCTTTAGTGATTTTTGTGGTCTATAAGCCCTTATACTTTCTCTCCTTAATTCAGTGAACTGTTCTAAGTTTTCTGACATCACGCACTGATACCCAAGAATTTTCTTATATCGTATTCACTGTTGATTTATGTTTTTTTTTATTATGTCGTACTTCTTCACGCTTGCCAGCCATTTTTGCAGCATATTAGTGCAGTGTATCTTACTTACTATGCATGTTATAAATCATCAAAGACTTTACCCATTTTCAAAAATCTTGCTTTTCAATGATTCAAAAACCGTACAAAACTTTCTGGTACAGTCAGTCCTTAGCTACTGAATATGAGTCAGTATTAAACACCTTCTTCAATAATTGAACTTGTAGTAAATTTGCTCTAGAAAATACTTGTTATTTAATTTCATGATTTTTCATAAAGTTACACGTAGATATAATATCATATTATCATTATTATCATTTTATTATCACGACAAAAGATAAAATGGAAATGACAGAATGACTTTAATATCAATAATCACCGTCTGCTGATTAAGCTCAACGTTAAAGAATCATCCCTTGTAATTTTCCTACTACTCTATTTAAATTATTTTAATTAATTTAATTGTATATTTAAAATAATTATAGAAACATCGAAAGCAATATTCAACTACAATGATTCTAATTTTGCGTTAAATAATAAAATCGAATTATAATGTAGCTGGAAGTTATTAGGTCCTACTCAACTGTGTTAGATTCTGCTGCTTGCTGCCATTACTACAACGACCTACAAACCCACATTCTCATTATTGTTTATTGCATCACATAGTTTGTCTCTCTTCGCAACGATGTTCTAAGGCGTTTTGTTGTCCCCTTCCTGCATACAGCTAACACATATCATTCTCACTGTTTGTATACCTACCTAGAATTGCGCGTGTTAGCAACGTCAGACACACTTTCAGTTTCATTTTACATTTTCACTTTTGTTTTTGAACTGTTATTATGTAAAGCAGTTAATTTATTCATGCAGAAGATACAGCAACAGATGAAGTTTAAGGTAGGTTTCATTAAAAAGACTAAATTAGGATTGACTTGTTTCGTTAGAGTAAGTTTTAATTTATGTTGCAATCTATTATGAATTGTGTAAACACTTAAGAGTTCCTCCTAAGTATCAAGAATATGTATACAGTGTGTCCACAGATTAATTCTCAACATGGGGATCTCCCTTATTATGAGAGATAGAGATTTGGTTAAATGGGATCGAATACTCCAGAGGTAAAGTTGTACCAAACCCTATACACTAGGTTTGAATATTTAACGTGCTTCGGGCGCGCTATTGCAAAAAAAGGAAATTTTTGTTTTTTCGATTTTCTTTAATAACTTATTTATTTTTAAAGTAAGACAAATTTAGTTTGCACTTCCTTAAGGCACTTTTTTAATAGGAATCTGGTGGTGTATTTAGATTTTTGAATACTGCTATAGTAGTTGAGCTACAATTGTCAAGTTTAATTTTTCTTATGGGCGTCATAGTTGGCTATGACACCATCGAAATTAATTTTTCTTTCCCTTTTCGAAAATGTATAATTTGTTATACCTGATACCAAAACTAATTTCAAAAATTAAAAAAAAAACAATATATTGTTACATTAGTAGGTTAGAGCGGTTGTGAAATTTGACAATAGGAAACTTTGGAAACATAAAACAATCTAAAATACAACTGTCATTGTTGTTATTAATGTTTGTTTATAGTTGACATTTAGTTTATGTTCTGTGAAATTTACAAATCGAATAGCAAAATAAACACCTAGCATAATAAAATATGAAGTACCATTTAAATACTAAATTTAGTGATTATTATTAAATAATTTTGCTGTCATGGAGCCGTTTAGTAATAGTGACAAATTTTATATGTTGTCCTGTTACATTCTGTGTCACAAAAATCTGACGAAAGCCGCCGAAATGTACATAAACCAGTATCCAGAACGCAGACAACCCCATCTTTCTACTTACAGAAATTTAACGTTAAATTTAATACATCATAGATCATTTACTAAGCCATATACAAAACCGCAGCGCATAAGTAATCAAAGTAAAACTAATGTTTTACAAGCAGTTGTTGAAAATCCAAACACATCAGTTCAGGAAATTCAACATAACACCGGCGTTCCCAAAACTGCAAATCTACTGCTCATAAGATTTTGGCCTCCCACAAATATTATCCATACAAATACGATGTACGTCGATCTTTAAGACCAGGAGAAAATGAAAGACGAAGAGAATTTTGTAAATGGTACACTAGGCAATGCTATGATATTGATTTTTCTTCTCAAATATTATGGTCCGATGAAGGGCACACACAAAGAATGGTTTTATTCAATAAACAAAATTTTCGATTTTGATCTACATAAAACCCTCATGTAATCAGATCTGCTCGACATCAAGTGCGTTTTGTATTTAATGTCTGGTGTGGCATACTAGGATCACGATTAATTGGTCCAATAATTTTTAATGAAACACTACCGTCCGACGTTTATTTGCATTTACTGCAAAATAATTTTGAAGACTTGCTGGTGAATTACCTTTACAAGAGGCTCATAATTGTTGGTTTCATCAGGACGGTGCTCCAGCACATAATTTCAGAATTGTAACCAATTTCCTCAGTCAGCGGATTAGTAACAGATGGATCGGAACTCGTGGACCAGTTACATGGCCACCAAGATCTCCTGATGTGACGCCACTCGACTTCTAGTTGTGGGATTACATTAAAGACAAAGTGTATGCCCGCATCTACAATAACGTAAATGAACTTCGTGAAAGCGTGGTTCTCGAATGTCGAGCTATTCCAAGGCGTATTTTACATAAAGTTGTTAAATCTACTATTCGTAGATCCTATTTATGTTTGGAAAATGATGTTTTGAACATTTTTTATAACAACAAATTATACATTTTTGAAAAGGGAAAGAAAAATTGTTTTTGATGGTGTCATAGCCAACTATGACGCCCATAAGAAAAATGAAACTTGACCATTGTAGCTCAACTACTATAATAGTATTCAAAAATCTAAATACAGCACCAGATTCCTATTGAAAAAGTGCCTTAAGGAAGTGTAAACTAAATTTGTCTTACTTTAAAAATAAATGAGTTATTAAAGAAAATCGAAAAAACAAAAATTCACTTTTTTTGCAATAGCGCCCGAAGTACGTTAAATATTAAAATTTAGTGTATTGGGTTTGGTACAACTTTACCTCTGGAGTATTTGATCCCATTTAACCAAATCCCTATCTCTCATAATAAGCGAGATTCCCATGTTGAGAATGAATCTCTGGACACACTGTATACTTACTTGCTTATAAGAATAGATGTATGATTAACTTAAATGATATTCAAAATGCTAATAAATTTGCTACTTTTAAGAAATGTATTTGTAATAATTTTTTGCTTAAATGATTCTAAAATCAATTATTTCACTTCCTGTTGTCGTTATTTGTCATACAACTCTTATTAGTTGAATTTATTAATATGTATATTCTTAAAAGTATTACTTTATAAATAAATAACTCTAACGAAACTTTTAACACTTTAATGAAAATATGTATAATAACACTTTGTGCAATAGTATGACCTATTTAAACTTTCGCACTCTATGTTGGTACACTGGTTGCCGCTTAATGTGATCAGTTTTGGACGGGACTGCTTTGATAATAATAACCGAATGATAACAATATACGATAAATATAAACATACATACATACATATATAAAAGCTTTTTGTTAGAAAAAATACGCAATACAAACTTTATAAAGGTCACAAATACACAAACATAATAAATACATACGATCTAAAAAAATCTTTCAAAGTTGATTGCCGTTCTTTGTTTTTAAGTAGGGTATTAATCAAGTCTTCATAGTTATAATGTTTTATCGAATTCCTTCATTTGAGCATCTGATGGTGGTTTTTCCTTTGGATGATATTCCTTGCATTAATTTTCTTCTATTTCTCCTCTTATTCACCCTGAAGTAACAATCTCACAAACGTCATCGTCAGTTAACTGTGTTGCAACTTTAACGTTTTGATCAATAGCTCCTTTCTTCAAATTCATTTTCAATCATATCATTTGGTCTCAACTGCTGAATATTTCGTCTTTCACGGGTTGAGTCGAAACTCCTCCATGCTTAAAACAATTTTGAATGGCATTGTCTGACACATAATTCCAGGACATCGCTAACATATGCAGAGCCTCTAGAAGGCTAGTTTTTTCGCCAAATCTTTTGCACTTACTTTTAACATTTGCTGTTTATTCATGTCTTCAATGTTTTCTAAAATTCTACTACGCATTTCACGTCGATAGTACCCCTTTAGTATACGGATGATTCCTTGATCACATGGTTAACTTTGATGTTCTTTAGTGATAAATTTACACAGTGCGCAGTGAAATTGTCAACGAGTAAAACAATTTTACGGTTCAATTTAGCATCTCACTTAACTAATCACTCGTTAAAAATTACCGTTGTCATCCAAGCATTAGAATTTGAGTGGTAATTTACTGGTAGCGTACTTACGTTTTAAAAACATCGAGGATTCTGTTACTTGCCAATTACTAAAAGTTTTTCTTTATTCTCAATTATATTAACACAGCATAGGACGGTTAATCGTTCTTTCGAAATTTTACAGCCTTGTGCGTCATCATTTTTAAAAATGTGAAAATGTATAGGGGTTTTGGTAAAGCTCGATAATACGGGCGAGTTTCATCGGCGTATACATATTCTCTGGTGAAAATTCAGAAATAATCCTAAACCATTCATCCTTAATCCATTTATCAGTTCCTCTGCTTTTTGCCGCATCAAAAGACCATTCACACGAGCATGTTGTTCATGTACATTAGAAAACCATAATTTCAATGCTGATTCCATTTTTCATCTTCTCCACCATGATTTCTCTTACAGTTCAAATTTTTATTTTGACTTACAGCTTCCATAATAACGTTTCGATTTTTTAAAATTTCGCATAACAGTGTTTGTGATATTGTTGTTGTGCAGCTGCATTTTCGGCAACATATCATATTTTTCAAGAATTGCACATTTTTCGTTAAGGGATAAATCTTTATTATCAGAATATTGATAACAATAGCCGAAGTTTGATTATAATAAGCGGATTATTTTTAAGTAAGTTTATATGAAGTGGCTTGGGACCGACTAGTTGTAATAACAATAACCAATTGATAATATCCGTGATTTTAATATGCGGCTTCCACTGTATTTAAATAATCTTTAAGGTTTAGACTACATATTGAATAAGCAAAATTCTATGTCTAAAAGAACTCAAAGAGAATTCGTGGTGCGAAGAATTGATTAAAATGAATCTGTCTTTACTATTCTTTTATAATTTTATATACATAGGAGGGTGATTTGACAAGAGTGACTTTTCAAAAGTTGGCATCACTTTCGCCATGATGAGCATATTGCCGACTTCAGCCATGTTTTCGAAGCCTAATGTCAAAATTTCGCCCAAATATGTCAGATAGATGAGTTTTTACAATGGTTTAAAAAAACTATTTGTTGTATTTGTGTTAATATGGACAAAAAAGAATTTCGTGCAATTAAATATTTTTACGTGGAAAAAAACATTAAGAAACTCGAAAAAATTACATAAATATTATAATGAATCTGTTCCATCCCATAAAATAATTTGCATGTGGTTCGCTGCTTTCAAAAGTGGTCATAACTATTGTCTCGTTGATATTTAATGTGGTGACACCTGCCCGCTAGGGCCTTTTCACCACAACCACCGATGAGAGTGGAATTGAGATACGCTCAATCAGCGTGTCCGTTCTCAACAAACAAGCTACCTGTACGCCTGGAGTGACAGGAACCTTTCAGCACCCTACAGGTGAAGAGGGGACCTACCTAAATCCCCACGGACTACAGGTTAGTATCCGAGCAGATACGCTACTCATTCGGCGAGATGAAAAACACATGTAAAATACGCTGAAGTAATATGCGTTTTATGCCCAGTTAATGTGATGGTCTGCAAGTCAATGTCATTCGTGCTTCTTTGACACTGTCACACACAGCAGAGCGTGGTTGGCTCACACTTACTTCACTCTGTTATCTAAACTTCGAATCGTTGATTCCGAAGGAGATTCTCGCACTCCGAAATGTCGTCGATATGTCCATTGAGTGTTGATGATTTTCAAAATAAAACTCGATTATAAAAAACGCCTCTAGCCCGGTCGCGCTTTAAAAAAGTACTGAACTTCTGTACTTTCATTTACAGTAACTTCTCCAGAAAATATTTATACCATTGTAAAAAGCGACCGCTGAACAAAAGTGTGTGAGAACTAATGCCGAAAACATCTCAACCCATCGGCAACACAATATTTTAGCATCAACATTTAAATATAAAAGAGCTAACTGCAAGATCGGTGCTGCATTTGCTTACTATTGAGCAAATGCAAACTCGTGTTATACTTACAAATGACTGTATGGCTAAGTTCAAATTGAATACAACAGAATTTTTTCGTCGCTATGTTACCGTAGATGAAGCTTGGATTGCATCACCATACTACAGGAGGTACAAACACAATCGAAACAATCGATTTCATCTGATGAACCTGCTCTGATGAAAGCAAAAACTATTTTTTCGGCCAATAAGGTTTCGGATACGATTTTTTGGGGTTCTGAAGACGTAATGTCTATTGACTATTTACAGAAGGGAAGTATAAAAACTGGCCAATATTATGCTGATGTTTCGTTTCGATGTAGAACTGAAAAAAAAAAGTTTTGTTCTGTCGGGACAATGCGTCTTCTCATTCATCCGCTATTTTAGTCAAATTAGGACACTAATTGCCATCCACCACCTTCACCAGTACTTGTTCGTAAACTTGAAGAAATGGCTTGGTGGAAAGAGATTCGGGACAAATGTGATAACCGCAGTGAATTCCTATTCTGATAAACTTCTGAAAGATTACTTTTTAGGCGGCTTAAAAAATGGAAAGTCGCTGAGCCAAGTGTATAGAATTGGATGGAAATTATTTTGTAAAATATCAAATTACGCTTTGTCATTTTTCAACGCCCTCATCGATTACACAAATTCACAAATATGTGACGTCAAATTATAAAACCTAAGAAAGCAGTTATTAAAGCTTTATCTAAAGAATAAAAAACCTTTAAAATTAACGTGTTCTGCAGGTAGTGGAATATAAAATTAAAAATATTTTTCAACTATCTTGACTGGCCTGGTAATAATCTCGATCTCAATCCCATTGAGAATTGTTGGGTGATGTTAAAACGGAAATTAGCACAGAAACAGATATGCAATAAAACTGAATTTAAGCCTGCTATTCAACATATCTGGAATAACAACATGAAAATTGAATAATGCCGGTCATTAATATCTTGGATGCCTTGCAGCACAAAACCTTTGCGGAGTTCATACAAAATATTAATTTTATTTGCTTAAAGAATGGTAAATTGATATAATTCATTCCAAATAAAACTACTTTAGAAGAAACTTATTATATTTTTTAATATTAAATTTTATAATAAAGTATGCAATAGTTTGTTATTTTTTAAATACGACAAAATTCTTATATGTAAAAGATATATATATATATATATATATATATATATATATATATATATACAGGGTGAATCATAACTTATACGACAAACGTAAATGGGTGATCAGGAATGCTATCTTAAATAAATAAGTCCTATGTACATGTGGCAAACCTTATAGTTTGCGATATACTGGTTTTCTATAATATTTTTATTAATTAAAGTAAATTAGATAGGTATATTTTTGGCAATACACAACCAGTTTCTCGGGATCTTTGAAACGTTTTTGAAAATACTTCTCGTCCTGGTTGTCTTCTATTTGGAAACCGTCGTTTATATTCTCGTGCAGCATTACGAGTATTTCCATCACAAAAACCATAAACAAAAATCACATCCGTATATTCCAGTGAACTAAAAGATGGCATGTTCAGCGGTTTTTTCAACGTTTGCATAAAAATAGAGTAAATGTAGTAACAATCTGATAATTCTTTATATTCATTTGTTGCTAAAACACCTAGTATGGAGCCTACCTCGTATGATATCATACTGCGTGCATTCCAACTCGTGGAGTGCATTTTATTCAATTAAATATGTAGTATTGTGAGTTTGTGCACGAATAATTTAGAAACCCAGTATATCACAAACTATTAAAGATTTGCCACATGTACATCGGAACTTATTTGTTCAAAATAGCATCCCTGATCACCCAATTACGTTTGTCGTATAAGTTATGAATCAACCTGTATATATATATATATATATATATATATATATATATACATACATATATATGGTAAATTCAATCAGTCGGCGATTAAAGGCCTGGTTTACTTCAAAGTATATATATTTAAAACAACCCTACATGTTTCGGCAATGATGCCTTTATCAAGGATATAAAATATAAATGACAGAATACAAATGTCAAATAATTGAGTTGCTATGGTTTAAATTATTCAAAGATACATTACAATTGAATAATAATAAATCATGCCTTAGTATTCCAAAAACAGATAGCAAGGTGTGAACATATGTGTTGTTCGCTGGGTATGAACTTGTGTGTTGGTTGCTGCTGGCAGCTTGCGTCTCCCGCTGGGTGTGTGGTTTTGTGTTTGTGTGAGCGCGTAAGTGTAGGGTTTTGTATGTTGGCGCGCTCGTGCGTGTGTTTAGTGACCGGTCGCGTAAAATTTAGAGAGATCGGATAACCAGCTGTTGCATCCAAAACCCTACACTTACGCGCTCACACAAACAAAACCACACACCCAAAGGGAAACGCAAGCTACCAGCAGCAACCAACACACAAGTTCATACCCAGAAAGAGACACAAGCTGCTAGCAGCGAACAACACATATGTTCACACCTTGCTATCTGTTTTTGGAATACTAAGGCATGATTTATTATTATTCAATTGGAATGTATCTTTGAATAATTTAAACCATAGCAACTCAATTATTTGATATTTGTATTCTGTCATTTATATTTTATATCCTTAATAAAGGCATCATTGCCGAAACATGTAGGGTTGTTTTAAATATATATACTTTGAAGTAAACCAGACCTTTAATCGCCGACTGATTGAATTTACCATATCATACCAAGGTCACGAAAATATATTTATATTTATATATATATATATATATATATATATATATATATATATATATATATATATTGCTATAGTACAGATCTGTAACTAGTTTAAAATGATTTTGGTTGAATTTAAAAATATTATCCCGGTTTATCTCAAAACCATTTCCGCTGTTTTAGCGAAACGCCCTCCTAACACCATCTCTAGGCAAATTTACGCAACACTAGGACATCAGTTGATTTGATAATTTGCATCTTTATTTTGAATTTGTTTCGCGTTTAAATACTACAAATAATTAATAACCTCATAGCAATAACTATTCTCTTAGTTCCAATTGCATTTCCTTTTGCATGTATTTATCCACATTCAAACATCCCGCTTAATTATGGAACGGTAGATTATTTACATTCAAGGGACGCGATAAAATATATTAGTAACATCATATGTGCTATGTTTAAAAATAAAAAAAAAGATCATCGGTTTTTTTTCCCGGGGTTGACAATTTTTTTTAAAAAAAGGAAAGGACGCGCTCTGCGAAGTTAAAAGCGTTTTTCTTTTTTGTGCATTTTTAATGCGAGTTGAAACCTGAAATTAAATACATTACAAAGATTAAATATTAGTACAACCTTTGAATAATTAATTACCAAATTTCCGAGCTTCTAATGCCATTTATAAGCCTGGAAACTTTCACCCACAAGGAGAACATATCCAGAAGCTGAATAAAGGTCACAAGTATCCTGTTCCATATTATTCCCGAGCCTATTATAAACCAGAACTACTCCAGGGACTTGCTGCATTCTTTCCTATTCAGAGATCCAGCCCAAAACCAAGTAAAGAACTCCTAAAGCATAATTTAAGGTAGTTTCTAATTTATATACGTATTGTTTGTATCACTCATTAATTAAGGTAGTTATTAGTATAGCGTATACCACTTTTGAATATGGATGTTAGCTCGTGGTAACACTGGGAAGCTTGTAGTTAGCAGACCTCACTTGGTTTTAATAAAATAGACAATTTTTTTTTAATATATTTCTCATACCTGGTTGTGGAGGTTAGAATTTTTCTTTTTACCGTGTTGGAACATATATACCTTTGGTTTAGAAGCATACTTAAAACAAACCTATAATTAAATATCATAGGGTTTAGCTAAACAAAGTCACCTTACCCGAGTATTGTTTAAATAAATAAATATCAGCATGTGTACTAAATCATTGTCCCGAATTTGATATCGATATATATATATTTATACCAAGGTCAATCTACTATTGATTTAGGTAAGATTTAGGAAATTTAAACTTTTTATTTTTACTGTCAGTACTTGGTGTCCTAGTTTTTTATTTTACGTTAATAAATATTTATAACTTGTTCAAGAATGTGTTTTTTTTTTAAGAATATAGCACACGAAAACCCAAGGTAACAACACGATAGGTAGTCTCAACTATTTTTGTACTTATTTATTGAAAAATATTCAAACCTTACGCACCCAAAAGCCCTGAGAAGCATTATATGAATTCTTAAAATACAATTAAAAGAGTCTCTTGCATATTTTTAAAGAATTAATAAATATCCATTCTATTTCAATTTCTTTTACTCTGGTCTCCCTAAAGAGTGAAGGGAGATCAGTGCAATATATACATATATAAATACGGAAATTAACATAGCCCAGTTTTAGTTGCAAAAGGCTTTCGAAACATGTACCAATCTTTTCAACAAAAGAGCAAAAGATAAACTGTAAATTTTCTACAGAACATATTTTGTTCTAGAGAGTTTCTAAGAACTGTTTAGAACGAAGAATGTTGAAAATATGATTTTTGAAACGGGTTATATGTAAAGAGAGGTAATATTTTGCTAATATATTTTGAGAATATCCACTTTGTTATCAGTGATTAAATTATAAACTTGATACTGACTAACTTTGTGTGTTTAGAGAGGCTCGAATTATGTTTTTTTTTTCAATGGGGAATCAAATATTTAAATTATGCTGAATTTTGGTCCTGTATGAAGAAAAGAAAGAATTTCGAGTTGAAAGTTTAATTGAATATGAAGATAAAATAATGTAGAAATAAAAAAAAAATAGTATATTTATGTATATTGTATTTAGAACACAAGTAGTAAGACAAATATTTATATATGCGACCTGTCATAACCTTATTTTTTTTCTGTCGTTTTTTTTTGAGATTTCTCCTTTGCCAAAAAATGTTGCTTTTAAAATGCAGTCAATTACTCTGAGCGTTTCTAGTTTTTATTAATCCATTCTCTTCTTTTCTGTTGTTTTTCTGTCTCAATTATCTTTCTTTTTTTTAAATTTTATTCTTCCATATTTATATCATTATATCCTTTTTAGTTTTATTTTCTTGAACTTATTACCACGTCTATTATTCTTTCTTCACCACAACCAGATTATATTGTGCATTTGTCCCTAATTCTGCGACTCTCACTATATTATTCGCGAATGTGAATTCGTTCACTTAAGCACTTTTCATTTCTCAATATCTTAATTGCATATGGTGCCATATGCTTTATGTACTTTTTTTTTATTGTTTCATCTAACACCATTGAGTACAGTAAGCTATCAAGCATATACGCTTTTTTCAATCCACTTTTGTTTAATCTCCTTCTTCATCATATGTTTTTACAATATTTTTTTGTCCATATATCATTTATAATGTATTATTTATTTATTTCTTTGTTTCTCCCTTTTTTTTTGTGTAAATAGTTTCATGTATTTTCTATTCTTATGTAAAGTTGTAACCAATATAATAGTAATGAATTAATGATATTGACAAAGGAGATTCTTGTTGAAACTTCATTATATTTTTAAGAAATAAGTAATAAATTTATAGTTTCAAATATTTATTGTAATTCAATGGATGGTGAAACAATATTGTAATAGTTATAATAAATATTTGAAACTATAGATTTATTACTTATTTCTGGACGTAATAGGAATGTAGAACTAAATATGTATTTTTAGTGTTGCATATAGCCCTACTATTTGCTTGCCGTCGTTATCGTGTCTATTCATTCATAAATTCTACTTTACAGTAGCATGTAAGACGGAATATACACATATATATTATTTCGTAATATCCGCTAATTTACTAAGTGTATTCTCGTGTTTACATATTGTTATACATGCATATACATATGCATATGTATTTATTGTTCTTGAGATAGTATATTTTCTATTCTCCTTATAAGGGATTGTTTCCGGTTCCGTTTCTTTCAGTGTTATTTGATTACAAATTTTAGTATTTTAAAAAATCCGTTTTATATTGTATATTTTATCCGATAATTTTTTATAAATATTTTGTAATGTGGAACGGACATTTTCTATTTTTAAAGACGTTTTAACGTCTAAAAGAACTAATTTAACACAGGAACACCTTGAACAAATTTTGGTTGTTCATAGTAATGTTTTACACTTTCAATGTTTCACAGAAAATACATAGTTTTGAGTTTTATTCTTTGTAAATTATTTTTATTCAAAATTCGATACGCAGTTCGCTTGTCAGCATTACTTACTTTTGTTTTAGCAGTAGTTGCTGCCGGTTACCAAACCGTTTATTACATTCGCTCTGTTGTACATTGACATACATATTAACTGCATATGTAGGTATATACCACTTATGCAGACGTATCAAATTGTTCGAAACTCACGGATCGCTTACAAAAACAAACCTATTGCGAATACAAGGCAGACGCCTATGGGCTCTGAATCATCAATCGCTGGAGTCCGCACTTTGATAATGATAAAAGATAATAATATTTTATTGATGGCTCAAGGAATACAAGTCCAAGAGGACATTGAAATAAAAAAAACAGAATTAAACAATATAATATGTGCACATATACAAATTATTATGTATAAAGTATTACAATCAAACAGGTAAATATGTCCCGGAATAATGTATCTGCGTTGCGCGCACAATGAAGCATCGGTGCCCCTTGAAGAATATATTCGTTCTAGTTCCAGGAAGACTAAAAAAGTGTTAACGGTGTACATTAAACATTTAAGTTGAGCTCGTTCGACTTAATTTCCTTAGACATTGTAAATCGAATACCATACGATAGAAGCATATTACAACTTGCTTACGACGTAAGCAAAAAAATTACCTAATTGCAGTCAAATTGTCAACGTCTTTAGCTGTTCTTATAATAAATCCCAATGATTTAGTAACTGACTTAGAGACACTAAATTAGTCAACATGTTCTGAAAAAGTTAACTTCGAATCAAAAGTAACGCCTAAATCTCTAACAAATATTTTCTGAGAATACTTGGATATATTTAGAGATAATTTGTTATGGATGCACCAAGTGTAAATCCTATTTATGTTGCTTTGTAAGAATAATCGTCTGTGTCAAAATTACGGAGAATTTTTAAATCGTCCGTATATGCCAGAACAAAACAATATAAGGAAACGATGAAGGTCATTATTAAAAAGTATAAATAAGAGTGGGCCAAGGCTAGACCCCTACAGAACTCCATAAAAGGATGTGTAAGTATGGGTACACATAATTCCATCGGTTTCTCAAGTAAGACTTCATAAATTGAATCAAGGCATTACTGAAAACAAAAGGAGAGAGTTTGTGAAGCAGAATACTATTATCAATGGTATCAAAAGTTCCACTTTTATCTACAGTTTCTGCAATTTCCTGCGTTATAGAATACAAGTTTGTGACTGTCGATCGCCTAGGCGTAAAATCATGTTGGAAAGGAGAAACAAGAGAATTGCATCTGAAAGATAGAACTTAATAGATAACCGGCTCGAATACCTTGGCAAAAGTGAAAATATGATCAAGGATTACACGGAATTAAGCAATATTAATCACGGAAAACCGTCATATAAAGAGAAAATTAAAAGTGGTCATTGAAATTCATTAAAAAAAAAGTCGAAGCATATACATAGTACGTCGCTGTTCTGCCTGAATATCTAACTACTTGAAATTGTTACTGTCAAAATGAATTTTAGTAGTTGAAGTAATTGCTCTTTGAAAGAATCTACCTTATTATTTATGTCTACTGAATGTATAAAATTTATCAACAAGGTATTGTGATCTCATAATAAACATTTAACAACTTTTCCGTAAAACAGAGATTTTCAAACTTTAAGGAGACCGATTATAGTTGACATTCCTCAGATAATTCAAAAAGGTATATAACCCCTTACCACAATTATTAGTCGTATCCTAAATACGTTTTTCGACAACTAAGTTGTCATCATCAGTAGGTAAAAACTACTAGTTTATTCGAGAAGCTTGTAAAACCCAAATCGATAAGAACTTGCAGCAGCACAAACAGAGGTCGGTCAATAAAGAATGGAATATCATTAAAACTCTTAGATCGAAGGACTGCTTTTATCTAAAAGCAGATAAAGGGAACAAGTTAGTAATTATGGACAAAACCGACTATTTTCAAAGAGTAAAAAATTTAATTGCCGAAGGTCCGTATGTAGAAATGAAGAAAAATCCGTTACCTAAAATGATTAATGACACAAAAGACGCGATTAAGAAATGTCTAATTTTAATAACTTCTACCCAAAAGTATAAATTGAATGTTAGTAGTCCTGTAGTACCAAGAATGTATTGTTTACCGAAGATACATAAACCAGGTAACTCGATGAGACCTATAGTTTCAGGTATTAACTCACCGACTTACTTGATTTCCAAATGGCTAGTGAATGAATTTAAAAATCTACCCGTTAAACCAGAAAACTTGTCAGTCAGCAATTCTTTAGAATTTGTTAAATTAATTAAAGACTGTGAACTGGAAACCGGGGAAATTTTAGTTTCATTCGACGTGACGTCGTTATTTCCCTCGGTACCTATTCCAGAGACTATGAAATATTTAGAAAGCTTGCTCCACAAGAATAACATTGAACCTTCAAAAATAAGAGAATACATGAGACTGACAACTCTTTGCATGGCGCATAATTGTTTCCAAGTAGGAGAAAAATTTTATGAACAGAAACAAGGCACAACTATGGGTAACTGCCTATCTCCTTTCATAGCCAATTTATTCATGAGTCAATTTGAAGTAGAATTCAAAAACAACGCTAAATATTTCCCTAGAGTCTGGATTAGGTATGTAGATGACATTCTCGCGATTTTTTACACACGGAAATGCGAATTAGACATGTTTGTTAATCAATTAAATTTGAAATATCCGACTATTAAATTTACGGTGGAAAAGGAACAATACGGCAAGATACCATTTTTAGATACTTTACTGATTAGAAATAAACATAAAATAGAAATCGATATTTTCCGGAAAGAAACCAACGTTAATAGATTCATCACCGCGGATTCAAATCATAGTTATCAACATAAGACAGCTTCCTTTAACTTTTTAGTCAATCGGTTTCTAAATTTTCCGTTAACAAAAGAGAGATATGAAATAGAACTAGATTTCATTAAAAATATTGCGACATACAATGGCTTTGACATAGAAATAATCAATAAATTAATTAGAAAAACAAAAATAAAAAATACAATCCGCGAATCCACGAGTTTGATACCCCAAAGTAACCAACAGAAAAAGTACGTATGTCTACCATACCACCCTGTCACGAAAAACATTAATAAAATTGTGAAAGAAAGAGGTCTCCAGGTAGCCTTTCGGTCTGAAAACACCATCAAAAGTCTGCTAGGGAATACTAAAGATAGAATTAATTCCAATTCGAAATCAGGGATCTATGAAATTAGTTGCGCGGATTGTAATTTGAAATATATAGGCCAAACTAAACGACCTATAATAACACGTTTTAAAGAACACATAGCACATATTAAATACAATAGACCAGATAAATCAAATGTCGCAAATCACGCTTTGAGCACACTACACAATGTACCGATTACAGGTTTGAAATTGATAAAAGGAATTAATAAACCCCATGAACTTGATGCTTACGAAAGTATATTTATCGCGAAAAATAAACATACCTCCTTGAATAGCGATAAATCTCCAATACCGTTCAGCTGTCTATTCACATTTTTATAAGTGGGTGGGGGAGGTAACAGCAGAAATATAGACATGTGGGAATCCATACACGTGAAATAATGCAAAAATTACCTCCTTAACAATGGTTGTTGAATGAAGCACTCGGTGTGTTTGTTTCACGAAATGTAAAATGTTTCGCGTTTTGTGGAACAGATGTACCGGGTGTTTTGTTTATTAAATTATTTATCATGTTTCACCCAGAGCCTACCGTGAATTCTATACATTATATTAAATTGCTTAACTCCTTAACTAGGACATGTCACCTATTTATAATTAACTTTTAAATTATATACCTACAATATCCAATTATTCATAGACCCTTTTCACGTGAATTGATTCTCATTTAATATAACACTACACAGTCGGATGTCTTGTTTCTTCACATGTAACGCCCCTTCTTAATTTTGTCTTTCTCAGAATTTGCAATGAGAGTTCGGCTTTTACAATATACGACCATATTTTTTTAACCATTTGTAATGGAAAATTTTTACACCCTACCCAATATAGATTTTGTCACTATACTTGTACTCGAAATAATACGTTTATACAACTATTGATGTGTACAATGCACATGAAATATTCATATAGTTAAATATACTAGTGTTTTGTGAAAATATAAGGTGGTTCATTTAGTTTAAATCGTAGCTTTAAAAACCGTTTTTAGTAGGCGCCTTCTTTAGAGAAGAATTTCTGCCGTTCCTTTGTTCGATAATTTAACACATGTTTAAAACCTTTTCGTAGGAGGCAAGTGTTTGTCTCGTAGTTTGAGATTGGCATGTTAAATTTAGTCTTTACAGGGTTGCAGTGTATAGTAGTTGTGCGGAAGCGTTTATTTTACTTTACTGTGCCCCATGTGTGACTTTAATTAGTAGTTTTTACCTACTGATGATGACAACTTAGTTGTCGAAATACGTATTTAGGATACGACTAATAATTGTGGTAAGGGGTTATATACCTTTTTAAATTATTATTTAACCACAGTCTCCATTGAAAGAATTCCTCAGATAGTTATTATTGGACTCTTAATCAGTTATCGTCTATAAAATCTACTCCCTATTAAAGAGGGGCCCTATACAAGTTGAGAAGCACTGCTGTAAGTGTAAATTAAATATTTGCAATAGAATCTCTTAAGCTATTAAATAGTGCATGTCATAAATTAAAGAAATTTTAATTAAGATAAAGCCTTTTAACTGTGTACCACATATTTATAAATCTTATCACATTTACCTAATTGAGTCAATTTAGTATAATTTAAATAATGTTAACAAAATATGCAAGCGCCGCCATGTATTACAGAAAAACAGAGCTTAAAAATACTTACGAGAAACTCTAATATTTTTAATAACTTCATTTTAGCATTTTACATCTGTTTTAAAACATGTATTTTATGAGTTAACATTTTATTTTGATTTGTTTAATCTTACATTTTGAGCAGCTTTGCTATAGTTTTCGTTGATTTATTTTCTGCTTATGAATGTATTTAGATATTTTGCTTAATACGGTTCGGTGTTATTGCTTTTTCGTATATATGACATGTTCTCATAACTATTAAAAGTTAAATCCTACGTACAGGTATCGCATAACAATAACTTAATGTTCCATTTGTCTTAGCTTTGTCAATTGCTTAGCACTAACATTAATACACTTGTTATGAAGGTTTTTAGGCTATATTCCCTTCTGCACGCCACATAATCAACATATCTATCTCTTTTCCTTTGACGACGTCCACACTTGATTGCCTTCTGAGAACATCTTAGAGTGTATACTCTAAGCCTTAGCCACCTTATGGACTTTTCAAAAGTGTTTTTTTATCAAATAAAACTAAATGCAGCTGGGTCGATTTTTTCCATTCTTCGTATATCATATTGTTTAATTATAATTTGGAAGTGCATTTATACTTTTTAATATTAATTACCTTTTTAAATAATTGCTACAAATGCTCAATAAGATTTAGGTCCGGAGATTCAGCTAGCCTTAGACAAAACTTAAACCCTTTTTCCGCAAACCACTTGTGTGTATTGCGCGCTGACAAGGCCTATTGAAATTCTTTGTTTACAGGTGGATTGTTGTTGAAAATTTTATTAAACGATTACTGTAGAACATATCTGTATATATGCGAGTAATCATCTGGCCCTCGTAGACAAATATATAATTGACCAACCACGGAAGCGGATGTGCACTCCCAATCCATGATACCTCCCGAACTTGACAGTAAGGACAATCCAATCAGGGGACTCTGCTTCCCCGATTCGTTGGCGAATGTGGGTAGCTTCAAAAACCAAAAATAACTTTTTTTTAATAATACTGTTTTCATTACATTCAAATATTTTAATAATTTAATGTATTAAAAATTATTCCCTTAGTATTTGTTTCGTGAGTTAAAAGTGGTTTCTTTCCTAGCTTAACAACTTTTTAATCTCGCACTGAGAACATGTAGTAGTAGCAGAATATGTAGTATAGATTACTATAATTGTACTATGCGATACTACAAACTGGTAATAGGTGTAATAAAAACTACAAATTTATTGTGGTTTTTTAAAATGATTTCTTGTACAACGCAGTTCTGGTAAAATAGTATAATAAGTTGTAGTAAGAAATATACTATACTAAGTGGGAATTCTTAGGGTTGATATACAAAAATAGTACTATGTATATATAATAATCTTCCCTCTTTCTTCATTCTGTTATCCCTCCTATACCTTTCGATGTCGATGGATCGAACGTACCGAGCCTTAGTATCACTTTTTTTTAGTTTCCACCTTCATCCAGTAAAGGACCAGGGTAATATTTGTTTGCCTATGTCAATTGCAATACCTTGACTACACTGCCATCATTTGTATAATATTATTACTAGAATTCGGAACATATATAGGGAATATCACCTCAATATTGTGGATATATCCATTCTACCCTGAAATAATGCGATTAACAATATAAAAAAATACGTATTTTGTATAAAATTAAGCTTTATTTCATATTTTTAGTTTTTGTGCATAAAGTGAATATTTTTTATATTTTCAACATAAAATCGCATATTTTTGATGAAACGACTGATGTTCGTGATCGCTATATTTCAATTTTATTAGTTGGTGTTCTTAATCAAAATATTTTGCCAAAATCTTTTTTAATCAGTGTGAAAGAGAAAACCAATAGCGTAGAATTTATTCGCCTTGTTAACGAAAGTTTGATGACTTTTTTGTTCGAGATATTTAGCCGACCAACAAAATTCTTCTTTTCGTCACAGATGCGGCAGCGTATATAGCTAAAGCAGGAGCAAATTTTAATTTTTTTTACAAAAATTTAATCTACGTGACTTGTTTAGCGCATAGAATAGAGTTTGCGAAGAAATTAGAGGTCAGTTTCCTTTAGTTAATTCTTTAATTTCGAACATAAAAAAATAGTTAAGAAATCACCTTTACGAGTCCAAGTATATAAAGAAAAATTTCCGAATGTTCCTCTAGCTTCTGAACCGGTAATTACCCGATGGGGAACGTGATTAGATGCAGCCATATTCCACGCCAATAACTATAATCATATAAAAAACATTGTATTATTAGATTTTTCTGATTCGGCTGAATCAATAAAATCCAAAAGTTTATTCGAAAAACGCGAGATTCTAGATCAGTCGACGTATATTAAAGCCCATTACAGTTTCTTAAGTGGATTAAAATTAATTAATTAATGACCAAATATCTTGATTTGAGTCAATTTCTATTGTAGAACATTGTGAAAATTTATTGAAAAATGTTCCAGGTCGAACTAATGGAAAAATATAAACAAAATTTAGCAACCTTGTGCAACACTACTATGACGTATGCTTATCACGTGCCTGGTCTGTAATCGTTAATATACTATACTGATACAAAAATAAATAAATCAAAAATAAATTATAAAGTCGATTCGTAAAGCAAATTCCGTTTGGTTATAAAAAAAGCACCAATACATAAACAGTTGTATTATATACACCTTAAGCCTACTATTTTCGAAAATTTTTCTACATAGTTCCCATTAAAATTGAGTTATTTGTCATAACGACGAAGCAGCTTTTTAATGCTCTCTTCATAGAACCTGTGAATTAAGCCATGCTCTAACAATGTCCTCCAGTGTTTATTGTGGTCCCTCGTTCTATAAAGTCTACAAGAAGGACGCCTTTCTTGCCCCAAAAGACAGTGACCATAACTTTTCTCGCAGAAAAAGTTTGACGACACTTTAAAGGCTTCCTCGGAGGCTAGTTAGAGCGACCTTACTGCATTGACTGTGTTTTCGTCTCAACGTTGGCATAGGGCGACCCAAGTCTCATCAGCTGTTACGATATGCCTGAGGAAATCTTCACTTTCAACATCGTAACGTATCAGAAAATTAGTGCAGATCTATTCCCTTTGTTTTATGGTCTGCGGTAAGAAGTTTTGGCACCCATCGTGAACAAAATTTGTGGTAACCTAAATGTTCAGTAACAACCTCGTACAAAACTGTAACGGCACTCAGTTCTGTGATTGTGAATTGCCAATTTTCACGACTTTTTCTTCGACATTACCCTAAGTTCATTCGTCACAACAATTGGTTTTCCACTTAATTCTTCATTATGGCATTAGTTCGCTCTTCTCGAAAGATACGGCACCATCTTCTAACCATACTGTCACTCATGACATTTTCACTATAAACAGAACAAAGTTCACGGTAAATCTCAGCAGCCTTCATATTCTTTGCACACAGAAATCAGATAACAGCACGCAATTCATAGTCGGCGGGATTTTCCGAATCGCTCTCGTATTTTATGTGCCATCTATAGGTTTACAATTGAATAAAAGCATGATGCTTCTTGACGTAGAGGGCGCATATGAAGGTTGGTTCAATTTGAATATTCCAGTGAATGAATCGCGGAACAATTTAGAATATAACACGGCATACCCAAACACTCATTGCCGAGAAACCCTTATCGTCCGGTTAGTTCCCGAAATCAGATTTATCCAAAGACGCTACTAGCGCTATCTTTCAAGGAGCATTTTAAGACGGCTGCGAAAATTAGAAATTCCAAGAATTAAATATAAATAAAGGGGAAGATATACTAATTCGGGGGTAAAATATACAGTAAAAAAAAAGCTGTTTGATAGAGAAATTCTGATGACATTCGGATTCAACAGACAAAATTATATAAGAATCAGCGAGAATTGTTCTTGTAACAAAATTTTTATATACCAGTGTGATCGACATTACGAATAAACACATCAAATGTAGATTTTGCAATAATTTCGCAGGGAATAATGCCTATGCTTTATCCATATATAGAATAAATTAATATATACATATTAAATATAATACTTAGTTGTTTATTAATATAGTGTCATCCAATTTGTTAGCCTCGAATATGTAAAATGAATACATATAATACGTCATTACTTTAATAGTGTTGTTCTATAAAAAAAATTTTAAAATGCTCTAAACCTTTATATGAAAGCCAGACTACAAGCAGTATATATAACTTGCGTAATTGTAGCCTTGAACAAAAATATCTACAAATTTCATCAAGTTGAAAGCTAAAGAATAAAAGGAGTTGTAACTATACGTAGTAAAACATCATGTGATTTAAGGTAATATTCATTTGTTCCGGTTTTGTGTCGATGACTGTTTAATATAAGAATATTTCATACTTTTTTGTTTGGTTCGAACTTTAATTTCTAAATATATGGAAACTCATTTTTTTACAATGCACATGTTTTTTATTGTGTATGTTTTATTATATACATGTAATAATAATAATTAATAATCGACAATTTCTATTCTATTTGTGTTATTCAAAATCGAACTCTAGACTATTTTCAATGTTGCATGAAAATTTATAAAATCAATTTCCCAGATCCCTTTGAAGTTTAGTATCGATTGTTACTATACAGGGTGTCCAGAAACTCTCCTGACAAACGAAGACCGGAGATTCCTCTGATAATTTTAAGACAATTAAACCCAAATTCACCTAGTCCGAAAATGCTTCCTAAGGGAGCTAGAGTTCTTTGAAGATGGCGCCTTGTATTTATTTTTTTTTAAATTCCTCCAGAACGCTTCTATTTAGAAAAACAAAAACTGGTATGCTTATTTATCCTCCAGAGATGAATCGATTCCATCAATTGCGAATTTCTAGTACCGGTCATAGGCGTCCGTTTTGGGTAGGTCAACGGTTATTTTAAGGCATAACTTTTTTGTCTTTAACTTTTAAGCATTTGTGACACTAGATTATTAAATTTTCAGGTATTCCAGTACTAAAATGTACTCTTACTTTAAGTCGGTAGGATACACCGTTTTCTAGAAAAATCGATTTGTAAATTTTTCGTTTTTTCTTCATTAAAGTTCAATTTATTATGTACCTACTTATTTTTAGCGAATAAGTTGGCTTGGACTATCAAGGCATGGATGAAAATTAATTTAATAAATTAAAAACAAATTATTTATTACAATGGAACGAAACTAACAAAAAAACAAAGGTAGATTGTTACAAAAGTTGCTCGATGTGATGACCATTAGTCTCTATGCATAAGTTTACCCTTTTGCTTAGAGAACGCCGAATTCTTGCAAAAATTCCAAAGTTATTTCTAAATTCGTTGCAAGCATCTTGTATCCTTAGCCAGAGTTGTGCGCGATTTTGTATCGGAACGGAATAAACAAATGCTTTTATGTATCCCCAAACACAATAATCGCAAGGATTCAAATCCGGCGACTTTGCTGGCCAAGCAACTGGACCGCCTCTTCCAATCCAATGGTCTTCGTAGTTATTATCTAGAAAGTCTCGTACATTCCTGCTAAAGTGGGCGGGACAGCCGTCCTGTAGAAACCATAAGATTTGCCGAATATTTAAACGCACCTCATCTAACAAATCAGGTAAAATATTTTGCAGGAAATGTAAGTAATCAGCACCATTTAAGCGAGCAGGTAATTCCACAGGTCCAAGTAGATAATCGTCAACTACTCCTATCCAGACGTTTATGCTAAACCTATGCTGATGCTTAAATTCTTGAACAACGTGGGGATTGTCACCAACGTACGAATAATAATGTGCATTACGTACATTAAAAATTCCATTTTTTGAGAATGTAGCTTCGTCACCAAACAAAATGTTCCTGAAGAAATCTTCATCTTGATTTTTCTGATTTTGTAACCATCTAGCGAATTCTACGCGAGCAGGAAAATCTCCTTCTAGCAGTGCTTGCACCTTTGTAAAATGAAAAGGATATAAATTTTCTTTGTGTAAGATATTTCCTACGGAAGATTTTGAAATTGTGGGGTACATGGCAGATAGTCTTCGAACGCTAATTTCTGGATTTTCCTCAACTTCCATTAAAATAACATCTTCATGTTCTGCTGTTACATCATTATGTCTCCCTGTTTCATTATTTTTTGGGACCACTGAACCTGTTTCTCTTAATCGTTGATGAAGAGCTGTAAATGTTGAGTGAGTGGGATGCTGACGATTGGGAAATTTTTGAGCGTATCTACGTTGCGCCGCTCGAGCGTTACACCTCATTTCGCCATAAACTAAATGCATATCGGCGTATTCCTCATTAGTAAAAACCATTTTTTTTTTAAATTAAAATCGTTGTGTTTGAATAACACAAAGTAAAAAATGAAAAGATAAACTTCGCGAACTGACAACAATTTGACAATGAAAAACGTAGGTTTTACTTCTGTTGGCAGTTCAGAGCTAACTATTGCAAAAAATAAAAAATTGAACTTTAATGAAGAAAAAACGAAAAATTTACAAATCGATTTTTCTAGAAAACGGTGTATCCTACCGACTTAAAGTAAGAGAACCTTTTAGTACTGGAATACCTGAAAATTTAATAATCTAGTGTCACAAATGCTTAAAAGTTAAAGACAAAAAAGTTATGCCTTAAAATAACCGTTGACCTACCCAAAACGGACGCCTATGACCGGTACTAGAAATTCGCAATTGATGGAATCGATTCATCTCTGGAGGATAAATAAGCATACCAGTTTTTGTTTTTCTAAATAGAAGCGTTCTGGAGGAATTTAAAAAAAAATAAATACAAGGCGCCATCTTCAAAGAACTCTAGCTCCCTTAGGAAGCATTTTCGGACTAGGTGAATTTGGGTTTAATTGTCTTAAAATTATCTGAGGAAACTCCGGTCTTCGTTTGTCAGGAGAGTTTCTGGACACCCTGTATAAATATAATATTTCTATTCATTTTACTGTTTAGAAATTTCTGTACATATAATTTTAAAAGAAATAACTCAAAATGTAAATAATATACATACAATAAGCTAGAAAAGCTTACGTCCAACTTCCGAATATAATGCAGTTAGTAGTAGTAGTAGTATATTTTTATATTAGAAAGGGTGTAGTTATTTCTCTAATAAAATACGCTTAGTTTCTACGAAATCGAAAATATGCCTATAGACGGAATTCGTAGAATTGTAATAAATACAAAATTTTCAGGCCGCAAAAATTTATATACATGGAAACAAACATCCCCAGAACCTATTTTTGTTGAATGACAAAAATTTCCATTAGAGTCGATTAAAAACTCAAGTATGTATTTAATGTTATCTTCATATTATTTATATGATATACGTATAATACGTTGGCAATGAGATAAAGTTACCATTACACTTTGACATTAATTTATAAAATTTTCGGCTTGTCAATCGTTTTTCTATTATATCGTGCTTTCAAAAACTTTCCGCATTAGAGACGACCATGCTTTTTTTTAATGGTTGGTAACAGTGCAGTTAACCTGTCACAATAATATAATATATAATTTTTGATAGTTTGGTTATGTCATGTAAATGTGTGTAATAATTAACGTGTGTTCATTTGAAAAATCAATCTAGGTTACTTTCAAATTTTGATAGAATAAGACGCATATATATTAGTATGTGTTTGTTGTTCCGTAAACGTAAATCCAAATGACATTTGATAATGTCAATCACATTTGTTATTTATTTGTATGTATGAAACTGTCAAAATATACGACTTTGTAGGTTAAGTAGTAAATTTTAATTTACGACATACTTCAAAATGTTCTCAGTAAATCACATGCTACTAGATTGACTTTTCAAATGAACACCCGTTAGTAATTTAGTTTTTGAAAAGTATTTATTACAATAGTCAAAATTAAAAGAAAATTATACTAAAGCAGTATCTTGGAAATGTTGATCATTATTTGGAAGACAAAATTGAACTCCACGCTTCATGCTTTCAAAGCCATTTATTAGTATTTCTTGGGTTATGTCAGCACAGGAATTCACAATAGTATTACCCTTCGATTGTGTGAGCCTGGTCCTGAAAATGGTATTCTTTAAATATGGAAAAATAAAATAGTCTAAATTGTCAAATTTGGAGATCGAGGAAAATTAATAATTGTTGTATCGCAAAAAAGCTATTGTTTCTGGAGATTTGTGCGCTGGTGCATTATCTTGCTGGAAATATTCTTCCATAAGTTTATCATCATTAATAAACGACTAATAAATAATTCATTTCAATATCTTTCAACAGTTATGGTTTCATTAAAAAATATAGGCCCAATAATTCGTCTTCTTGAAACTGCTAACCAGGCACCTATTTTTTTGTGGATGTAGCGTAGTTTCCACAAATTCATGAGGGTTTCCTGTAGACCTGCAGACCAAATTGTCATTTTACTTGTTTAAATATCCTGAAATATGGAACCAAAATATGGAACCAATATGGAACCAAGCCTCATCCGAAAAGAAGCATTTGTCGAGAGTGTCATTATTATTTATTTTATTAAAACACCATATACAATACTCAAAATCTATCTATTTGAGTTCCAAAACTGCTTACATTTTATATGGAAACAACTTTAGGTCCTTTTTTAAAATAGTATAACGTGCGTCCACTGGCAAATGAACTTGTTCTGATAGTTTTGCAATTGATTTTTTAGGTGAATTGTCCATTCTACGTCGAATATCCTCTATGCAATTTACCGATCGTTTTCTCGGTGTTCCACCGCTAGGTTTTCGAGTTATCCCTATTTCACCAAATTTAATATCACAAGCTTGAATATGTTTTCGCAGTTGTGCGTAAGTATCGGGCAGATTAGGATACTGTTGCCGGAAATCCTGTAAGCACTGATTAATGGAATAAAGCCAATCTCCATTTTTTAATTTTTGCCCAGTTCTATAGTAGCTTTGAATAATAAATATTTTATGTTGTATCTCTAACATTATAATAAATAATTCCAAAAATATAAGCGTTTATAAATTGAATTTATGTATGACAACTGCCAGAATTTAAAGTTTTCTAAAGCTTCGCATGTATACCAATCTTTGATTACTTTGATTGCTTAAAAAACAGCCTACTATAATGAGGAAAGTTTTTGAAGGCACGTTATCTTTCACCTTATCGCTTTTATATTTTTATAGGTTATGTCTAATTACCTGAGTAGTCATAAAACAATCTGGCTCTAATTTTAAATATTGCATAATGAAGTTAATTATGGGTAACTAATTTGGTGAAACCGTTTATCTCACAAATTCTAAGCGGCGTGGACTCAGTAAATCCTACTTTTGAAGCCGTTTAAAATATTAAATGTTAAACGGCTAGAACACTTCGAGATAGTCGATGACTAGTTATTATAAAATATAGATCAGGAAAATATCTTACAACGTGAAGCCAAAATTGTTGATAAATCTCTACTATTGTTAAAATTATTATTCTACCAGAACTCATATTTAGTAATCGCGAATTTAGTGTATCTAGAAAATTAACAAGGCCATATAAACGCTGCAAGATACAAAAGGGTACTTGAATGGAATTAAATTTTGAGAGAGAGATCAGAAATTGCTGATTAAGTTGGCAATTCGGAAATAGATATTTTTAAATTTACAAGTTATCTACGGTCTATCTACAGTGTTTAATCGACGCGTTTAGACGCCACGTCTAAATGCTCATATCAGACAATAGGTTTACAAGTTCCTACATGTAGCAGCTGTTAGACCAAATATAAGTAAAACCCATTGTCATATATGAGCGTTTAGACGTGGCATCTAAACTCGTCGATTAAACACTATAGATAGAATGTGGACTTACGATTTCTGATGTTCGTATACGATTTAGTAGGTAAGTGTAAAGCCTGCTGAATAGACAGGAGTTTTATTTTTAATTTTGGTTTCATTTTTTAATGAAATATTCGTCCCTTCATTAATTATTTTCTTTCTATGGCAACTTAAAATACGTGCGAAATTTAAAAACGTATCACTGGGCTTGTAGATTATTAACAAATGAAAAAAAAGAAATAATGGAAATTTTCAAAAACAAAGTATAGTTTTAAAATTTTCTCTGTATTAATTTTTTTATTTAATTTTTTCTGACAGTTTAAGATTCATTGTCCAATTACATATATGTATACTAATAGTCCGTTTTAACTTTACATCAAAGTATTACTCTTATAGGAGGTAGTGTGGATTTTATGTTAAGTTTAACATTTTTTAAATATTATTTAAATTCTCGTTTATAATGGTATTAGATATGTTTTGTAACCGAAACAATATATTACATTACATGTATTTATAAATATAAATACTTAATTAAAACAAATTCTACTCCCACATCCCTACAACTTTTCCTGTTATTAGAGTGTTGCTTGGCCTTGACATTATAAAAATGTAAAGTAGGGTAAATTTTTACCAAATATTTATAACGTTAACCCAAAGAAATATATTTATTTGATATTAAATGATTTGTTTTTCATTCTGACATGTGTTTAACTTGTACCTATACCATCTCTATAGGATTTAAAGTCCACGTAAATCTAGAACAGATTTTTTAATTTTTAGTTTCATGTAAAACATACTATTATTGTCTTTTTTACAATGTGTCATTTTAATTATTTAAAATAGTTGTAATGGCAAGAAAACTTACTTAGCTTGATAAATGAATTATAAGAAAATTAATCAAAAAATTTCCCGCCAGGAGCCAGATTATATTTTAGTGAAATATTTGGGAGACAATCCCTTCGAAAGTAACGCTATTCTTGGTTCTTGTCAAACTGCAAATCGATGGATAAAAGAAAGTAAATTACTATATATTATTGCAGTAAAGAATATTCACTTATCTGACGAACAGAAGCAATCAAGACCAATATTTGTTTTAAATCATATAAATTGGGGATCTGATTTTTAGGAAAATGATCCTTTCCGATGACGATCATCCATAGCGACATTTTGATTATGTAGGCATTGCAGAATTGTTTATTTATTGTTATTTAAAATAGGAATTATTTCTAATTTACATGAATGATATGACAATAGTTCATATCATTGCCGTAGCTGGCACTCTCTTATTAAGAATGGTACCAACTGCATTTATGTCCCTCTTCCGCAAATAATCAAAAAGTGAGCACCAAGTAAAATATCTGTCCATAAAAACTGTGCTGCCGGGTCTCTGTGATAACTTGTGATAACTTCTTTACAACACTTGCCCCAATGCCGAGTTCTGGCTCAGGTTTGCCATCTGGCCATGTGCTTGCGCCTTGATACACAAAAAAATCCAGTACCAACCCCTGAGGAGTAGCTAGAATAAAATTTTTCAGGCCTACTGGG
Source organism: Melolontha melolontha (assembly GCA_935421215.2). Classification (NCBI taxonomy): domain Eukaryota; kingdom Metazoa; phylum Arthropoda; class Insecta; order Coleoptera; family Scarabaeidae; genus Melolontha; species Melolontha melolontha. The sequence goes on from OW285235.1 coordinate 145,299,854, forward strand.
TTCGGTTTGTTCTTAACGTACTGCCTCAACACAGATTTTCCCGTGAATGGAATCATCTGCTCATCAATACTGAGCTCCTTGGTATGCGGAAGAGGGATTTTAGAGCATCTATTATTGGCTGAACCTTCCATAATCTATTTTGTTTCTTGGATTCTTCAGTAATTTCCAAATTGTTTACCAAGTGCATGTAATTTCTAAGTCTAAAAAATCTATCGCGCGGTAATATAGTAGCTGCAGGAATTTTTAAGAATTTTTTGTAATACATACGAACTCTCGGTAGCTTGAAGCATCCCATTATGATCCCACTAATTTTTTGTACTCCGAACTTGTAGCTCGAAGCGGAGGTAAATTATCTTGCATAGCACGGATGTTGCTTTGATTTGCCGTCAAGTTCCAAAAGTCTTCATCAATATATTGACAAAAGTACTGATAGGGTGACCACTTCGTTCTTTCTCCGACTGACCACTCCATTATTTCGACATTATTTAGTTCGAAAACCTGGCTACTCCACTTCATTTTTTTGCGTTCCGTAGCAGATTTATTTGACTCATTTCTCTTCTTATTACTGAAACAGGATATTATCGTCATCAGAATCAAAAAGGGCTTCATTTTCTAAAATTTCATTGGAATCCTGTTCCAACTCTCAGTGTACGTCGAATCACTAAACTAGGAGTGCCACGAACGACAGTTGGCGAATTTTAAAACGTGAGGGCTTATATCCATATCACTATCGCAGCGGACACGGTTTGCTTGAGGCAGACCACTATGCTCGTCTAGTTTATTCTACCTGGATATTAAGACAGTCATAACTTCATTATAATTTCTGCAGAACAGTCCTCTGGACAGATAAACCTACGTTCACGAGAAGTGGTGTTACAAATCTAAGAAACCTGCACAGGTGGTCATCAGAAAATCCCAAAGCTATACGCCCATCTAAATCTCAACAAGAATTTTCTATTAACGTTTGGGCGTCCCTAATTTATGATTTGTTGATTGGTCCTGTCGTTCTTCCTGGGAGGTTAAATGCGGACAATTACCTTCAATATCTTATTGACGAACTGCCAGGTCATTTATAGGATGTCCCACTCAATGTTCGACGAGACATGTGGTTCCACATGGATGGGGCACCACATTTCGGAATTGCTGTCCGAAATTGGGTTAACGTGAATTATCCAAGATGGATTGGTCGAGGTGGTCCTGTTGCATGGCCACCCAGATCACCCGATCTTAATCCACTTGACTTTTATTTATGGGGGTACATGAAAAACTTAGTCTAGGCGCAAATTTCGAACACGAAGAGAAGAGTTGTTGGATCGTATTCACCTGGCTGCCGAGAAAATCCGACAAAACAAGTATGAAATTCGGATAAGTACTTCTTCTGTTGGCTTACTGGCACAAGTCTGCATTCAACAAGGAGGTGGACATTTCGAAAATATTATTAATTGAACTTTTTTTTAAATAAAATCAGTTTTTATTGACTTTAGGATTACATTTTTTTCATGATCTGACAATCACATTCATAGATCTGTAACTTTGAAACAAATGAAAATGGATATACAAGTTTTGCGTTTTTGTTACTTGAAATGAAGTCTACTGTACACTCCTAAAATTTGAACATAAAGATACGGGACACCTGTATATATATATATATATATATATATATATATATATATATATATAGACATATAGATATATAGATATATAGATAATTATTTCGTGACCTTTGTCATGCTGACCTTTGTATGTTATGGTAAATTAATTCAATTTGTTGGCGATTTAAGGTGTGGTGAAAAAGGCATCATTTACCGAAACATATAGGATTGTTTTAAATATATACATTTTGAAATAAAACCAGACCTTAAATCGCCAACAAGGAAATGTTAGTCTATTTATTTCATTATAAATATCATATATAATATAACTCACTTGCCGTATTTACGTAGAACAATTTGGTTAAGATTGCTGAAATAACGGAATATGGCAAACTTTGCACACTAATTTTGCGCTATCATAATATAAATCCGAAAATTTACGATATGCTTTTTTACATTACCAAGTGATAGTCGCTTATATCGCGTTGCGCGATATGCAGACACGATGGCCCACTCTACTCATTACTACTACTTAGATATAAAAAATAATTTAAAATGTCATAACTAAAATATAATTTAATTCACTAAACAACAACTGCAAGAGCCTACTACGAGAATCCGTCACGACCAATGTAGCAAGACGGTCAACACACCAATGAACCAAGGCCATATATAAGGAAGAACGATAATGAAGAGAATCAGTCTGATACCAGATCCTGAAGAAGCTGACAGTATGGATAGCGAAACGTCGAGTGAAATTACTGCGAAACTCGCAAGAAGATTGTACTACAAAAGATATTAATGTAACTATTTCCACTCAATGTCACCTCGTTTTTTTTTTATTTATTACTACTTTACGCTTTGTTGGAAAAACTATTTAAATTATAATTTATTACACTAATCAAATTTTTATATTATTTTTTTAAAATGTTTAAATTTAATACATTAGACCAGTTATCACGAAGTAGTTATTTGAAATACAAAATATTTTTTTCATTGTTTATCAACTTACTCAGTTCAGTAAGTTTAAAGAGCCATCAACATCTGAGCAGAGGGATCTATCTGATCGACCATTATGTAAAATTTCACAATTCAAATTTGATATTGCCTTGTTAATAAATATTACTAAATATATTACTAAAGCAACTGTTTGTCCTAATGGATTTGTTTATAATAATATAATCAATGATATAAGGACCTATTAAATGCTTAAAAAGTGAATTCGTTTAACTTAAATTAATACTAAAATCTCCACAAATTACTATCTTACAATTCTAATGTTTGGTTAATAGTTTTAATATTTCAGCTATACGTTTAGTGTCATCTTCTACAGCTAACTTATTTACAATCTCGAATTCCTCTCTAATAAATATTAGCTAACACCGTCCGAATTGATTATTATGCATGTATTTTAATTTCCTGGAAAAAGGAACACAGCAAACTTAACTTTTTGTCTCCTAAAATACTTAAAAAACAAACGAACACTTGATCTCTTTTTCGATAAGCTCTTGGCATTTTGGACACCCATCTAGTCCCAATATCGTCAATAATTTGTCTGGTGCGTGTACACTTTTGCGAATATTTTTATGTATTGTTTCATATATAATGAAACAGATATGCAAAATACATATCCGTAACTGTAAACATGGACAAACTCCTCGTATTTTTAGCATTTACTTCTGTTCAATACATATGTTTCAGCCATCTAGGCCTCATCGGTTGAACTAGTGAAGCAATGTATATACAAATTAATACAGATCTGTTAAACAACGGATCTGTATCTACATTTACGCTAAAATCGTCTCCGAGCCATAACCAGTTTCGTTCTATCAGGCGACACCAATTTAATCAGTGACATCTGACGGAAGAAAGCGACCAGGCCAGAAAAGGCGACCTTCCGCTCGAATAGCAAAGCTATTACAAATAAGCGGAAAAATACGTATATTGGTGCTGTCCATTAACACGCGCCAGATGGCGGTAAATATACAAAAAAGGGATATTTATCAATACGTTTTGCACCTATTACGCAGTTGTTATATAATGAAACAGATATGCAAAATACATATCCGTAACTGTAAACATTGACAAACTCCTCGTATTTTTAGCATTTACTTCTGTTCAATACATATGTTTCAGCCATCTAGGCCTCATCGGTTGAACTAGTGAAGCAATGTATATACAAATTAATACAGATCTGTTAAACAACGGATCTGTATCTACATTTACGCTAAAATCGTCTCCAAGCCATAACCAGTTTCGTTCTATCAGGCGACACCAATTTAATCAGTGACATCTGACGTGCAAAACGTATTGATAAATATCCCTTTTTTGTATATTTACCGCCATCTGGCGCGTGTTAATGGACAGCACCAATATACGTATTTTTCCGCTTATTTGTAATAGCTTTGCTATTCGAGCGGAAGGTCGCCTTTTCTGGCCTGGTCGCTTTCTTCCGTCAGATGTCACTGATTAAATTGGTGTCGCCTGATAGAACGAAACTGGTTATGGCTTGGAGACGATTTTAGCGTAAATGTAGATACAGATCCGTTGTTTAACAGATCTGTATTAATTTGTATATACATTGCTTCACTAGTTCAACCGATGAGGCCTAGATGGCTGAAACATATGTATTGAACAGAAGTAAATGCTAAAAATACGAGGAAGTTTGTCCATGTTTACAGTTACGGATATGTATTTTGCATATCTGTTTCATTATATAACAACTGCGTAATACGTGCAAAACGTATTGATAAATATCCCTTTTTTGTATATTGTTTCATAGCAGGCGGACCTCTATTATGTTGACTTTCGCAAGAGATAGTGTATTACTTATGTTGTAAAACACACTAAAGACCATTATCATATTTAAAAGGCCCTGATGGATATGACAGGGCACACGTTTTTTCATTTATTAAAATTATCGTTTTCTGCTGAACAGGAGTAGGAAATACTGTTGCAAAATAAGCAACTGCGTGAAAACACTGATGTATATATATACACATCACCTGCACACTTCTGATTAATGTCAAAAATTTTAATTAGATAAGTGCAATAAAATCAGTGACGAAGTATCTCATTTTGTATCACCTATTGTTCCGTTGCAGGCTGTATTAGACTAATGCGTAGGTTATTGGAGTATGGATTTAATGAACCGGATTTAAATCTTGGTACGGCCTATAACATCGAAGGCGTTTTTTCGGCCCTAGCATTCCGACAAAAATGAGTAGCAAAAGGCGGTCGGTGCGTAACGTTAGTTCCTAGTGTACCGTAAAACTTAAGTCCTAACAGACCTACCATATATACAATCCCTATGAACTTCTAAGGTCTATTGCACGAAACTATTTATTATTATCAGCTGTTTATGTGTTCCAGTGAATTATTAAAAATTAAGATGTGTGCTCTACGGACCATTTCACGTTTTTCAGCTGTACGATTACTTTCGTGATATTATTTTATTATTTTGTTGAGTTTCACTGTTTTTTTTTGCTCTAAATAAATATTATATTACACAAACTTTGCATTAATTTACAAACCCATTTTAAAATTATTTCAAAAATAAGTAACAAATATAAAATATTGAGATCGTGTTGGTCTACAAGCTTTGTGATTCAGTAACAATCTACCTGTTTCAAAAGTGATTTGAAACAGTAGGTAAAACTTCAGGAAATATTGTATGAAACAAAAACATTTTTAATAATATAAAAACATTTTTGTTTTCTGCCTGTTTCTCTTAATAAGAACATGTAAATCATGTCGAACGTACACACGTACACATGTAACGATCGAAATTGCATCGGGAAACAATTCTTTCGCTATTTAAACGCTACCCCTATTCTTTATAGTCGTTTGCACTTCTTCAAATGCATTGGCTCGACCGATATTTTATAAATATCTTTGTCATTTTTCTTTCTCGTGTCAGCGCAGGAATTTGGGGAAAATATTTTAGATTGAAATTCTATATAATTATATTTTTCCCTTTTTCCTGCGTTGTATAGTTCTTTCGAGAACGCCGGTATATAAAATGAGCTTAAAACTAATTTTATTTTCACTTGCCAAATGTTGTGTAATACCTTGAAAACGATAGCTATTATCAACCTTATAATGGTTATTCCATTACAAGCGGGTGTTGTTACACATTGTGTCCACGGATTTTCTGCAAAATAGAAATAAACTTTTTTATTTTACTTTTTAGGAAAAATGTATTCTTTATAAAAATTTTTACTATCATTAAAACCTATAGAAAATGATGCCTCATTTATGGATTTAGATTTTTGGTGATAAGTAAACGTGTATTCTATCTTTTTCAATTTCAGTTTCATAAAGTGAACTTTATGCAACCCGTTTTTGTTACGAAAAGTCTTACTTTATAACACTGTAATTTTATTTTCATTAAGTTGGCCACAAATGTAATAAAAAGCTATTTTATTTTTAGATGTCAAATAGCGTTTTTTAAAATAAATGTTGACAGTCAAGGCAGCCAACATTAAAAAATTAAATTCCTAAAATTTTCAAATTAAATATTTCTATTTCTAAAAGCTTTTTGAACAATTTAAAACCGAAATAGAAAAAATAGTATAAAACAGACGTTTCATAAAACATTTTGCGCATTCGTTCTTTAAAAAACTAGCCGAAGCGGCTCGTTTTTTAAACTTGAACTCGTGCTCAAAAATCATGTCTAGAGACCGAATTATATGCAAAATATGATTTTTTAATTACCTTATTTTATTCAGAAAACATTAAATAAACCTAGAAAACTCATAATTTTGTTGTTAAAAGGTATATCTTCAAAATTATGAGCATCCTGGGTTTATCTAATGTTTTTTTTTGAATAAAATAAGGCAATTACAAAAAGCATATTTTGCATATAATCCTGTCTTTAATCATGTCTTATGAAACTTGTATTTTAATACTCTATATTGGGGTCATTTGATTAAGAATTTTACAGCGATGATATACATAGAAAAGAAAAATGCAATACAAACAACGTACATTCAGGTGGAGTACAAGATATATTAGTTACTCATGTTTATATTTTTAAATAAAATGTTAAGTAATGTTAACGAAAATTAAAAAAATAATATTTCGCGGATCGCAATATTTAAATTTAAAAATGTCAAGTAGCAATGTGATCAGTTGCAAATTTTATATACAAATAAAGCTCTGAGCTTTCAAATTCAATAATTTCAATTTACTAATGCAAAAAGGGCAAAGTAGAAAGAAATGTATAAAAAAACTCGGTTCATAAAGCCTTTTGTCGCACTCGTTCTTTAAAAAACTCGTGCGACAAAATGGACAAAATGTGTTTTAATATACTAATTTTAATTCTGATTGGATTTCCATTCTACCGGAAATAATTCTTCAGGAAACTCAAATAATTGCTAAAGTACAAATTCCTTTTAGAAAGTTTTTTCTATAGCAGGTAGTGTTAGTAAGACGATTTCATGAAAAATTCTTTCCAGAAATATCCTGTATTTTTATAACTTCCTTCCTTCTGTGTCTGTAAAATATGAATTTATATTTTATTTAAAAAAAAAGGAAAAATTACATTTAAATTCTATCGAAGATTTTTGAAAAATCCTTTTATTTTTATTTTACCTTTTATTGTTCAACGATTTAAAATGATTAAAACATTATTGTGTATTGTACGAACTAGGAAAGTAAATAAGTGGCGTTCCCTGTCATATTCGTAAAGCTTTAAATTTTCGGTGAACTCTTCGTATTTAAGTGAATTAATTATATTTACCCAGCTTTTAAAAAAAAAATCAGTTTTTTAGATTTCAAATGTGGTTTAACCAAAATAATAGGTCGATCGACTTTATTATTTGGCCTTTACGCATGAAACACCATCCAAGAGTACTGTTTACAGGCTGCCGAATTTCAGCGTGAACTCACCTCTCAGTGACGAATTGTTGTTGCCAATAATGTTAATGTTGTGATCGGCATGCCGTATCACTGTGAGATTGAAGAATTCTTAAACATTGACATGCAAGCAATTCATGCAACTTTGCACAAATATTGAAGTGTATGAAAAATTTGCTGCTGTTGGATCTCACACGATTTGACAGCACTCAAAAGACAATGCTAATGTTAAATGACGCAAAGAAATTGAAATTTGACTACAAGATCACTACTGGTGAAGAAACTTGGATTTATTCGTGTGATGGTGAAAGTATACAACAATTCTCCGTTTGGGTTTTTCGAAACAAGTCCAACCTTAACAAAAGATGCTCTCTTACGTAGTGCTGTGAAGCAAATGATTGCTTGTTTCTTCAGCTTTGCTGGTCATGTAGCAACTTTGGAGAATCTAAGAAGCGTAAACACTGACTGGTATACCACAATTTGTATGCTGGAAGTTATCGTTGAAGTATCAGAAATACTCGAAGTTGGTGAATTATTCTTCATGATGATTAGACACCAGCATGTTAAACCTTTGATTATTATCAGCTTGTGATTCTTATTTGTTCCAAAGCATCAAGAAATAAAATGCGTGGTAAGCGATTTTCGTCGTCTGAAACAGCTGATGAAAGATTTCGACATTGTTTTTTTGGAATATCAGCTCCTAAAGAGTGGAAAAAAATTTTGCGCAAGTTGGTTCAAGTGTATCAAAAAATGCACTGATGTCAAAGGCGAATAGGCAAAAAATAATTTTGTTCTTTTATTTAATAATTTAGTTCTTTTAATATCGTTTCCAGAAACATTCCTAGCTGTCCTCGTGCAAATATCCGTTCTATACGGACCATGTATACCAATTTCTCCATTAAATACTAATTCTAAGATCTAAAATAATTAAATTAATAGAAGAATTCATAACAAAATATTAAATAAGCGGGATTCGTTTTCAATCCATCATTTAGTTTCACAAATATTTTACTACGATCTATTTATTAAATAACAATATATTTATATTTTTTTCTAACAAAAATAATTTCACAGTTTTACTAGGATTTATATTACCTGCCACAACAGATTGTATATATCTTTCTCTATCACTTACTACTCCGATTAAAAACATTGAAGTTAGATTTTCGACATGGTTCAGGGAATTTAAGGAACTCGTAACAAATATTTTACAATGGCCAACACAATATGTATCATATCCTAGCTTATAGCTTAATTTACCATTTATTTGGTTTTGAAGTGACTATGCAGTCTTTAATATACCTTTTAAAAATGCGGCCTTTCGTTTTAATTTTCTAAAAAAAAATTATGACAATTGAATATATTTAATAGCTAAATCATTCACTCTACAATAGTTCATATTTAATTAATACTTTAATACTACGATAAATGTATTTATCTTCCAATACAAGGCAGACGTTCTGAGAGCAACTGCTGCCGTACTAATAATTCGTATTTTGTATTCGATTGTATACGCGGTTTCATCATTACATCAATTAGATTTTGGTATTTACTGTCTTTAATTGATATTTTTGTTTCTTTTTAGTAGACAGGGAAACTGGAAATATATATTTTACATTAATTAAGTTTTGAAGATATCTTAAAAAATAGAAACTTAGATTCAAGATTTGAAACTTCATAACTTTTAATGATAATACGTAAAAGCAAAAAGCTCGTATAGAAGAAAGAAAAATAAGAGGTTTTACATAATATCCTTACTAGTTTAAGACTTGTCTCGTTCCGGTCGACCTTCAGCGTCTTTGAGTGACTAAATCGTTGACAAAGTGAAGGGACTGATTGTGGAAAATCGTTATTTAAGCTTAAGAGAGATGGCTCAGGGTCTGGACATGTTTGACCAATCCGTTTGCATTACTTCAGTTCATGTTTTAGGCATGAGACGCGTCGCGGTACGGATTGCCAACTCGAACCCTTACACGCCCAGAAAAGCATAGTAATGGATGGCGAAACATGGGTTTATTAATTTGCCATACGTAATTCAAGTAACAAGCTTAGGAGTAGCGTTTTGAAAATGAGCCGATACGGAAACAAATCATATAAAATTCATTCGGAATTCAGTCAATTCAATCAGTCAACACGTTTACTTGAAATTATCGTGGTGTTATCCACTCGGCATTCCTTCCACGGGGGCAAACAGTTAAACAGCATTGTCTAGGCGTTATTAAGCGTGTACCAAAAAATCAAGTTTGTGGAAGAATAATACCTGGATTTTACACCACAATGATGGGACGTCTCACGCGTCGACCCTTCTATGGGAATTTTTGATCAATATTTTAATATTTCAACAATTGTCACCGACCAAGTATGGTGCATTCAGAATGATAAAAAACTAGCTTTTAATGTGTTTACAACTGTTGTGTCCCCTGTGGCGATAATTCTCTCATTGTTATTGAATGGATACGGTTCGCCTAATACGAATTTATTGGACAAATTAGGGCCCTATATCTAATTACCATAGGTAACCTGTATGAAAATTGACTAAGTATGTAAGGTAATTAATGCAAAACGAACAAATACGATTTTAATTTTTTATTATTTAGAATTTCGCAAATGGTGTTGTTGTATTACTCTGCAGTTTAACTATTGTGGACCGCTTAATAGAATATTCTGTTACGTAATATACGTAATAAGTAAATGCGCAGTAAATGCCTATTAGGTCCCTAACTGTAACAATTAATATAATTCAAGTAAATAGTGGGGTATGTATATAATACATATAATATTTAGTATATTAATTATTTATTGTTAGTATTTATTGCTGCATGTATATTTAAAGGTTACAGTTTACCATTGCTCTCTTGTTTTCATTACCATATGGTGACCTTTTAGTGATAGTGCGAGCAATGTGAATAATGATGGTGATATTGGAAGACAGCAACAGAGAAAGCATTTATCGCAAAACATATTATTCTTAATATTTCATACCCTTATGGAAGAAAATAACGATGGGGAAACCAAAAATATTGAACGAACGTGGCAATTAACAAAAGTGCCTACAGGAACAATATATAAGGTAATTAAAGGTGACGGAGGCCCTCGCAAGCAAAGAAGTGACAAAGGAATGTTGAGAAAAGTTAATGATTATGACATCGATACTATTATGGAGCAAATATACTCTGTGTACAGGCAAAATGTTGTACCTACTCTTGAGTGCTTACATAAAAGAATTAATGATAATCCGATCATATTCACTGCCGTAAAACAACCTCGTGGCTGACTTAAAGAAAGCTGGATTTAAGTTTGGCAGTATAGACAAACGTCGCTCGATATTGCAAAAACTTCATTATGACTACTTAATGTTAGTTAAAAAATTTAGAGAGGAAGGACAATTAATATGCTATTTAGACGAAAGGTGGTATTATACTCATGATTATTTTACCAAAGGTTGAGTGGACAGTTCCAGTATGTGTCAGATGTACGTGCCTGTTGTGAGAGGGAAGAGAATTATTATTTGTCATGCTGGGTCAAAGAAAGGATGGACTGGACAGTGTCTATTATCTGTAGAAAATGTAAAATCATCAAGTTTAGATTACCATGAAGATATGATCTCATCTTTATTTGAAGAATGATTTTGTGATTCTTTGTTACCAAGTTTTCCAAAAGGTAGTTGGTAGTGATGGACAACGCTCATTCGCGACAACAAAGTAAGTTGTCTACAAAATGTAGTACTAAGTATTCAAGAATTTTTAAAAGCCAACGATTTATATTATGAAGATCATTATACGAAACACCAATTGTTAGAGGTGAAGAACACAAAAGAATATGTGAAGGATTATTATGTAGATAATAGAGCCAAAGAAGCAGGATATTTTACGTTTACCGCCGTATCATTGCGTTTTCAACCCAATAGAATTGATATGAGCCCAACTTAAAACCACCATAAAGCGAACTAATAAAACAGCGAAATTTAGTGAAACTTCCCTAACATAAATTAACAATGCTATGGAACACATACGTCTTGAAGATTGGAAAAATGCCGTTAAACACACAATCACAAAAGAGAACGATTATTTAGATATGTATAATATTATAGCAACTTTAATTATAAATTTGCAATACGATTCAGACACAGACGCTAATTTACCAGACGACTCAAGTACAGATGATGATTAATAAAAGAAGGTTCTACCAAGTAACAATGTTCTTTTGTTAACTTAATGTTACTTTACGTTTAATACTTATGTATATACGGAATATGACTTATATACAATTATGTTTGATATATCTATATTACCACACGTCTTATAATTTTTTTTTGCAAATAAAGCTGACGAGTAGTATTTCCCTTTTTATATTTTATTTTTCTATTTTACATTTTCTTATTTAATTAGAGGGTCCTAATTTGTAGTCAATACGGCCAATGGATTCATATACTGCAGGCAGGTGAACCGTATCCATTCTATAACAATGAGAGCATTACGCCACAGGGGTGCAACAACAGTTGTAAACACATTAAAAGTTAGTTTCTTATAATTCTGAACGCACTAGTACTCTAATTCATTAAACTCATGCTACTACTTCGTGAAAAAAGTTTTGAACCCATTCAGCCGTAAAACAAAATTTACGGAAAGAACCGAATACTGTACCGAAAAGGCCTATAAGAAATGTTTGTTTGACAGAACGTAGAAAAATAAGCATAAATTAATTTAATACTGTAATATGTTCTAAATAATAAAAAATAACATATACTCAAAACCAAAGAATCAATAGCTTATTTGATAAGACAACTATGTCCTTTTCATGCACATATTTCGTAAGCATTTATTATGGAATCCTTTTTATATTTTCTGAAACACTAATATTTGGTTTTTGAAAAATTAGGTAGTAATGTAACTATGCCAAATCATACATTTATATTTTCCATTTTTTCGTATATGTCCGATACGTAAGTGTAAAATCGACCGGCAAATCATTAGTTCTTAGTTCCTCTAGCTATTATTGGCCTTGACATTGTTATGGACTTATCCTTCCCCGAGTTCTTGTATTCGTTTTTGTCTAGTGCTACTTTAACTTTTATTTCTTTACTTCTAAAGAGTCCTGCATTATTTTACACAAAAGTCTAAATTTTCAATTTAAACGAGACGTCGATGACTTTAACGGTGGTAAAGTCATGAAAATTTCATTTATTCTATTACTTGAATTAGTTTAGGTAACCGTACGTTGCATTTTAGACTTTGACTTTATTAACCCGAGAAAATGTCAAGAAGAGGAAAACAACTTTCATAATTTCCGTAATCAAGGAAATATTGTTAATTTAACATTAAAAACGTAACACTTATGCAGTAAGTGTTACGTTCTTAATATTAATACATGAAATGCATTATTTTTAATGAAGCATATACATGCATAAAAGAGCTAATATGTGTACAAATTTTTAAATAAGATCTGAAAACAAATTAACATATGGTTACTCAGTTTCCTTTAACTTTGTTCTCAGAATAGCATTGTTAAATGTTTATCGTCATTTCCTAAGACTCTGTATACAGTGTATGTCTGAAATCTGAAACACTTTTTACTATTACTTCATACAAAAAAAAAACTAAATTATCATTTCCTTTCTGCTGTATTACATTAATTTCTGATCTTTATTACAACATATTTAATTTTATATACTATTGATTTGTATACATAAATAAACTAAAAGTATTCATATAAAGTAGTAGTTTTACTACAATGGCATTATATTATTGCATTGGCCAATGCACAAGATTTATTATTCATACGATTCTGCTTGATAAATATAGTAAATGCCAGAAACCACTGCACGCTGGAGTGGTCAAGTATAACAGCACGTGGCTTAAGACAGTTTCTATTGCTTTCAGTTAACTAGAATCTATTGCATTTATTGAAATAGTTGCCTATTCAGGTTCTATTATACGCGGAATTTAGCTATACTACTTGTTAATTTAAATATGCTAATATGTAACATGAAAGTATTACAAATACTGAGGACTTAATTTAGCCCATATAATCTGTATTTATTTTCAATGTTATTTTTTAAAATATAGTACTTACAGATCTAAAAGAAAATTTTAAAGTTATCTAATTAGTGGTAGTATATGTTGAGCACTTGTGAAATTATTACACTATTAAACTTAAATAAAACACCTTATATTTTCACAAAACAATAGTATATTTAACTATATGTACATTTCATGTGCACTGCACACATCATCAGTAGTTACTATTTAAACGTATTATTTTCGAGTACATGTATAGTAAAAATATCTATTTTGGGTAGGGGTGTAAAAAGTTTTTCAATTACAAATGGTTAAAAATGCAAATAATCGGAAAGTATGGTCGTCTATTGTAAAAACTAAACTCTATTGAAATTCCAAGAAGGACAAATTTGGGAAGGACCGTTATATATAAAAAACAAGACATCTGACCGTGTTGAGTTATATTAAATAACAATATAGTAACGTGAAAAGGATCTATTAATTATTAGATATTGTTGGTATACAATTTAAAAGTTTATTATTAATAGGTGACATGTCATTGTTAAGGAGGTAATTTTTGTATTTTTTCATATGTATGGCTTCCCACATGTCTAAATTTCTGCTGTTACATTTTTTAATTAATTTTACATTATCTAAGCTGAAATTATGTCCGGTATCTAAATGATGTAGAGCTAATGCTGATTTATCTACATTGTGAAGTTTTACATGAGCTAAATGTTCTTTGAAACGGGTTTGAATATTTCTTCTTGTTTGGCCGATATATAATTTCGGGCAGGAATTACAGTTAATTCTGTAAATACCTGATTCTTTCAGTGGGTCTGTGCTAACTAACTTTGTTTGAAGGTATTGTTGTAACTTGTGAGTGTTGGAAAATGCAGGAGTTAGATTATATTTTTTAAGCAATTTAGTTACGTTATTCTGCCAACTTTTGTGAAAAGTAATTTTGCAATATTTTTTGGTATTACTCTTTGTATTTGGAGTTAATCTGATTTTAAAAGATTTTAGCTTCTTCTTTTCTAGTTTGTTTTTGATTTTATCCACCAATTTTTTATCGTATCCGTTAGATTCTGCTACTTTTGTTATGTGGTCTAGTTCTTTCTTAAAATTCAATGGTGATAGAGGGATTGATAGTAATCTATTAATTAAAAAATAAAAACTACTTTCTTTATATTTGTTAAAAGTGTCTGATTGTTTATGTATGTAATTTTCAGTGTGTGTTTCTTTTCTGTAAATGTCAAATTCAAACTTCCTGTCTAAAATAGTAATTTTTAAATCTAAGAAGGGTAAAGATTTGTCTTTATCCAACTCATACGTAAACTTGATTGATGGATATTGGGTATTTAATATATTTAAAAACGAAGCTGTATCGAAAGAATCAGGTATCACTGCTAGAACATCATCCACGTATCTTGCCCAAAATTTGGGAAAAAAATTGCACATGGTTTTGACTTTGTTTTCAAAGTTGTTCATAAATAAATTCGCTAGGAATGGTGATAAAGGGTTACCCATGGCTGTGCCGAATGTTTGTTTATAAAACTTATTATTAAAAGAAAAAATGTTTTGATGCATACAGAGAGTAGTTAATTTTATGTACTCCTCTATTAGATTTGCAGAAACTGCATTAAACTCTAAAAATTCTCTGAGCATGTTTAGGGTGGAATCTATGGGTATACTTGGAAATAATGAAACTACGTCAAAAGAAATGAGTCAAGATTACCTTACTATTTATTATTATTGTCTATTCGTTCCATAGAATAATTATAATGGATGTAAATATTCACATAAGATCGTTAAACAATCTTACTTTTATTAAATAACTGAATTTAAGCTGCATTCATATCATCAGCGGTAGCCATGTTATATTTCGCATTTAAATGTTCAATCTGTAGCAATAGAGAAAATGCTTTATAACTGCATTGAATGATAAAGAAGATGATAGTACATGTATAAACAGTCGTGTGCAAAATAATAAGTATACTTTATAAGATATCAACAGAAGACGAAAATAAAATTACACAAACACTGGAAACTTCTGGCCAGCTATATCCTCCAATTAAAAGCTTTAAAATATCAAAGGTAAGAACTGCAATAAGCTGGTTAAATACTAGAAAAGTTCCAGGGCATGGTCTGCTAACAGCAAAAATACGAAAGAAGCGGTTATACATCGGAATAAGATTTATTGTTCAAATATTTATTGCCATTTTTAAGGGCTGAACATTTCTCAAGTCAGTGGAAGGTTTTTGTAATTATCACCTTCTTAAAACCAGGCAAGCTAGTTGAAGAAGTTTAATCGTATAGACCCATCAGTTTACTTCCTATCTTCTAGAAACTTTTCGAAAAAATGTTAATAAAAAATATAGAACTCTTACTAGAAGAAATGTAGTTTGTACCGAGTCGCCAGTTTGGATTGAGACAGAGGCATGCTATAATCGAACAAGTGTATCGTACCACAAATTAATCAACGAAGCACTGGAAAAAAAAATTCTGCACAACTGCATTTCTCGGTATATTAGTTAGGCCTTTAATAGGTCTGGCATAAAATACTCCCATTTAAACAGAAAAATATTTCTTGACAACATATTTTATTATTATTGAAGTCATACTTTGTAAACAGGCACTTCTAATTAAATATAGAGAAGAATATACATCTCTATGTTCCGCGAGGGCTGGTGTGCCTCATGGTAGCATAATGGGGTCAATGCTTTATTTAATTTACACTGCTGACTTACCCACCACAGGTAAGAGAATGACTGCTACCTTCGCAGTCAACGCTGCTGTACTAGCTATATATAATAACCTAGCAATATCCCGTTACTGCAAAATAATTTAAGCAACATACAATCATAGATAAAGAAGTGGCATTTGATAGCGAAAGAAGTTAAGTCTGTTCACAATGAAA
Source organism: Melolontha melolontha (assembly GCA_935421215.2). Taxonomy (NCBI): domain Eukaryota; kingdom Metazoa; phylum Arthropoda; class Insecta; order Coleoptera; family Scarabaeidae; genus Melolontha; species Melolontha melolontha. The sequence continues at coordinate 145,316,221 of OW285235.1, forward strand.
AAAGGTAAGTGTAAATAACAAACGCTTGACTCAAACTGAAAAAGTGAAATATTTAGGTATCCATTTAGGGCGTGGACTCACTTCGCGTAAACATGTATTAACAAAAAGGAACTAACTTGGTCTTAAGTTGAGCAAACTGTACTGGGGAAGAATTACATTGGAAGAAAAACTCAACTGTCAATTGAAAATAAACTTCTGGTTTAGAAAGCTATTCTGAAGCCTATTTGGACATCAGGTGTGCAACTATAGGCTTCAGCATCAAATTCAAACATTGAGATCTTGGAGTGATTACATTCAAAAGTCCTCCAAATGATCGTTAATGCACTGTGGTTTGTACTAAGTGAAGTTATATACGTGATTTACAAGTAAAGTTAGTTAAACAAGAAGTGCAAAACTATAGTACTATGTACTAACGGAGACTCGACACCTATCTAAACAAATTGACAAAATTATTGTTTATAAATAAAAATAGTAATTGTAGGCGACTTAATTATTAAGTATTTAGTGTTAAGTGAAATTTCCCAATGCTTAGTAACAGTTAATAATGATTGGACTTTATAGGAAACACTTTATTTGACATTCTCATGCATGTCAATTAACTAATTGTCCTTACTATTTGGTGAATGTCCTCAGATAGAATGCTATATTCTGGTATTTCAAAAAATAGGTATACCATATTCACTTAATTTCTATAAGTAAAAAATATTAATAGGAGATAGTTTTGTTCCCTTTTAGATATTGTTGAATAACAAAAATACAATCGTATAGTTAAAATAATTCGTTGATTGACGAAGGAGACACTTATTATAACGATAAGAAGTAAGTAAATTTTTCTCAATAATTTGTATATAAATATTCAAACTTGTATTTTAAATATTCAGTATTTCATCCACCTGATGAAGCCATTGTATGGCGAAACAATATTGTAGTGGATTTACAATAAAAAAAAGAACTTATTTCTTATCGTTAAAATAATTTAAATAACGAAGCTTTATGAGATAAATAGAGTCAATTAAATTTCCACATTTCTCAAACGATACAGAAAGCGCAGTTCTTCCAATATCTGCTTTAGATTTAATTATTTAATATTTTAAATATAAATTTTTGTAATTCGGCCACAAAAAATATCAATGTAACTGAAGCCTGGGTTTTGATCATGGGCCACGATATCATATTAATACGATATTAATATTATTACTTTACATATAATATTTAACTCTTCTAAACGTATGCGTTGAGGCATTATCATGCATATAAACTCAACGAATTGGTATTTTCTCCAACCTGAGTCAACATAGTATTATTTAATATTAAGTTTACACCGATATTCATAACCCGTTCTACTTTATAAAGAAATTTTGCTTCATTCTAAGAGGAACATCCCCATAATATCAAAGCACGGTTTGCACTATTTTCTTTGTATATTTGGAACAGAATTCGTTATTTATAGGACGTGGCATATATTATTTACCAGTATTATTACCAAAAGTTTCTATGTTGGTCAAATTTTTGTTTTCGTTTGGGAAGTTCAGTCGAGCTATTTTGGTATCCAGAACTTGCAACATTAGTGCTGCTATCTGCCATCTGATATATGCAAGGGACATGTGGCTAGAGAATCATAGAACGGTAAATTCTGAATGATACACAACCATTTGTTTGCCAGAAATCTTAGGAGAAATTAGAAAAAAGAACTAGCGACACAGGATAATGCTGCCTCGTGACGACAATACGAGCTCCCACACATCACAACAAATAATTCAATATTTGACCAGTTAAAGCGTAGAATTGAAAGGTCATCCGCCGAACGGCCCTGATTTGGATGATTTCTTTATTTCCCGAAGAATAAACTACGTGATTCTATTGCAACCTCGTAGTATAAAATTTAATTGTCTAACTATGTCGGTAGAAATAATAAAAGGTTGTCTTTTAATTTAATTTGTATTCGTCTTTATTATTTACGATATTTTCTTATACCTAACTATTTCGAGCTTCAAGCCAAACTCTCCCTTTTGGAGCATTTAAAATCATCTTTGTTAAACATTCAAAAGCACCTTCAATAAGTCTGTAAATTTTGCATTAAGTTCGGCTGCTTAAATGTATAAAGCTTTTTGCCTTTTTACTGTGCAATTTCATTACAACTATATTTTTGTTATGGACTTCCTTACTTGAATTATTAATATTAATCCTAGATTAATGCCTGTTTTTAAATCACTTATATTTAGTGAGAATTATCGTTCTCTCAGAATACATTGCTACTCAGTAGTAATTAACAAATCTTAAATATACTGCCTTAATTATCCAATTACTTTAAGAATATCATATACGGCTACTAAACTACTCAAAAATGAATAAGGAATTTTAACTTTTTTGTATTTTTTAGATAGTATGGGTAAATATTTGTAGTGTATTATATTAGATACATAATTGTACACAACAATTTAAAATTTTCAAGTATATTTATTCAGAAAAATCGTTAGATTACTAAGAAATGATCAAAAATGAAATAAGCAACATTTTTAACAATAGCTAAAATAAACATTTTTCTGTAACAATTAATTCTAAAATCGTGTATAATGACCACGGACTTCTCTCACAGCTGTACATCTTCGGTGCATACTCATAATGCAATTATTAATGTGTTCTTGTGACACTCTTCTCCAACACAGCGGTAAAATTTCCCGCAAGTGTTATGCAAGTGGATTATGTTCGTTGAGCTGTTCTTGAAGTCTGTCCCAAATGTGCTCAATTGGATTCAAGTCGGGAGACGTTGGTGGTAAAGGTAGATGGTTAATATGGAGGTCATTTATTGCTTGCATTACAATTTGTGCACGATGAGGTCTTGCATTATCATCAATAAAAACCATGTTTTCATCCACAGCCTCACGAAAGTCGGCCACATATTACTGAATAATGTCATCTCTGTATATGTGTCCATTGACATTGTTTTCAAAGAGATGGAGGTTCGTACATCCATTCAAACTAATGCCCGCCCACACCATGATACCACCGCCGCCAAAAAGGCACCACAGCTTTTGTAAACTCGCGTCTATAACGGTCTCCTCGAGTTCTCCAGACCCTTACTCTATCACTAAATATCACTAAATAAGCAGAATCTGGATTCATCGATGTATAAACCATGCTCCCATTGAAAATTTTCTGCTAGTCGTTGGTTAACCCAAGTTCTTCTAGCCATTCTATTGGCATTAGTTAATTTTGGGCGTCTCAAAGGCCTGCAGCTATGAAGATCCATTTCCCTCAGACGGTTTCTGATGGTTTGATCCGAAACTCTAACTCCAGTGGCGGCACGTAACTGTGTTTGCAACCATACAGCACTTCTAAACGGATTCATCCTTGTCTGAATTCGTATGTAGCGGTCTTGTCTCTGATTTGTTTTCCTCTCAGATCCACTACCGGGTCTTCTCCTTGCAGATCCTACCTGTTGGAATCTTGTTAGAGCCCTACTAACAACACTTGGAGAGACATTAAAAATTGCGGCAATTTCTGCTCCAGATTGCTCTCGCTGATGCAATAACGCAATTAAATCAAAAGTTTCTTTATTTAAATGACGTCTTGGCATCGTGAAAACGTCAAATGATGTTTAAAATGAATAATACTTGTCAAAAAATGCGATTTTTATAATTTTGTATTCTAAATTAATTTAAGGTTAAAATACATGATTCAATATTTTATCACACAGAAAAGACATTTACCAAATAAAATGTCCACAAACGACTGTGGGCCTTCTAATTTATCTATAGTTTGAGAAAATACGTTAAATTTAATCGAATTAATTAGATCTGTTAAAAAAAGATCTAATTCCCTATTCATTTTTGAGTAGTTTATTTTACACACGGCTGAATGTATGAAATATATCCTGTAATACTTAATAGACATGCTATATTTAACAGTAATTTTTATGGTTATCAACTATTGCTCGACAGCGATTATCTATGCTAGCTAGTATCTTTTCAGAATATTTAGTACGCCCTTAATACTTATTTATTGTCCACATATTCCCTGTATAATTCGTATTTAAACTCTGATAGGACAATTTCAAATTAGACACGCCACTTTTATTTATATATTTATTTTTATTATATTATTCAAGTATTTCGCAAAGACGTCCAAAATCTTAAAAACCTTAACTGAATGTTTTACAGTGAATAGTAAATGTGTAATCCACTCTTGTGTAGATTATGCTATCTTTGTAAATAAACAGAGAAATAGCGAGCGGTGGGGATGCGCAGTAGTAGTTTTTCAGTCGTTTTTAAAAACGCGCACTTACCCACTTACTTGCAACTTTATGTAAAACCAAATACAAAGTTTCCCACTATGCTGCGCGGAGTTACTCCCACCGCTCGCCATCTTATTTGGTGCTTGCTTTACATATTGCTATGAATAGTGGTTTAGAATTTGATAATACCACTATTCACAACCAATCTGTCCAGCTTAGATATTCAGTCGGTTTATTTTCCAGATGAGACTGCTTTTCCCTCATGGTTCCAAATGGAAAACGTGGTTTTTCTCTTCTACAAATTTATCAAGCACCAGTAAAAGAGTCTTAACAAATGTTTTAATTATATTGCTTTAAGTTACTAGTAAACTTCTTGAAGTAATGTTAAATAAAAAACACAATATAAAATTTAAATGAAACTTTAATACACAAATAAAATAAAATAAAAAAATATCTTTATGAAGCATAAAGATTAATATTGCGTCATTAAACAATATTATTAAGGTAAAAATATTATATGAAAATGACCGTAGCATATAATAAAAAACTTCCTTAGTGACAACCGAGCAAAATTAAACTAATAAATTCCAAAGATGCTTTTCAATTTCTCCCTCAATAAACAAAGTAAACAACGTGATATGACAGCCCGAAACAAACTCTAAACGCATGTGCAAACCACATGAAAAAATGCCCTTGATATACCAACGTATAAAATTTATCGTTAACAGATTTTTTTAACTAGAAACTTTAAAAACCTTCTTTGTCATTTATTTCAAATAACTAATTTAATATAAAAATATATATCAAAATTAACACAATGGAAAATACACAATTCAATACATTCAAAATAATAATAATAATGATAATAAGAATAATGTAATTTACTTACATATAAAAAACATATATTTTTTCTTTCGAGACACCTGAGTTAGAAAGCCACTAAATAAACAATTACGAGTTCTACACACTCGTAAATAAATCGGTATTGAAATCAAACACCATCCACTAATTAAATCAAAATCACGAAGCTACTTAACAAAGATAAAGAATTTATCTTCTCAAAAACACGACCTTCTAACTTCAGAGTACATTAGTGTCTGCGGATACAGCAATACAAAACGGCGTACTTCAACTACACTAGTCAAAAGTATATTTAAGTTCAACATAAAAATACATTCATAGATAATAAATTTCAAAAATATTTGCGGGGAAAAGTCTATAGCAATATGTATATAAGGCATTATAAGGTGTAAAATCTCGAAGTCTACGCGTAGGCTTTATATGTGTATAAAAAGTTAGAGAACTATGCAAATTAGTTTCGATGTAATTTTGAACAGTTGAATAAGAATCCGGAAAACGAAATGTTTTAAATACCGACAAATTTACAGAAGTATTTTTAATAATATATAATATTATTAAAAATCTGGTGTGAAGAACACAGTACAAGTTCATTACGTTCACAAAATATTAATAATGAACTTGTATTGTGTTCTTCACACGAGATTTTTAATAATATTTTATATTATTAAAAATACTTTTGTATTATACAAATTGGTAAGGTTTTTGCCCATTCAAGTATGTTCCAAATTATTCTGTTACCGACAAATTTGCTAAATAAATAGCAAAAATATGCTATTACCTACAGTTCTTTAATCAATAACATTTGAAAATCGGGGGGGGGGCATGTTCTGGACGTATGATGTAGAGTGACCAGTTGCACTTTGGATTCATATAAGAAACTTTGTGCTTTTTGCGGGGTTGCGTTGTTTTGATGTAAGGAAATTCCACGTAAACCTGATCTTGGACGATCACTACACAATTTTTCAAAGACTGGAGAAAGTCAAACTTCTGTATACAAATCACTATCTAATGTTCAATCAGTGTCTATTATTTTACGATATTCAAGAAGAATTACAGCAACTAGAGAACTGTACCTAAAGAAAAAGGCAATCGTTTCTGTTTGCACTAACTTTTTGGCTTTTCCTTATTTTCAAACACTCGAAACATTTAATTTAAGTTTTGCGTATATAGGGTTACCGTTGAATAGCGCCAAAGCTATGCGAATCCGAAGAATACCTATAAATATCTAACTGACAATCAAATTATTTATTTGTAATTCATCAAAAATTTTCAAATTTTTAGAGCCAAGTTGTAGTTAAAGTCAGTTCACATCTGTGTTCAGCCTATATTTAAAAAAACAACTGATAATTCATCGATTTACAAAGAAAATCAATAAAATTCTTAGACTTTTGGTAGATAGGCGCTATGAATAGGAATGTTTATTTTTTTACCAAAAGTTGCAATATAGTCAGCAGCACATACGGTGATGTTTTTTGTGGATATCAATAAATGTTTCCGCGTCGAATATGTCAATAACCTTATAACGCATTAAATAAAAGTACAAGCGGTGAATTCCCGAACCCCCCCCCCCCCCCCTCCTCCCGTATTAAATCATTTTCTCGTTATTAGGTGAACATTGGACCGTAATTTTTTGTATGAAGGCATTACTCATATATACCCTCCACCACTTTTCTTCTTAGTCGCTATACAAAACTAAGGGTCTATATAATAGAGATGGTTCATTTTACCAGCGCACAGTAGCGCGCCCAGTACAAGTTCGCTCGCCGGTTTTATATATCTGAATTCTCATTGTCATTCGCCTTGCTTGCTGATTATGTCTTCTTATTGTTGAGCGTGTTGTAAAATGAGTTGTTTTTGTTCTCCAGTTAGCAAATGTGGAATACACCGACCATCCATACATCTTTCAATGCCTACTTCTTTTTGAATGCCTCTCTCACTGATATTTCGAATTACCCTAATTAGCCTACTATGCCCTACTGTGGCAGTAATGTTTTCATATATAATACAACTTGTTGAATAGTGATTATTGATAATCGCGTGTGTTGATACGAAACATGTTATCAAAATTTATTATTAAGTATACTTAATTATTTGATAACTTAAACCCAGTATTTAAACCCAGTAATTATCATTAATCACGATTTCCAAGACTTGTATTCATTAGATTATACAACGAATAAGATATTATTACTATTTATTTTAAAAATTAAATGTACAATTATTATAAATAACGTTACTTTTACAATGAGTTAGATGTTGAGAGCATTGATGTAGTCGCGTTGCTTTTCCTTTAGGAAGAAATTATCTTAACATCATGTCCTTCGTTTAATTTCATGTATGGCTCCAGAGAACTCGTAGTTGTATGGCCAGTTATTTTAATTATCCTTTGTAAATTTGCACCAACGTTTGACAAATTGCTAATAGTTGATGTTCTACTCGAATGATTAGTGATACTCTTCCTTTTTGTATCGAGTCAATTTTTTGTGCCCCTAGACGAGTCCAATTGCTAATTTTATTTATTCCAATTGGTGTGTTTTCGTACCATATAGAATTAATACAATTTTTGTTTGGTTGTTGTGTTTTCGGCTTTTTTTTTATAACATTTTTTTTAACAATCTGGTGGGGCACAAATCTTGATTTTCTTAGTTGGGAATGAACCATTTGCTTTTTGTCAAACTATATCCTCCTTAGGCCGTTTTGTATTTTAGGCGCCCTGCGTAAGAACCGTCATTGTTAGTTTCTTCATTAAAATAATCTAGCAGACAGGACGATACTTCATTTCCCCGCCACGCTAATTCAGTAGCCGTTATTTTATAGAGTCTTTTTTGAAGTTCTTTCCTCTTCTCCAGCAGACATTGGAGTTCTCTGCGTTTTGCGTAAGTCGTTCTCGAAAATGTCCCACTTAAAAGGATTTATAGAACGTTTGTAGTCATCAAAATATTTTCTATGTAATAATTTTCCGATAATATTCCATATGAGTTTCACACTTTCTTTGTATTCTGTTGCATCCTTTTTTCGCACGTTATATGCCCAATCTTACAAGATGTTGCCAATTTTTCTTTTGTTCGATCTTCTGACAATGTGTATTTGCGTGAATCATACAATTCCATAAACTGACGCCATATATAACTTTTCGATTTCACAGTATTTATTCCTGGGCTTGTTATTTTTGTAGATTCTTCGATATTTTGACATATTTATTTAATTTTTACAAAATATAATGACCTCGGACCGGACACAAGAGGCCGATGACTCATCGCCTACGGGCGTACTATTGAAAATTTGTATTTTGAAAGAGTTTTTAATTTTATTGATATAATTGGAAAACAATCGGGTGGTGATCTATAAAATATGAAATATATTTTTATTTGTTCATTTTGTAGTTCAAGTTGAGTAAAGGAGTATTAATATTAACAAGCAATACTTTCTCAAGGTTCTCTTCTGTAAAATTTGTTCTCTTTGAATGAAATACATCCTTGTAGATAGAAAACGTTCTTTCTACATCGCAACTGGTTATAGGTGATACTGGAAATACTCTTTTATATCAGAGTATTTAGCAGTTACATTTTGAGGTATTGCCCCGTACACAATTGTCGCAATGTTATTAAATCTGGATTTCTATTAAAAACTGCGTCTAACTCTTGCCGAAGGCCACATCCGAACTCACTTAGAATGTTTTTCAAATTATTGATAGCCACATCTAATGTGGTTAATCCATCATTTAATTTGATATTTTGGTTTTCAAAATAAGTGATTAGTTTTGGCAAATTGCCAAAGCGTTCCTGAAGAAAGTACAACTGATTTTTTAAATTTGAAATTTGTATTAGTATACAGAAATACTTCGAGCATCGTCATTTAAACATGTAACGAAATTTTGTATACTATCGAAATTCTCTGTATAAAAACTGGTAACTGCCCTGTAACTGGTAACTGTTCCTCATCTAGTTATTACTAGAGAGGGAAGCAGTGACAAAGATGGCAGTTTTTCCCTGTAGAGAGCTACTCTCAATGGTGCTTTTCTGAGAACTTTGTTAAAAGCAGATACAAGTTTATCAACTTCTGGAAAGGTGTATATTCACAGATTCTGTGGAGAGCATGTGCTACACAAGTAATATGCAGCATATTAGGATATGTTTCCTTTAATAGTCTGCCTGTTTTTAACATATATACAGCACTGTCACTTACAAATAAAAGTACTTTTTCTTTGTACCTGTCATCCGAATAAAGTATATTTTGAATATTCTCGTTAATGGTTTTAGCAACTGTTTCCGCATTTATAACTTTTGTTACTATTACATATGCGTTATATGGAATAGTTGGATGTAGTACCCCAGCTACAGCATTTACCACACAGCGTCCCTACTATATCGACAGTTTTGTCGGCACTTATACATAGGTACTGATTTGAAAGATGCGTTCTACTGCTTTCGTGTAGCACTTAGGAACATAATATTTGCGTAAGGTGGATTCATCGGAAACATTTCGACCAGCATATTTTTGGAGAAATGTTTTGAAGGTGGGATTGTATTTAATGGAATATTTGCCGCCATTAAAGTTTCACTGAGTTCTTCGTTAAAATTGTCATATTCCATCGGGCCTAATTTCTGTGTGTGTGTTTGCGATGCTAAGTGACGTTTTAAATGCGATTTCTTGGAATTTTTTAACGATATTTTACAGACTTTGCAATAAATTTCGAAATCACTGGCAATGGACATACAAGTACAATCAGTTTGACACTTAATCCAACTCGTCATTGTTTGACGATGCCATTCTCGGCGTTGTTCCATATCATATCTGAAAAGTAACTTAAATAATGTTCTAGATCTAAATAAATTAAAATTAAAAATGTATCTGTAAGTTATTGAAACTTAACGAAATTCACTGGGCACTTACGTCAAATTAATTTGGAGAAGTAGATTCGATGAAACGATATTAAACAGGATTTATTACAAAAATTACGAAGTATGTAATTAACAGTTAAAACATTGAAAAACGAAACTAACTCACCGTACTTCATTTATCTTACGAAATATAAACTAAGAAATATAATAAATTACAAAAACTCCTCACGCCTCTATCTACGCCCATGAAGAATTTAAGTGTAATATTGAAGTAATTGCGTCACAATTCAACGACAAAAAGCAGATGTGCGGTTACCCGAAGAAATAGTGCTATTCAATAACTGCGTGTTGTACTTAGCGATGTTATAGACTATTTATATGGTCCATCGTAATTTCGGCCTGATGCGTCCGGTCTCTAGTAATGACAGTGTTTTTTGTTTGTAGCAAGATATTAAAACATAACTATAGTAACGCGGATGAAGTGATGATAGAAACATGTGATTTCCACTTATTAGTCAAATGCTTCTCATTTGCTAAACATCAACAATAATAGGGAATTAAATGTATTATGAGTTGTATAATCAGAAAAAAACAGCTACTACAGATCGTCCAGGTTTTAGTTAATCTTCTAATGGCATCTTCCACTTGTAAATTCACGAAACTAGTAACCAACTGCAGCTAATATTAAATTTTGATGACTCCTGCGGAATTTCCATATTGCTTATTGAAAAACATACGACTTACTTATAACAATAAAAAAATTGTATCTCCTACTTTTGTATGTATATACTTCGACTGTAGTCTTGTAAAATTCTAACTGTAAACTGGCAAGAAAATAGTCTGTGAACTGAAGAAAACATTTTGGTTTTTGCCGAGATCCATGGCATATTAGTAAAAATTTTCAGAACATCCGCCATATAATTAAACCATAAAAATTTGATATGGAAGTGGAATGTTATTATATATTATGGAACTTATTTTCCTATTTCGAAGGCGTATGGATACTTTTGTCGCCTGCTGTACACTTCTAGTTACTCTTTGGAATAATATGAGTTTACTTGGTGATCTCTTTTAACATTATCACTTTTATGGTAAGTATTACTGTTTTATCTTCAGGTAATTTCGTTCTGCTTTCCTTGTACTAGGTGCCCAGCAAGGCAATAAAAGATAATTAACTCATACAACAATATCTTGAAAAAGTAACAAACAACACTAAAATTTTTGGATTAAGAAAATTTAGTATAATTATTTTCAGTTTTTTAAGAATTACGCCTTCTATTCATTACCAAATAAAAGGTCAACAAATTATTAACACAAATAAACTTAGCTTTAGTTAAATAGTAAAGAATATTTTCAGGAATTAAGAAATTATTACATGCATTTACCTACTGCATTAATGTAAATTGAAGTGTCTAAAGTATTGTCAAAGAAAGAATTGATATTATTACCGCGTTGACCTTGTACAAAATAAGCCAACGACGCCGTTACACGGACACGCGAATTCAAGTATGCAATGAATAGCAAAAGATTCTCGATGTGTCCTTGAAACAAAATTGTTTCGTTTATAATTAACTCCACTCAGTCAACTAGCCTGTGCGTGTATGAGTATGTGTGTGTGTGTGTGTGTGTGTATATGTGTATAATCTGTGTGTATATGTGTGTGTTTGCCGCTCTCGTGTATATAAAAGCCTGTTTGTTACATTCGCGCCTTGTGTGTATGACTATCTGTTCACTTCCTCAATTGCTTCAAAAATATATATTTAGATCACTATGAACGAAATTTGTCCAAAATTTATTATACATGAGAAAACAGACAAACAAAAACATGATACACTGCTTGTAACTAGAGCTGAGGATGTTTGCGGTACGGCAGGACCGTATGTAGTGCATCCCCACATTTAACTATTTATCTAAATATTCTCTGAAATGATTTGCCGGATCTCATAAATTAATAGAGTGATATTTAAGTATGCACTGGATATTGTTATTATACAAAATCATAATAGCCATTTGTATTTATGGATCATAAATAATAATACGCATGTATTTGTATTTGGTTGTGAATTCAATTTAAACTTAAAACGAATCGTAATATTTTAACGACAAGCCGTCCTTACAATACATGCATTCGAGACAAAGTGTGCAACTCTACGAATAACTTCCATAATTGATCGAAAATGGACATTTTGGAGCTGAAGTAAAGCCCCTATTCTTAGAAAATTTTATTACTGTCGTTAAGAACTATTATTATAAACAACAAAGGCCTTTTATTAGTGTTGAAGTTTTAGTTTCCTTGAATTTCCATGTTGTAAGTAGTCAATTGTAAAGTGTTCATTCACAATATTCTAAAACAAGGTGTAAATTTAACTAAAATCCAGAAAAACACATTCTGATATTATATTACTAGATTAGAAGCTGTGTTTATTACTATTTATTATATTATTTTTATAACCAAATGCAATAAAAGCTACGAAAACAAAAGAAACCTCGATTTATTAAAATCTTGTCACACAGCCTTTCAAAGCCTGGCAGCACATATTTTGCATATATTTTATATATACTACCTACTTGAACTAGGTGAATGAAGTTAGAAGTTATAACTTATAACTTATAACTTCTAACTTCTACCTACTTGAACTAGGTGAATGAAGTTAGAAGTTATAACTTATAACTTCTAACTTCATTCACCTAGTTCAAGTAGGTAGTATATATAAAATATATGCAAAATATGTGCTGCCAGGCTTTCAAAGGCTGTGTGACAAGATTTTAATAAATCGAGGTTTCTTTTGTTTTCGTAGCTTTTATTGCATTTGGTTATAAAAATAATATAATAAATAGTAATAAACACAGCTTCTAATCTAGTAATATATTATCAGAATATGTTTTTCTGGATTTTAGTTAAATTTACACCTTGTTTTAGAATATTGTGAATGAACACTTTACAATTGACTACTTACAACATGGAAATTCAATGAAACTAAAACTTCAACACTAATAAAAGGCCTTTGTTGTTTATAATAATAGTTCTTAACGACAGTAATAAAATTTTCTAAGAATAGGGGCTTTACTTCAGCTCCAAAATGTCCATTTTCGATCAATTATGGAAGTTATTCGTAGAGTTGCACACTTTGTCTCGAATGCATGTATTGTAAGGACGGCTTGTCGTTAAAATATTACGATTCGTTTTAAGTTTAAATTGAATTCACAACCAAATACAAATACATGCGTATTATTATTTATGATCCATAAATACAAATGGCTATTATGATTTTGTATAATAACAATATCCAGTGCATACTAAAATATCACTCTATTAATTTATGAGATCCGGCAAATCATTTCAGAGAATATTTAGATAAATAGTTAAATGTGGGGATGCACTACATACGGTCCTGCCGTACCGCAAACATCCTCAGCTCTAGTTATATGTACGTTGTATACAGATACATACATATATATGTATATATATATATGTATATATATATATATATATATGAAAAATTTTGTGAAAAGCTTATCTGCGCGGAATGTGCATATATCGATATTTCACTGTTTTTTACAGATCATCAGTGCACCTTACCGAAGACAGACATGATATTCACTTCTATACTACGTGTATATATACGAACTGTAATGAACTTCATGTGTATGAGAATTAATAATTATTAAATCTCATTTTACATGCGATTGTCGCTAGAGCAACAAATTATAGCGACAATCGCATGTAAAATGAGATTTAATAATTATTAATTCTCATACACATGAAGTTCATATATATATATATATATATATATATATATATAGATAAAATAAATTAAAATCGGGTAAGCGGTCTGTCAATTAAAAAACTCCTTTATTAAATAACCCTATATTTCGCAACAAATTTGTTGCTTCTTCTGGGGATAAAAATGTAGAGTTGAAAAATAATAAAATTGACGTACAATAAAAAATAAAAATGATTAGATTTAAATGATTTTTTTTAAATCTAATCATTTTTATTTTTTATTGTACGTCAATTTTATTATTTTTCAACTCTACATTTTTATCCCCAGAAGAAGTAACAAATTTGTTGCGAAATATAGAGTTATTTAATAAAGGAGTTTTTTAATTGACAGACCGCTTACCCGATTTTAATTTATTTTATCAACATATTACGGTCGATAATTTCGTTTAAATTAATTTTATATATATATATATATGTATATATATATATATATATATATATATATATATATATATATATATATATATATATATATGTACGTATATGTTTGTATGTATGTGTGTATGTTTGGGTGCATGCGAAATTTAGCATTGTTTTTATTTTTGTTTCTTCTCTACACATTATTTGTTTGAATAGACAATCTGCATAAAATTTAGTAAGTAATATACTATAACATTTCTTGCTAAGCATAAAAAGGTTCCTTTAATTTTAAAACATTTGCACAATTAACTACCACACTTACGGTCACCAATTAAGAATGTTTTAACAAAACTCAAAATATTTTATATTCCGTGATACGTTTTTTTTTAAATTTCACCTAAATACTTATTAGTTACGATACGATATTTTCCTGATTTATCAGCATTTGTGTTAACAAAACACTCGAGTACAACATAGTCGGCACACGGTACACAATCAAGGTAAATGTAACGCTAACAGCAACTAATTATAATTATTGCTTTGCTATATTCGTTTTCTGATTTGGTAAGTATTTTAGTTTTATTTTGAACATTTAATTTTGTTACTAATAATTATAATATGAGAGCAAAATAAAAAAGAGATTCACTTTCGCAACATGGGCAAAAGAGAAACTGGCTTCCTGAAACCAAGAAAACCAATAACGAATTTAAGACAAAGAAAATTAAAATGAAAAAATTGCAGCATAACTAATTTGGTCCAAAATATAGTGCTCCAAATAAGTATTTGATTAGTAGCTATAAATATTTTTTTCATTTCTCAGAATACTAAGCTAAATATATATATATATATATATATATATATATATATATATATATATATATGCACACTAACATACACTTACAGCAAAAGAGTTATACAGATTATCCTTGAAATAAAAAGACAACGTATGAAGAATAGAAAGATGTAATTATATAGATTATGAATCCAAAATATGTATTGTCAATTACGGCGCGAACCCCAAAATTAAAAACTCCCGAAAATTGTATCATGTTCCGCCCATGATTTCAAAATATGTATGTATATAACATATTTTGAAATCATGGAAAACATGTAAGATGTGTGCTTTACGGGCATTTAATGCAATCTATACAATAGATTCGATCCATACAATCTATTGTTTTTAATCGAAAAATTGTATCGAACGTACGTAACGATGGACAAGAGAAGAATATTTGAAGCGTGAAAACCATAATAAAACTATGTTGTGGGTCAAGTTCCGCCCATGATTTCAAAATATGTATGTATATAATATATTTTGAAATCATGGAAAACATGTAAGATGTGTGCTTTACGGGCATTTAAGTTACAATATATTGTCTTTAATCGAAAAATTGTATCGAACATACGTAACGATGGACAACAGAAGAATACTTGAAGCGAGATGGACCATAATAAAACTATGTTGTGGGTCAAGTTTAATATCGTCTCCGATAGTATTTATTTTATATTCAGTCGTACAGTGGCGTAATAATATTTATTTAAATATCTTTGTAATTTTTTTCTCCCTTATGAGAGGGAATTTTGGCTATACATTCTATATAATTTAATCTTTCCATTTTTCATACGTTGTCTTTTTATTTCAAGAACACCTGCATATTCCTTCATAAATTATACAATTATACATGTTGTGTTATGCATATATCACTGGTTGCTGCAAACCGTACATACTATTCTGGTAACTAATTCACTTCAGTCAGGGCAGAAACATTCCTAGTAGGTATAGTATTAAAATTATTAGGTGCAGAGGAGGAAATGTGAAGATATGCATTTGCTTTTCCATGCGAAGTAGGATCGATGTATAGAATTTCCGCAATTATACTGAAATATACTTACGTTAACATAATTATTGAAGAACGTTCTGATATCGTATACCAATCAATTTCTGTCGGTTACAAAACTTTATCAACATTACCCATAACATATCGCCAGGAATACTAGAAAACTTTTATCAGATCATGCATCAGTTAAGATTTTGAGACAGTCTGGACCTCAATCCTATTCAAATTCATAGTAAGACGTAAAACGTCTAGTACTACAGAAAAAGAAAAATTTAGACGGACTATGCATAGCAATGGAACTTGCGCGGAATACATATTTCTTGCGCATTGTAAACAACTCCTAAGATGCCTATTAGATGTTCTGAATTCATAAGAAATAATAGATATCTAACAAAATTTTAGTGAGGTAAATTTAATTTCCTTAATTACTTGATGTACTATTTGAGTACTTGGAAAACAATATTAGTATACTCGTACTTACAAATACAAATTATAATTAAAAAAAAACACTTATTATAATTTGTATTTGATATATCTAAATACAATGTTTCACCTAGAACAAACTGCAACATTCATTAACAATATTTGTGTTTGCAATAGAAAACGTAATATATTTCAAAGTAATATATATTAAGTTTTCATTAATTTTGTAATCTTTTAAATAATCACAAAACAAAATTGAGTTGCATGTATACATTTGGCTCATTGTAAACCAATATTATTATATATTACCCTTTTGCCTTTTGTCTGTGCCGCTATTATCATATTTTATTAATTTTTCTATGGAACAATGTATTTTTCCGTCGAAATTAAAAGTATACCGTAATCGACAAATTTTAATTTCTGGTACGAAAGTAGAAAAGGAGAAAAGCGCGACTGAGAAAAGGAAAGAAAGACATATAGCGAGGTTGCCAATGTAGATGAAATAGGGTACGATAAGGTTCAGTCAGATTATAGCTAGTCAGTAAGCCTATTGCTTCAGAGGGATGTAGAACGCATCTTAGAAATACGTATACGTATAAAATTCGCTACGAATATTTACAGAAAAATATTTATTTCGTGGTGTATTACTTTTATGAGGATGTACAACAAAGCTTATATTTTCCGCGTATAAATAAGATGAAATGAAATATTAATTCTAAATTATGTAAAAAAATAAACAAATGTAACTCTTATGAAAAGAAAATAAATCAACTCTTCTCCGATAATAATATAAGCATATCAGGTGTTAATGTTAAGAATGCTCTCGATATTTTTTCTCGCGTTTCATTTATATTATTCATATTCAGTCCCTATAAAAAGAAACGGCAATTGAATTATTTAAAATACCAGCTCATACATTTAATTTTTGCGGATATCGGGTATGTACAGGTACATTGAGGTGTCTACTGGCGTAATACCATTTTATTATTTGTGTCTTTTTTTGAGTTGTAAAAACATGCATGTTGAGTAGGTGTTGAGAAGTAAGTGTTGTACACCCGACAAGTGTTTGTTATGGAATAGGGCATGTTAAATGTGTATGTGTGTCCATCACTCTGCTTCTCCCTCCACTGTTTGAAATACATACAAATTTATGTCTTTCTAGTCTAGATATTTTCATTGATTTGTCAAAACCTTTTGACTGTGTATAATTTGTATGAGTTTGGACGATTTGGTACAAATGATCTTGCACTAGATTAGTTCCAATCTTATTTGTCTGATCATAGGCAAATAGTTATGATACAGGATGTCCAATCCTCTTGCGGTCATGTTAATGAAGATCTACCTCAGGGTTCTATCCTGGAACCTACTCTGTTTATACTCAGTATCGATTTTGCTAATCAAATTATTTAATTTCCGAGTGAGATCAATATAGTAATGACACCACGGATATACTAGAAGTAAAGCAAAAAGCAGAACTTTGTTTTCTTAAATATTAAATATTGGATGGAAGCTAACCAACTAGTAATTAACGCCGATAAAACCAGCTTGATTTATTTTACAACAAAACTACGCACGCTCTAGATTTCGAAGTCTAAATACACAATTATTTTTTAACATCTTCCACCAATCAGGAATTGTAATTAATTAGAATTAATGGTTGGCTCATATTGATTTTCTATGCACGAATTTATTTTGCCCCGAGGCAGTTTAAAGATCTCATAACATTTATGTTTTATTAACATTTCACCACTCCAATTTTATGTGGCGTATGTGATATGTTTTAACTTACCATACATTGGGGAGTGTCGCCTCATGGTGAAGGAATCTTTCTCTTACCAAGAAAAGCTTTGAGGATTATATATGATTTAAAATATCGTGACTCTTGAAAAGATATATTTAGATCTAAGTGCCTGCTAATATTTTATGACCTATATATTCTGGAAACTCTTTCATATGTTTATAAATATATGTCTGAATTTTCTTTCAATGAAGTTAGTCATGAGTATAACACTCGTACTACAAAGTATCTACAACCAGGTGCTCATAAACTTTCTATTTATTAGAAAGGGTGTTTTTTATAGGTGGTAAACTACACTACCAAGTACATTTAAAAGATTCAATATCCTTAAATTATTTAAATCGTATATAAAGGAATATCCATTATCTCTGAATTGTTATACTATTAACGACTTTATTTTCTAAGTAGATTGCTTTATATATCATGTTTTTCTTTGTATATGACATATTTCTATGATGTTTACTTTGTTATAGAATTTTTTAGAAATAAAACTATTATTATTAAATTAACCATTCCTTTAATTAGTTGACCGTAACTGTATGTAATCATTGCAGTATATCAGAGAATAATAGTATAAATGAAATTCAATGTTATTGTAATTACCTAATCTGTTCTGCATACATTCAATTTATCGTATACTTAACCTATAATTCATATCACAATATGTATATATATACTTAACAAAATCCTTAACATATCCTCAGATGTTAAACCTAACTATACACAAATTTGCACACCATCTTCGTTTATTACTTGATAGACCCTTAGCCTGACTCCAATTTAGTCCTCTTTAAATTAGCATTTCTGCCACAGCATCATCTCATGTTTTTCTTGTGTCAACTACTCCTGAACTCTTTCCTTATTTTTGTCCACTATATGATTTTTGCTTGTTGGTTTCCTGTCATCCGTGTCAAGTACCCAAGTCATTTCAAATAATTTCTTTCTATATGTATAATTAATGCTTCTACTACTTGCAATTCTCCTCTTACAATTTCATTGCAGACTTTATCCATTCTTATCGCCATCATTACCACTCTTAAATATTTCATGTCTACTGCTGGTAGTTTATTTTTCATGAACTGATTTCTCAGGTCTCAGCTCTCACTACCATATTTTAGGATTGGTCTAAAAACAATCTTGTATATAGAGTGTAAATGAAATATGTCGACGTTCGCTAATATGTAATAGATGGAATTCAAATCTACAAAAAATTAAATTCTATCAAAACTTTAATTTTTACGGAAATTTAAGAACTCAAACTTTTCAAATACGGTCCTTGTATTCAGATTGAATCTAAATAAATAGAAATTCTATATTTATATTTTGCCGATTCAACAAATAGGCATTAGGCATTTATTTGTTCAAGTTCACCAAAAATCCTTTTCACATTTCAATAATATAATTCGTGTTTGTCTGAAAAGTTTATAAACATGTATTCATTCATTTCGTATATATAAATTTTCTTATGCATCACCTGTTCTGTTGTTAAGTCAATGGCCTGATCTTTGCAATATCTGAAAAAAAAAATACTATATCAAGTTTCTTTAATGTCTGTAATATTAAATTCACGCCAAGAACTAATAATCTACATTTGTAATTTTTCATTGAATATTCATATGTTTTTTCTGTGTTCTATTTGGTTCTTTTTTAATGACAATTTCTTTGCCCTAAAAAGGGAAGATTTGTATGAAACAGCTGGAATGCTTAAAGGAGATATTCAATGAGGCTGCCATTTGCATAAATACAATCTTCTAACCGATCGGTAAAATTTCGAAAAATACGATTTAACAAATTCGTTCTTCATGGATATGGACCACAGCTTGAAAAATACGTTGCCGAAGATCATCTTTCACGGCCACGGTCTTCATAACTTGGATGCAATCTACTGCGATCTCTCAATCTCTACGCGGTTTGTAAGATTAAACCATTTGAAAACTGCCCTTGATAAACACGTCTTGTAGCACTTAACATTTCCACCTGTTTCACCATATAGTAAGAAAATATCTGTTAATTCGTGATTGAATAAACCATACTTCCAGGAAGTCGATAACAGACTGACTTGTGACTTACAGTAAGCATCATCGCATCTACAACTTCCACCATTACACTTCAGGAGGGATAGTGCTGTAGTTATAAAAGAATACTAAATTTACCAGAGTCGGGTCGAGCCACGCGCATTTATTAAATTTTTTTTTTCTTTGATCTCGTTCGAGATAGAGTTTTGGTGCATTAGCACTTTATGCTTAATATTATTATATCTATTACATATTAAAGATGTTTGCATATTTCGTTTAAACCGTGTATAGGCGCCTCAGTCTTTCTCGTTAATTAATTTGTAGGTATAAATACATTGTTCAGAGAATAATATAATTTTATGGTAATTTCTATCCTTCCACGTATTTCTGCTTCATTCTTAGCGTCTCGGTGAACTTTCACTCCTAAACATTTGAAGGTATATACATGTTCTACCTCTTTACCATTTAGCTTCCACGACGGGCTTAAATCTTTCTATTCTACAACCATAGTTTCCATTTTTCCCGCGTTTACTTTTAATATTTCAAATCATCCGCAAAAGCACATTCTGAGACTTGCATTAATTTCACATTTCTATAACCAGCTGAAGTTATATAAGTATATAAGGTATATTCTTCAGTGACATCATACATTACTATTGAAAAAAGGATAATAGGGCTGGGGTCGTCACCTTGTTTTAGTCTCTTGTTTATTGTAAAAATTTCTGATTTTAAATTTCCTGTACTTATAATATAATTTCTCGTGTTTTTATATAAGCTCTTTATTACGTTGTCCAATATTTCTTCAAACTATTCTATACTAATTTTCTAGGCACGTTAACGAAAATCTTTTGTAGATCAAGGGAAGCTACGAAAATATTAATAATAACTTATTATTATTATTAATAATAATAAAGACATGTTTTTATAGTTAATTTCTGTCATACTGTAAAAGTAATGAAGATTCGGTTTTCCAATGCACACGAATATTCTTAATTTGCGAAAAGTATTCATTAAATGCAAATTAGCATACGATAAATATAAATATTTGTTAGTTATTTGTACAACTGGTTTTGAAAGTAGTACTTTTTTCATGAAACAAACGTGTGAAAAAAATTAAGTTTCAAAAGGTGTTGTACACGTAGTTTATACACGTTTATACACGTAGTTTGTACACGTTTTTTATACAGTAATTTTTGCAGGCTGAAAGTGAAAAAGAATCTCAGTCATTGACATTTCGTCACAAATCATTGACATATATGCATATATAAATATTGTTAAATAAAATCAGGAAAAAAGGTAAAAGTAGTGAAAAAAGTGGTATTTTCAATATGATTTTTTGACAAAAAAACGAGTTTTTTATCACTATACAAAAAAAAACAATTACGACATATTCAATACAAATTCTTTTGATAAATTGGAATTATTATTATCATTTCAATTCAACATATCAGTCGATATGAAGTCACAATATAATTTAATACTAGAATCGTAATATATTGTAAAAGTTTGTTTTTTCGGGTTCTTAAATAAAACTAACAATAACTTTAGACACACACTATATTAATAATAAAACGTATAACAATATCAAACTAACTATTAACAATAAGGACATTTATGTATCTGTATTTATGTTCAGTCCGCGAAGCTCAGGTATTGAATGTCCCCATCCCTTCTTCGACGGCTTTTATATCGTGGCTTATATTTTCTCGACGCAGGCAGAACGATTGAGAAAATGCTAGAGGGTATGACGCGCTACGCGTGGTTGGATGAGTCATCACAATATTATTATATATTTGTCAACCACCTGATAAACCCTCAATGTTTGGTGACACAATTGTAGTACATTAAAAATATTAGAAACTTCAAAATCAGTTTTTAATCTGCATTTATTACATACTAGGTGAACCCGGCAATGCTATGCTATTGGTAGATTTGAGTAGAATAGAATGAAGAGTCTTAAATGAATACAATTGAAAGTTTGATATCAATTATTGTATTTAGTTAAAATTAGACATTTACATATATGTTGTTGCATTCAACTTTTAAGTTCATTGCAATGTTCTTGGATATACAATGTTTAACCTTCACTTTATAAGAGTAAGAATGTAAATAAATACAATTGTCAAAACAACAGACTTGACGTTCTACGCATGCGCGATTTTTTACCTAGTGAACGTCAGTGCGAAAAGTACTGCCTAGTGGCGCCATCTACATTTACATAATAGTACCGCTACTGTTGATATTATATTATTAGGCCCCTATCTTTCTTTCTACTGGTCAGATCGAGGATTTAAATAGCTTTAAACCTTCCAGGGACAGCTCGGATCATTTTGAAAAAATTGGTCCAGTAGTTTTTTAATCTATGACGGGCACACGCGCGAACATTGCCTGTTATATAGGTAATGTGTGTTTTTTAATACCTTTCTTTTTCAATGGTGAGAAACTCGTACATTATAACAGTTAATTTGACAAGTCATGCCGCATTTTACCCCTAGTTGATCCCTAGTTGCAAAGAACGCCTTCGTGTTGAAGTTGTTGGTGTTTCAAGAACACCTTGAATATTTTCAACGGCTCTTCCTGTTCGCGGTCTTCCTGTCCTCCTTGCGTCTCCTACTGATCCTGTCTCTTCAAATTTTGCTACAAGCCGATAAGGTTTTATATCTGTTATAACTAGAGAACGGACACGCTACAAAGTGTAAAATTGAACTGACACAATTTCTCAGTCAAGAGGATAAAAAAAACTTTGATACCAAATGACAGTAAAAGTTCTAAAAAAAACCTCCAATTAATTTACCGCGAACAAAAGTTTTAAACAAAAAATATAAACAAAATTTATCAGGTGTCAACACTTTACCCCACAAATCAAACGTCAAATAGAACTTACTCTATTTTTCGCACGCATCCAAAATTGATCATGCGCAAAAATCACGCATGTAACAAATAAGTTTCCCGCCTTCTAACATTCTACGATACCTTATATGAACAAAAACTACACTCAACAAAAACAGTCTGATAAGTTTTGTTAATATTTTCACTGATTACAAAATGTTACAAATCTAATATTACTAATTCATAGAGCTCTTTTCAATGTTTAACTTATGTTAAGAAAGTAATACGTACATTGATTAATTAATCCAGTACACAAAATGAGAAATTCTTTTTTTCTCCTCAGATAGGTCTATTTAATTAAATAAATTACAAGTTTAAAGACTCGTAATCAAACGAAACTTAAACTTAACGCATCCAAACACTATCAAAAAACACACACCGTAATTATCCAAAGTTTAAATTAAATAAAATTAAGTTTTATCTAATTCCAACAACATACGACCTATCTGCACAAAAACTATGAAATCTCTGAAAAAACAAAACATGAAGGTCCAGGAAACGGCTAGATACCCCTACCTAATACAAAAATATAAATCAAAACAGCGACAATATATATATATTTATTATTATAACTTCCACATTGGCGCGAACTCCAAACATCCTAGAAACCCGTACATCCTACAGTTGTGGACATAAATACACATTATAATAAATTGTTACATAAAATTTTAAATTTTTATAGTTATGTCCCTGGAATAAAATGTACATACGAGTACATATAATATTTTTTATATCTTCTATTGTTTCTTTCTTCAGGGAAAAATCCACGACAATATGTATTTGTTGAAAAGTTGTATTTTTAAAGTTTTTAATTTTATTTCTATAATTGGAACATTTTTATTTGTTCATTTTGTCGTTCAAGTTGAGTAAAGGAGTATTAATATTGACTAGCAATAGTTTCTCAAGGTTTTCTTCTGTCAATTTTGTTCTCTTTGAATTAAGTACATCCTTATAAATAGAAAACGTCCTTTCTACATCGCAACTGGTTATAGGTGCATACTGGAAATATTCTTTTATTTCTTCATATTTAGCCGTTAGATTTTGTGGAATTGTCTCCATACATAATTGCTGCAATGTAATTAAATCTGGATTTCTATTAAGAATTGCTTCAAACTTTTCCCGAAGGTCACATCCGAAGTCACTTGGAATACTTTGCAAATTATTAACAGCCAAATCTAATGTGGTTAATCCGTCATTTAATTTGAGATTTCGATTTTCAAAATAAGTGATTAGTTTTGGCAATTTTTCAAAGTGTTCGTGAAGAAAGTACAACTGACTTTTTAAATTTGGGATTTGTGTGAGCTCCTTGCACTTACCAATACTTCTAGCATCCTCCTTTAGCAGTGTTACGAAATGTTTTAGACTATCGAAATTCTCAGCATAATAACTAGTAGCTTCCAGCCATGTTCCCCATCTAGTTATTACTGGAGTGGGAGGCAGTGACAGAGATGGAAATTTTTCCCTGAA
The DNA here is from genome assembly GCA_935421215.2 of Melolontha melolontha. Lineage (NCBI taxonomy): Eukaryota > Metazoa > Arthropoda > Insecta > Coleoptera > Scarabaeidae > Melolontha > Melolontha melolontha. The sequence goes on from OW285235.1 coordinate 145,340,731, forward strand.
AAAGTCACTCTCAATGGTGCTTTTCTGAAAACTTTTTTAAAAGCTGATACAAGTCTATCAACTTCCGGAAAAGTGTCTCTGATATATTCACAGATTCTGTGGAGAGCATGTGCTACACAAGTAATATGCAGCATATTAGGATATGTTTTCTTCAATAGTCTGCCTGTTTTTAACATATACGCAGCACTATCACTGACAAATAAAAGTATTTTTTCTTTGTACGTGGCGTCCGAATGAAGCATTTTTTTGCATATTCTCCTTAATGGTTTCAGCAACTGTTTCCGCATCAACTCTATTTATAACACTTGTTGTTATTACATATGAGTTATAGGGAATAGTTGGATGTAGTACACCAGCTACAACATTTACCACACAGCGTCCTAACATATCCACCGTTTCGTCGGCGCTTATCCATATGTATTGATTTAAAAGATGGCTTCTAATGCGTTCTACTGTTCTCGTATGGCACCTAGAAACATAATATTTGCGTAAAGTTGATTCATCAGGAACATTTCGACCAGTATATTTTATCAGAAATATTTTTAAAGTAGGATTGCTAAGTTTATTTAATGGAATATTAGCCGCCATAAAAGTTTTACAGAGTTCAGATGTGTTTCCGATCCTAAGTGACGAATTTTTGACAATATTTTACGGATTTTGTAATAAATTTCGGAATCACTGACAATGGACATACAATCAGTATGACCGTCAATCCAACTCGCCATTGTTTTACAGTGCCGTTCTCGACATTCTTCCATATCATGACTGAAAAAGTAACTTAAACAATGCTCTAGAACTAAATAAATGAAAACTAAAAATGTGTGCGTAAGTTATTGAAACTGAACGAAATTCAATGCACGCTCTTACGTCGAAATAATTGGTATAAATAGATTCAATCAAATGATATTAAACAGGATCTATCACAAAAATTACGATGTAATTAACAGTTAAAACTATGAAAACAAGAAACTTACAGCACTTTATTTATCTTACGAAATATAAACTAATAAATACCTAATACATTATAAAAACCCCGCTTCTATCTACGCTCATGAAAACACTTTAAGAAGCACTATATTCTCGGAATACAATAGCTGCCTTGTCCATTGTTATCGCGGCGAGACCAGGTGTCCGAGTAAGTCAAACAAATACTTTATTGAATTACGCCGGGATGTACTGAGACTACTGAGCGACGTTATACACAATTCCAATTGCCGATTGCGTTTTATGGAAATTGCGTGCGTTCTCTAGTTATAACATAGAATACAAATTAATATTTTGCATAAATTTTTATATTAATTTATGCACTATTCGTCAAAGAGTGTGATCAAAAAACTTGCTAATTTTATTCGGATAATGATAATTTCGTGTTAGTTTACATTACATACTTGCGAGTATATACATATGTGTATATGTACATATATAATATATAAAATGAAATCTATATTGGAAAAGGGGTTTAGTTATATTAGTATGAAGTGCCTAAGATATAAGAATAAGTAATATAAATGTGTTTGGTTTAAATGTCAAAAATGATGCTAAAAAAATTATGACATTGTCATAATTTGTTGTCATTGTCAAGTTAAGTTTTTAATGAGATTGATTTTATTATTATAAGTAGCCGGAAATTAAAATCCGACACCTAACGGTATAACGATGTATAATTTAAATAAAATAAAGTAGCCGGAAATATGGTAAAAAATAGAAAAAGAAGAGAGATGATTTATTGATTTTTGAAGGGTAAAAATTTTGCAAGAAAAAAGTCATAAATATTAGAAAAGCATCAAAAACGTATTATATAATGAAACATTCAAGTAAGTCTCATCAAAAATTTATGCCAATGTCAATTAAAAAGTGATACTCAATATTGCGAAAGTGAAATATATAAATATAATTACAAAACAAGAATTGCAAAGAAAATGTTGTATATGTAGAGCTAAGAATATGTATTAGTATAAGAAGAGAAAAACGAAGATTTAAAAAGGTGATAACCTGGACCATAATAAGAAGTAGTACTATGTACAGAGTAATGTAATAGGAGTATACAAGTACTTGTAAGTGGAAAGTAGAAATATATATCGTATGATCAAAAAGTCTTTGGATCGCTATTGTCGTGGAATTTACGAGTATCTATGAAATTATTTATTTCAATTAGATTTGACATTTACTTGACAACTTGTTATAAAATATACATAAAATGATAAACTAATTACCATAACCTAAAATCTCTTTTATTTGTGACTTATGTGTACTTTAAAGTAAAGAAGTACAGAAGTAGATGGTTTTTACACTTCATGGCTATCGCGATCCAAAAACTTTTTGATCAAACTTTATTTTGGAAGATTTAAATATTTGGTTGTTGTGGAACATTTAGACATTTGACGGATTACAAAGGACTTGACAGATAATTGAAGAATTTCAGAAAGGTGTTTATAGTTTACGAAAGTTGTATTAGATTAATATAATTGTAAATCTAAAGCATTTCATGTTTATTTAGTTGTTTATATATTAAAAAATAATAATAAATTAAATTCTATATTTTTGTCCGCATTTAACCTCCCAGGAAAAATGACAGAACTAATCAACAGGCCCGCCCAAACGTTAATAGAAAATTCATGTTGAAATTTACATGGGCGTATAGCTTTGGGATTTGCTGATGACCACCTGTGCAGGTTTCTCAGATTTGTAACACCACTTCTCGTGAACGTAGATTCATCTGTCCAGAGGACAGTTCTGCAGAAATTAAAATAAAGCCTTGACTGTCTTAATATCCAGGTAGAATAAACTAAACGACCATAGTGGCCTGTGTCAAGCAAACCATGTCCCCTGCGATAGCGATATGGATATAAGCCCTCACGTTTTAAAATTCGCCAAATTATCGTTCGTGGCACTCCTAGTTGTCTAGCGATTCGACGTACACTGAGAGTTGAATCCCTTGTAACAATAGTTACTGCTTCTTCCTCTAAGTCTGCTGGCAAATTTACCCCTCGGTCGAAAAGATAATCACGCAGTCCGCATTCCCGAAATTGTCTGTGTACTTCCAGAAACGTTCTGTAATGAGGAATGTGCCTATCGGGAAACCGATGTCGATATTCAATAACTGCTTGACGTGAAAGGAATCATTTTCATGGACTTCCTTTAAAAGGGCCGAATAGTATTATGCTACTCTACAAGACAAATTAAAAAATGTAATTTCTGAAACATGATTTGGAATACCCCATAAAATATTTTCTTTCTGTTTCTTCAGGGCAACACGTCTTTTTACACCAGTGAAGTTGGTTGCCAAAAATTTTTTAATTGAGATTTCAAGCACAGCCTCACCCTATTTGCCAGATCCTAGCTCTAAGTCATTTCCACTTATTCCCCAGATTTAAACTTTTCCTTGACAAAAAGAAGTTTCAAGACTGTATACCTATATAACTTATAAAAGATTACTGATATTAGAGAAATTTGATCTGTAAGTCGTACAAATACTTAAAATTCCCGTTAATAACAGTTTACATTTATTTATATAATTTTAGTTGAGAATACGAGAATAATAAAACTAAGAAAATAATGATATAGTGTTAGCTATATATCAAACAAATAGTAAAGATTATTTCTTATATGTATATGTGTGAATGTAGAAACCGCATTACATAACATAACATATGTACCTACTACAGGAGTGCCTGATAGAAACAATTGTCAAAATGACTCTTAATTGTAGATATAACGAGCCATCGAAAAAATTCATAATTGGAGTAGACTGTGAAATTGGGTTGATACTTTAACCACTTCCACATAATGACACATTACTTGATGCTTGACAGTTTCATTGTAAAAAAAGGTTATGGCATTGAAATGATACTACAACAAAAAAGAAAACAAATAATTTATTTAATATCGAAATCATAATCAAAATTTACATATAGCTACAGAAGTTGTTGAAAATGTTGTCCATTTACATCTAAACACAAACAATTTTCTTAATAAGACTTTTGAAAAATTTGACACAAACTTCTAGTTTCAATGTCAAATAATAAATGTCATTATGTGGAAGTGGTTAAAGTACCAACTCAATTTCACAGTCTACTCCAATTATGAATTTTTTCGATGGCTCGTTACTTGGGTAGAGAAACAGTGTATGTACATTTTACGAAAGCGACCTATTGACTGCAAATATGCGTTTGATATAACATTTCTGTACTGAGCAGACCTATTTCCGTGCGCGCCATGTGCGCCGATATTAGATTGCATATAAGTGTAAGCATACGTAATAAAATGTCGACACATAAATCGAGAGAACGACGAAGTGAATAAGTTTATTATGGATTTCCCGGACTTAATATTTTAATATCATTTTCCATTTTATTTATAGGTACATACAACGCTGCTATAGTATGTACTATTCTTATTTTTCGTGTGTTTATGCATATTACTTTAATTGCAGAAAACCAAATGTATATTTAATTATTTCTGATAGAATAAATGTCTCTAGTTCTATACTTATATCGGTAACAAGCTCATGTTGCGTCCCTATTCTATCGCATATTCTAATATATTACGAATTACACTCCCATACCGACGCTCATGGCGCGCACGGAAATTGGTCTGCTCTACTGATAATACATCTTTTTCAAATCCACACCTAACAATAAAAAACTATGTATTTAGACCAATAGGCGCTTCATTGTCATTAGTCATTACCCTTAAATCCCTTTACTCTGAATCGAATTAGCCCTCTCGGAGGTAAATAATAATTATTTAATAGTCGTTGAAGTAAAGAATATTGATTAGCTACACTCCACTTATAATCATTTATAACTTTTAACGATTTTTTTTTACATTAGAAGTAAAAGATAATTGCTATTGTTAGTATGATGTTAAAGCAAACGAAATAATACCGTTGTGTTTATAGTCGTTTATAACTTCAACGAAAACTAGTATAGTATGTATAAGAAAGTTTCTGATGAGTATCTTTATTATACTAAAAGAAGTGAAAAAATAAAGGAGATAAATACATAGTAAATAACACAAATAGCAATTCAAATGCTAAACGGAAAGAATTGTAAGTAATTGACATGTTTTTTTTTGCAGCTGTTCGAGCTGATAGGATGAGAGGCGGAAGAAATAAATTTGGACCCATGTATAAAAGAGATAGGGCGAGAAAACTGCAAATAATGCGCCAGAGACAGCTAGCCGCCCAGTCTCTGCGCGGACAATTGTCAGATGGCGGCATTTACAGCAATCAACCTGGAACTTCTCCATTCGCCAACATCCATATTAAACAAGAAATTCAAATTCCGCAAGTATCATCACTGACGTCTTCTCCAGATTCTTCTCCGAGTCCAGTAGCCGTCGCTCTTGGTCAATTGAATCCGTCTTCGTTAGCCCAACAGCCCGCATCAAGTCAACAACCAGCCCTCCAAATCGTCAACGTTCAAAGTACACCTAATATAATGATGGCAGATTCGAAGATATGGGGTTCTGCGAATTCAACAACAACATCACCACACTCTCTCAGTCCAAAAACATTTCAGTTTGAGACGATAGTACAAGGGAGCGGTGGTGGAGGCGGAGGCAGCGCCGCTCCCGAAATGAAAGTTTCGCCACTGATCAGAGACTTCGTACAGGCTATAGACGATCGCGAGTGGCAGAACAGTTTATACAGCCTCTTGCAAAGTCAGACATATAATCAGTGTGAAGTGGACTTGTTTGAACTTATGTGTAAAGTGTTGGACCAAAATCTATTTTCACAAGTGGATTGGGCGCGAAATTCTATATTTTTTAAGGATCTTAAGGTATGAAATGTATATTACATGATAAGATTTATCCAGGAGAATCCAAACCTAATCTCAAATGTGAAACATATTTGGTTACGAGTGATATATTCATACATTATGAACAACACTATGCAAGAATTCTTGTAATTGTATATTAGTAAATTATTGTTTGCTATGTTAGATACGATACTTAGTAAATCAAAATTAACATAATGCTACAGGTCTAAGATTTCTTTAAAGAGTTACATATGCTATGAATAAAAGGCGTTATAAGAAAAGCTATATTTTATTTTTCGTAAAGTTTTGAGTTTTTTTTTGCCATATGGCAGTTTTCAAATTTCGGTTTGTTTCCGTATATACTTCTCCTGTAATTATAGAGCCTTTCTTTATGTATTCAATTAACAAGATTCTTTCTATATCCCACCGTCGCCATCAGTTTTCCATATAGATTTTGAATGCTTGCCTTTTTTTTTGGTGGTAGGCATTCCTTACGGATTCACTGAAAAGATTCTTGTTTTGTCGATGGGTCTCAGTGATACATCCATGTCTAAACACCTGTTATAATTTTCTAAAAAAGGTTTTGATGGTCACTCTTAAGTTTTCTTTACAAATTTGTTGCCGACATAATTTTTATTCGGGAGTACGCAACCTGGGAATCCACTTCAACAGCAATAATTGACACCTTCTTTCTTCGATCTGCTAAGATCTGTTCCTAGACTTTCTTGATGTTTTTCTAAGTTCTTATTTCGATAGGCCTTCCACATCTTGGATCGTATTGAATTGATTCCCTACCCCATCGAAATTGTTTAGACCAAAATTTTGCTATAAAATATGACGGTGCATCTTCACTTGCGTCGTTAAATGCATTCTTAATTTACCTGTAGTAGTAGTATCTACCATCATCCTTTTTCTAGCAAAATTAAATATTTTTTATTAACTTTATTAGAAAAACATTTAAAACTTAATAATTAAGAGCGTGTGTTTGTAAGAAATCAATTTCGTCGAGAGAAAAAGAAGTATGTAGTTCCTCTGTATGTAATTTTAAAAATATTTATTTCCAGTGTATATTATAGAGTGTATATTAAGAAAGTGCAGCACGAAGGTGGAGTGAAAACTCTCGGCCTGATATAGATGGAATTAGAGTATAAAATTGAGTTTAATTTTGGGAGCTATAGTCTGTCATGTCATAAGATCTACCAATTATATCATTCATTAATGTACGTTCGACAAGTTTGAAGTAAAGAACTTTTGTACATTTGTTAAAATGGATCAAATTGAATATCGGTTATAACTAAATACTTTGTTTTGAACGGTTTAACACTAATTGAAATAAAAACTGAGATGGAATCAAGACTTGGCAATGATGTTCCTTCGTTCTCGGCAATAAAAAAGTGAACAGGGAAATTTAACCGTGGTCGTACATCGATTCAAGATTATAAACGTTCTGGAAGGTCACAATCGACAACAACCGATGATTTCATTGACAAAGTTTACAATATAAAGCTGAAGTTTTAATGTACGAGACTAGTAGAAATTATAAAAGTTCCAGGTGAACGGGTAAGGTACATTTTACATGAACATTTATATGTGAAAAATCTCTCAACCAGATAGTTATCACGATTGCTAACAGTTGAGCAAAAACGTCAAAGACTGAAAATTTCAAAGTAATGTTTAGAGCTTTTCTAGCGTCATTCCTCTGAAGTATTGCACCATTTGATAATTATTGATTACACCTGAATTAATTACTTTATACTCGAAATAAATCTAGTCTAGAAAAAAAGCAGAAACAGTTCCATCGACTGAGAAGGTAATGGCTTCTGTTTTTTTTTGTGATGAACCTGATGTAGTACGCGTCTGGTATATGTAGAAAGAGAGAACCATCGCAAGCCAGTATTATACCAGTGCTTAAATTAAAAGCATAAAAACAAACAACCATATTTGGCAAAGAAAAATATATGTTTCGTCACAACAATGCCCCAACTCTTTCGCCATCACTTGCACAAGCAAAAATATTTGATCTAGGCAGTCTATAATGACTTGTAAAATTTGGAAAAATAGCTAGTTGGAAAATGTTGGGCTCAAATGACGAGGTAATAGCTCGGAACAATCTTACTATACGTAGAATACAAACAAGCTTGAGGACACTGGAGGTTGAACGGCACATTTTTCAACATAATTACCATCCAATTCTATACACTTAGCCCAACGATTTTCCAATTTCTTCAAGCCGTCTAAAAAATAATCCTCCGGAAGCTCATCAGGCATAGACATTCATTATCACCTCCTTATTTGCCCCGAATTTCTTTCCACCAAGCCATTTTTTCAAGTTTAGAAAAATAAATAAAGCAACAAAGGAATTGTAAAAAACACTTTCAGATAATAAAAAGTCGACGCATTCAACTGTATTTAGAAGGCCTTATTCTAATAGAGGCAACATATTATTCTCTGTGAGAACCCATTAGAAAGTTTAAACAATAATGACAAACAAAAGCTCCAATAAGAACTGGTGATAGTAAATGGGCAAGAAATGGCTACAGAAAATACGTAAAACATCTTAAGAAGGTGTTTCAACTATTTAACTCGATGACACCGGCCACAGAAGAAAACTTATAAACACCGTACCAACTAGATTTTTCAGTTAAGAAAACTAGCATGCGTGAAGTTAGACAGGTGAACATGAATGAAAGTAATATAAAGAAAGCACCTGGATTTTATGTAATCTCCTACAAGAATTACCAGAAATGTGTCTAAAGTTGATTACCTTTATTTACAATACTATACTACGAACCTTCCATTTTCTACAGAAAATAGCTAAAATAATAATAATTCCCAAGCCTAGTAAAAAAAAAAACTGAGGAGATCATGCCGTATAGAAAACCAATAAGCTTGCTTCCAATACTATCAAAAGACTTCAAAGATTTATTAAGAGATTAAAACTTTTACGTGAAGAGCAAAACATCATTTCAAACCATTTCAGAGACTAGCATGGCACTATCGAACAGGTACATCGACTACATAATATAATTAAAATAAGGTCTATCATGAAAGTCAGTCCTATAAGATAAAGAATTATCTTCTTTGCCAACACTTTCTTATTTTAAGATCATATCTGAATAATAGACATTTTCCGACAAAACAAAATAATGAGTACTATATATCTAGCGTACACGGTTGACTTGCCGACCACCGAGTTAATTATAGCTATCACGTTTGGTGAGGGCATTGCCATTTTAGTATCAAACACAAATCTTAAATAGGAAACAATCTTCAAGAAAATCGAAACTTTAAAAAAATGGAAAATAAGGGTTAATAATACCAAGTCCACATATTACTTTCAATATGTACAGACCTATATCCCCACCTGTTGAATTGAATGGACACTGCGCCGTACTTTGGTAGGTGATTAATTTGGAAAAACACATAATAACCAAGAGAATTATCAGACAGAGATTTAAACAAATGTATTGGCTAATGAGAAGGAAATCTAAATTATCTAAAGAAAATAAGCTTCTCCGATATAAAGCTACACTTAAACCTATATGGACATATGGCATTCAGTTATGGGCTACAACAGTAAGTTACAACTTGATCATACTACAGCGTTTTCAAAATAAAATGCTTCGTGTTACCGTTGATGCTCCTTGGTATGGGCCAAATTATGATACATCGTGACTTTTATGCCCCTTATCAAAAATATGGTCAGTACTCTTAATGCAAAATATAGTAAAAGATTCGTAAACTATCCTAATGTGCTAGCCAACAACCTGTTAGTGAGCACAAGCGAAGTGCATAGGTTAAAAAGGTTCAGACTTTCAGATCTTACTGCCAGGTTTCTGCAACAGCATGCTATCAGTTTAAAAATAGATAATATGTAGACGTTAAGCTTATATTACAACAATTAACAATCAATACAACAACAAAAACATAATCTTCAAATTATTGTTAGTGGGTCATTATCTTCGATTGACCTCAGATTTCTTCTGACTTGTCCCATCATCCTCTGGACAACAGCAGGATCAATTTCTCACATTTTTTGAAAAATTCGACGTCATAATTGGTCTTCATTTGCGGCTTCCCATCCATTTTCATACACTTTACTGGTTAATATTGGCCGAGCCTGAGGTACATTTGGAGCATTGTCTAATTTAGGAACAAAGTTTATGTTGTTTGCGTTATACCAGTCTTTAGTAAGTCTAGCATAATTACATGAAGTTAGATCAGGTCGAAGCATGATATCATTGCCATGATGTGTATTTAAAAACTGAAGCAGTTTAGAAAAGCATCTTTGAATGTAAAGTTGTGCATTATGTCGTCAGAATAAAACCGTTGTTTCCCTTCATCTGAATGGGACTAGGTGAAATATTTCTCATCATCCATTGCAGTCAGTTTATTCACAAAATGAATGCGCCTTAGCGCACGTCAATCAACGCCTGGGTATTCTTTCTAACTGGACCGCGGTATATTTTGATGCTTTCCTTCGTTTTCGAAACACCACTTTATTTCAGAAAATTGTTCGAAAAACACTGGGCTTTGAAACGCCAAATCTTCGCTGTGAAACTCCAACTCTGTCCTTAATGGCTTGAAGCATTCTTTGTTCCTTCACTTGGCTCAAAGTTCCTGGTCGACTACTTTTGAGCAAATTAACGCAGGGTATTCCTTCTTCAAATTCCTTTGTGATTTTATAAATTGTACTTAAAGAAATATCTTGTTCACGATAAATTGCAACAAGATTGTAAATTCCTCTACGGATATCTAGCTTATAAAACATTTTGCTAAACCAGATCACAAAAACTAAACTGCCATAATTAAAGCAAATTAATTGTGACATATAACTTCCAGCGACAACTTAATCAAACGTCATTTAGTACAACTACAAATAATCTAAATTTTTTCCGAAAACATTAGGACCATACGTTATAAACACGATGCTTGACTGCGGGATAATACGCTGGGATAGATTCCCGAATAATTCTTCGTGATTTGAAAAAAAAGGAACACAGGCAGATTTGGCAAATATGGTAGATGAGGCAGCAATTCGTATGCTAACTTGACAATGAAACCATACGCGAAGATTTAAAAATGCCATATGTTAAGGACGTTATCCAAAAACAAACTACAAAATATCATAACAAACTAAACAAGTTCACATGTTCTATTCCGTTGGCTGCTAGAACCTCAAATAGAAAGAAGACTAAAAGAAAATTGGCCAGCAGATCTGAGAGGCGTTCGAAGAAAGTTGATTACGGGAGAAGACTTAATGCTAATTACGAGCACTTCTGCTATTTAGACATCATATTTGTCTATAGAATGTTAATATTCTGAAATTAAATGATGACTGATCTATAAATTCTATATTTTTTAAAAACTGTGGGTCTGTATTACATTTATCAGTCATAATTTTACCATCTTCAAAAATTACTTGTGAAAGAGTATATTTAAATGATCAATATTTATTTATATTTTTAATTTTGCAAACATTTACATGATTCGTATGAAACTGTGCTACAATTTGTCCCGATGATAATGATAATGCTGGTTCTGTTTCTACCAAAGCGCATGTGTCTATTTCTACATCATTAATAATATTTATTGGTTGATCTTTTTTATTTTTACTATTTAGTATCGTAAAACGAGCTCCTGAATTGTGTGACATATTGACATCTGTAATTCTTCAAATGAATAATAATTAATTTTGGAAAAATGTTTGGCGTGCGAAGATGTTACTCAAACAAATTGTTACGCCTGAATAAGCTACACGTCATCAAGTATCTCTACTTGACGCAAGCGAGCTGTTGATAAACTGCTCTAATAACTATCCTTCACTCGCACATGTTACGCTCCGACTTAAATATATGAACATTCCTGTTGTAAGACAAGAAAGAAATTTCATTGGTTGACTTCGCAGATATTTCTTGGTGAAACATTCTTGTAATAACTTGATTAATTATTAGAAAATAAAACACTTGGCTTAGTTTCACGACTTCTTTAATTAGATATACTAACAATTGTTTCGGCTATTAGGCCATTATCAAAGAGCTATCTAAAACTAAACTTACTCTACTTAAGGTTAACTTATATACCTGTGTTCATTATGGGTGGGAGAATGAGGGTAATTGATATTTAAAATTGCATCGATATAGGGGGTATTTATGAATTCTAATTGTGTGTTTGTGATAACTCGATTTTGTTTTTGGGCTTTTTTAATTTCAAAAATCTCTAATATATTTAACTTTTTACTTTTTACTACATTATGAATGAGGTTACAGCTCTTTATATCGGGTAAGTGGTTCTGGTCTATACAATGTTCTGCGAACCCTGTGTGTTTAACACTATATTTTATATCTCTAATATGTTCTGTTAACCGTTTATTAATACATCTGCCACTCTGTCCGATATAAATAGCTTCACAATTCTGGCATTTTATGGAATATACTCCTGATTTATCTAAGTTATCTATTTTATCTTTAGTATTATTCAACAATGTACCTAAATTTACTTTATTTATCCACACTATGTTAATGTTGAGTTTCTTTAGTAATTTGTTTATTTTCTGTGTTATGGGAGGGATATAGGTGATTACATGCCAACTAGGTTTCTTTAATTCTTTTATTTCTGGGTATAACAATTTTTGAAGTATTTTCCTTTCTTTATGTTTTATCAACAATAATGGTTACAACCCAGATATCATCGATAAGTTGATAAAACATAAAGAAAGGAAAATACTTCAAAAATTGTTATACCCAGAAATAAAAGAATTAAAGAAACCTAGTTGGCATGTAATCACCTATATCCCTCCCATAACACAGAAAATAAACAAATTACTAAAGAAACTCAACATTAACATAGTGTGGATAAATAAAGTAAATTTAGGTACATTGTTGAATAATACTAAAGATAAAATAGATAACTTAGATAAATCAGGAGTATATTCCATAAAATGCCAGAATTGTGAAGCTATTTATATCGGACAGAGTGGCAGATGTATTAATAAACGGTTAACAGAACATATTAGAGATATAAAATATAGTGTTAAACACACAGGGTTCGCAGAACATTGTATAGACCAGAACCACTTACCCGATATAAAGAGCTGTAACCTCATTCATAATGTAGTAAAAAGTAAAAAGTTAAATATATTAGAGATTTTTGAAATTAAAAAAGCCCAAAAACAAAATCGAGTTATCACAAACACACAATTAGAATTCATAAATACCCCCTATATCGATGCAATTTTAAATATCAATTACCCTCATTCTCCCACCCATAATGAACACAGGTATATAAGTTAACCTTAAGTAGAGTAAGTTTAGTTTTAGATAGCTCTTTGATAATGGCCTAATAGCCGAAACAATTGTTAGTATATCTAATTAAAGAAGTCGTGAAACTAAGCCAAGTGTTTTATTTTCTAATAATTAATCAAGTTATTACAAGAAAGAAATGTCAGTGGCGGCCCCAATCAATTTTTTGTAACTTGTTCATTGTGCTTCTGTAAATTAATCTAATAGGCACAGTCTAATTGATTTCTGATATTTATTTGACCTAACAATCATCTATCGAACGTTTATCGATAGATGCTTTTTTCGTTATTTCATGTCCCTTAATGCTTTGACTTAGATGACTTAAGTCTTTTGCACCGTACACTATCCAGAATTTATCATCATCAAATAACAAACACGGAAAACAAAAAAGTGAATTTTTTATATCATCCGCACATCTAATTTTAGTGTATAAATTATTATTAAATTACCTATTATAGCTTTTATTTCGACTGGATTTGCTGACTTCTATATTTAATTGCGGTGTTGACCGTCCTAGTTCTTTGTCTTCATAAGATAACAAACTAAATTTATTTAGTTGTAAAAATATAACGCTATTTATTTTAACCGATTTTACCGAGTTTTCTAACACGACCAGTGCTGCTAGACGACCGGCTCTAAAAATCGGTATTTTACCCATGAAATTTCGGTAGACGGTTCCAAATTTCGGTAGACTTCTTGTAATCAGGTAATTTTGTTTCTTTCGCAAATTAAATGCTTTTAGGCAACTTGATATAAACTTTATTTATAAAATATGTAAATACATTTCAAAAATTCTAATACAAAATATGTTAAATATATCTATTATAATTTGAAAGTGATTACTCAGTAGATGGCGATATATATCGAGCTTGCTTTTTCACCATTTCAGATTAAAATAGTATTTAATATACATTAACAACAGATGGCGCCTAGTGCAGACATGATTTAATGTTAATAAATTCATTATTTTCTATATTGTCTTACATATAAGTATACTATTTTAAGAATGGTTAAATTTGCTTAATTTCGGTAGATTTAACAATGAATCGGTAGATCGGTAGACGTGAAATATCTCTGCTTTTATCTATGCAACAACAACATGAATAAATACTAAACTTATTTTAAAGTTAAAATATTAGTATCTAAATTAATATCTACACTAAATATAAATTCTTAAATTATGTTTTTTATTACGTCCCATCAAAAAGGGTCTTGAGCTGTCACTACATCACACCATCACTGGAGATTTCAATGCTAGAGTAGAGAATGATCTCGTACACGATTCCATGAAAAAACTTGCGGAACAATGGAAATTTAGTCGACTTCTATGTTCAGTTAATATCAAAATCAACGGTTTTAAATACATTTTGCAAGTTAAATATACTTATGTTAAGAACGCGCAGGAGAAAAATTACTGATAGACTCCGTGTTAACTGAGAGACTTAATATAATAACTTTGAACTCAGTAACATATCCGGTGACTATTTATTACAAATTATTACTATTTATATAGATTTATATATACTGAATATGAATTGCTTGTAAAGAAAACCTCAAATATTTGTATGCAATTATTAAAAAAGAAAATGTGGAGAAAACTTGTAATAAATATAATAAATATATAAGGAAAAAGAAAATAGAAAAACCGTAAAAAAATTAAGGCTGTTATTTATCATTCCAGTCAAAGCAAATTTGTTTACAAGGTAGGTGAAAAAATCAATGATCAATTATGAAAAGGAAGCTTTAGTAATATATAAAAGAACACAAATGGAAATCAAAATATATATTTTGAACGCTAGAAAAAATTTGACGAATTGTAAAAGATTTTATAATGTTTGTAAATATTTACCATTATTTTTAATATATACATGTATATATTTCCTCATACGACAAAATCAATATATTTTCGTTTTTCCTGGCGAACAGCAGCGCAAGCTTCGAGCCGTACAGCAATTGTCTCCATCGTTAGTAAATCCTCGACTTTTTGTATTTTTTTTGCGTACCGAAAAGTCTCCAAATTGTAAGGTGCAAGGTTCAGGCTATATCTATTGATTATAAGTAAGCCTGATGCCTCAAGAAACTGTTACATCACTTTCTACTATGCCCTCTTCTAATGATACTTCTTTGTAGGGCTTGACCACCACAAATAATTCCAGGTGCAAGTGATTAGGTATTTACGTTGTGTTAACAATAAGCAATTGCTTATTTTGTTTAAAGCAGTTCTATTGATATTTAAAATTTGTTATATAGTATATTGCCCGAATATTTAATAGGCTTACGACTTTCTAAATTACGATTTTGTAGAATTTGACAAAATTTAAATACGCTGCCTTTTATATGCACTACCGTTCATGGAATTTTGTAAAATTCTACAACTTTATAATTTAGAAAGCCGGAATTCTACTAAATATTGAAGCAATACTTAGAATTTGGAAATTGTGTTTACAATGTACTTAAAATTATATATATACATATACATATATACATACCTATACATATATATATGTATATATATATATTTAGTGTTTAAAGAATTTTGTTTTTCTTTTTTATTTTATTGGCCGTGTTTTAATATTAAAAATAATAGTTCACTTACAAAATCCGCACAAACATGTTCGTTCTAAGAAAATTGGTCCCGGATGTCCAAACACATGTGGCACATGAATGCGTACCCATGTAGAACAAACAACAAATATGCTTGAAAAAGACTGAATTGATAAAAGTACGTCGCAAACAAACATCTAAATTCAATAAAAGGTCGCTAAAACCAATAAAAATCTATTATTTTTAATATATATATATATATATATATATATATATATATATATATATATATATATATATATATATATATATATATATATATATATATATATATATATATATATATATATATATATATATATATACACATATATACATATATATAAATATAATATTTTCATGACCTTGGTATGATATGGTAAATTAAATCAGTTGGCGATTAAAGGTCTGTTTTACTTCAAAGTACATATATTTAAAAAAACCCTACATGTTTCGGCAATGATGCCTTTATCAAGGATATAAAAAATATATATTTTTTATATCCTTGATAAAGGATATAAAAAATTTCAATTTATTTAAATAACGACGTTTCGACTTTTTTTTTGGTATAATCAAGTCTTTTTCAAGTGATTTAGAACAAATTTATTTCCATGTTAAAACACATGCCACAGTGCAATATGCATGGTCGGAACCAATGTCGACCAATTCATTACAGGGTCCGACCGTGTATCTCCGAATCTTAAGTGTAACATATTTAGTGTTTAGGTATAAGAAATTAAAATTTATTTCTTATTTATTTTATTGGCCGTGTGCATAATATTAAAATAATTTTGGTTTTTTTGGTTTTTTGGTTTAGCGACCTTTATTGAAAATTCAATTTATTTAAATAACGACGTTTCGATTTTTTTTTGGTATAATCAAGTCTTTTTCAAGTGATTTAGAACACAGTGCAATATGCATGGTCGGAACCAATATCGACCCATTCATTACAGGGTCAGACCGTGTATCTCCGAATCTTAAGTGTAACTAGTGTTACTAAATGTTACACTTAAGATTCGGAGATACACGGTCGGACCCTGTAATGAATGGGTCGACATTGGTTCCGACCATGCATATTGCACTGTGGCATGTGTTTTAACATGGAAATAAATTTGTTCTAAATCACTTGAAAAAGACTTGATTATACCAAAAAAAAAGTCGAAACGTCGTTGTTTAAGTAAATTGAATTTTCAATAAAGGTCGCTAAACCAAAAAAAGCTTATTATTTTAATATATATATATATATATATATATATTACATATATATATATATACATATATATATATATATATATACATATATATATATATATACATATATATACATATATATACATATATATATATATATATATATATATAGTGTTTATAAGAATTTTGTTTTTCTTTTTTATTTTATTGGCCGTGTCTTAATATTAAAAATAATAGACTTTTTATTGGTTTAGCGACCTTTATTGAATTTTGATGTTTTATTCTACGACGTTTCGACTTTTATTATTATTCAGTCTTTTTCAAGTAACTAGAAACAAGAATTAATACAATGAAAAAGTGAGAACTATGTTTGTCTTTGTGAGTTTGAATTAACAATTAAAATTAAAATTAGCTTAACGACTGAATTACCAATTAAATTAACAATTAAAATTAAAATTAGATTAATAATAAGTAAGGAACTATTAAAATGATTACATCTGTATGAAATGAATTGAAATTTTAAATTAAACTACTATTACAAAAGAAAACAATGAATGACAATAAACTCACCGTTTTTTTTGGGTTTCAAAAACACTCATTCTGTGCAACATCTGTCATCGGAGCTTATCCGAGACGTTTTTAGGGGAACCGACCGCACTGGTTCGAATATTGAGGGTGTCTGTGTCTTATTGTTTAGAGAAGTGTATTTCTGTTCTGTTTCGGAATTAGCGAATTGGTCAGGACCGTGTTTAGGGGTATATAGTAAAAGTATTTACAATGGGTAATAATAAAGATTTTTTGGTTGTGTTTGTCTGTATGGGGGGGTTTGAATTTATTTTATTGTTTAATGAGTGGGTAATAGAGTTTAGAAAGTCCATCGATCTCGTTCCTGTCGTTGATTGTTCTGTTGCTTTTGAAAATATGGATCATTTCTAAGACCTCCCTAGCCTTTGTATTCTTTTTCTGTGTTATTACTTTGGTGTTATCAAAATCAAAATTATGTTTTAGTGTCAATTGGTGTTTTTTTAAAGCAGTTTGATTTTTTGCGTATTTGTGACCTTTCAATCTTTCTTGTAGTAACTGTTTTGTTTGGCCTATGTATACTTTGTCACCGTCTTTGCAAGGTATGTTGTATATTGTGTGTGATTGTTTTAGTGGTCTTTAGGTCTTTTAGTTTGGTGTGTAGGAATTTTAGGTTTTTTCCGCTTTGGTGTGCTATTTTAAAATTAAATGGTTTAAATATATTGTCTAGTTTTTCGGATAATCCAGTTATATAGGGTGTGGGGATATATGTTAATTCATTGTTTTTTTTGTTTTTGTTGTGGCCGTTTGTTTTGTTATAAATTTTATTAAGTCTTTGTTTTATAATTTTTTGTATAAATTGTGGTGGATAATTGTTTTCTGTTAGAATTGTTTTTAATTAATTAATTATATATATATATATATATATATATATATATATATATATACATATATATACATACATATACATATACATATACATATATATATATACATACATATATTTGTGTGTGTATGTGTGTTTGTATATAAATGGAGGTACGTATTGCATGTAGTTCGGTAACACAAACAATATTACCAAATACTTAAAGCATAGATGTGTTGTAATAGTTATGTCCAATACTGCGATAAACGGATACATACATATATGTATATCTAAGGAAGCACCACTATACGTTCTCATCAGCGTTAGGTTTGCTGGTTGCATGATAATTACAATATTGGCGTAACGAGTACATGTAAATTAATGATTGTCTTGGCTACGTGCGTATCACTTACTCTCTCCAATAGTGAGTGAATCCAAGTAGGCCATTGTCAGTGGGTCAAGTACGCCTTACATTATGACATAGTAGATTCTGTAGCAAAAATAGAAAGTATTCCAAATAGCGATGGTAGCGAAAGTTATTTATTCTCTTCTTTTTATTTTCAACGTAATTATGGCAAATAATTTAAAAGTATAACTATAACGACTGTAGTATAAGAAATAATTTCACTTTCATTATACAGTGAATATATTTTGTAAGAGTATGTTTTTATATATTGGGTTGAGGTATAAGTTCGTAGCGTTTTTATTGAACTCAAAATGTATTAACTTTTTAATAAACAAAATACATGAACTAATCAAGAATGTATTCTCCTCCATTATTTGCGATTGTCTCACAACGATTTGGCAATTTTTCGAATACAAGCCTGAAAAAATCCAGTAGTTTGGTAGTGAAGAAGTCGTGAAAACAATTTTGAAGCGTGACGTTGTTATCAAAGGCGATTCTTGGAAATTCTTGTTCTACAGAGAGCGAAAGAGATGAAAATCTAACTGAGCGAGAAGAATAAGGCGGATGTGAAATGACATTCTAACCGAATGTTTGGATGGCCGCTTTTGTAATGTAGCCGTATAGGTTGTTGATGTCTTCCTTGTCTTTTTTTCTTGAATTGCGGCCTGAAACCGACGGAGTTATTGATAGTAAATCTCAGCGGTGATGGTTCATTATAGACGATGTCTTCTTTGTCCCGCTAGGTGCACAACATCAGCTTTTACTCGGGGAGTTGCCTTTTTGTTAGAATAAGCCATTTTTTTTGTTTTTGATGTTAGCATGAAGACACCATTTTTTGTGACAAGTATCAACAAAAACGGTCGATGTTGTTGACGAACTAACAAAGAGGCACAAATGTTGGCTCGGTGTCATTCAAAACATACGACAACCATATAACAAAATTTTGAACTGACGGTTACAATCCATCATAATGGACAATTAAGTCAAGCCAAGTTAATTGGCATCGATCATCATAAATTACAGCGTTGATACGATTTTCATCGAAGTCCGACGGTCTTCTTGAACGTTGAAAATCTTTTATGTCAAAATGACTAACTTTAAATAGAGAAAACCATTTCCGAACTGTACTATCCCCAATTACGTGTGTTCCGTAAACGACAAAAATGGGATAAACTTATATTATTTTTTTTTAATATATGAAGTTAAAAAAAATACATAATATAAAATGCCTTGTATTATTCAATTGTCAGTTGAACAATTCCCATACGAAGAAATATCAGAAAATATCAAGACTGGTGCTGTAGTACAAAAATGAAACATTTATTTAGAAAACTTCAACAACTATCCTTCAAAATACTCTCCATTTTGTGCAATACACTTGTCCCATCGTTTTGTCCACTGTCATAAACATCTTTGAAAGTATATTTAGTATACCCATCACCGCGTTGTTGAGCTCTACATTCGACTCAAATTATCGACCTTTCAATTCTTTTTTGACTTCAGGAAACAAATGAAAGTCACATGGAGCAAGGTCAGGTGAGTAGGGTGGGTGAATCATAATTTCCATCCCCAATTCTTCAAGTGTTCGATGACAAATCGCTGATTTGTGGGCCGGAGCATTATCGTGATGCAAAATGTAACCGATGTCTTTATAAAGCGGCCGTTTTTTCTATAATTTTGCCTTTAGGGTTCCTCGAAGTACATTAGAATAGTACTCTTCACTTACTGTATGTTCTCTAGGTACAATGCCATCATAAATAACGCCCCATTTATAAAAAAATTAAGCGCATCACTTTACTGGCGCTTTTCACAGTTTTCGCCTTCTGCGGTATTGGGCTGCCTTTGTTCTTTCACTGCATGCTTTGAAACTTTAATTCAGCGTCATAATGATTAAACCAACTCGTCACATGTAACCACATTGTTTAGAAACTGTGGATTATGCTGCAGTTGCCTTTTCCACTGACGACAAATTGTCACTCGATTGGCTTTTTGTTCATCGATCATAACTTTTGGAATCCATTTTGCCGCGACCTTTCGTTACCCTAAATCTTCATGAATCATTTTTTGAGTGGAATAATAAGACAACTTAACAATGTCAGAAATTGGATATATGCCAATCCGACGATCATTTTGGATCAAGTTGTTAATTCCTACAATTTTTGAATCAATCCGTGTAGTTTGTGGTCGCCCGTATCGAGGTTTATCTTCCACTGATTCATAACCGTCTTGGAATTTCTTATGTAACTCAAATACTCTACATCGTGATAAACTATTATCTGTGTATGCAGTTTTAAAATTTCAAAAGTTTGAGTTGGAATTTTATCCAACCGAACACAGAATTGAACACTGATGATTTAGTAATTAATTTGTACAAACATCAAACGCTAAGTCAAAGCCTACTTGAAGATAATGGGGGTTTCGTGTTCTAATCCTTTGTGTTATAAAATTCTAGTTGTGAAAGAAGTTATAGCATCAGTCTCGTTATATTTTGATATACCCTTGTACATTAATATTATAGTTTAAGGCCATCATCAGTCAGTCAGAAATGACAGGATGTCGGGATGTTGTATAAACAATATAGCCAATGTTACATTTGATGCCAATCTAAATATTCTATGGCCAATAACCGACACTTGAGATTGCTCATGGAGTATTTGTTGAGGGATATGTAGTTAGGCAAGATAAAATAACATGAGAGCAAAATGAATTGAGGTAGTAGGAGGCTGCGGTTCGTAGATCGTATTTCGTGAATTATATTCACAATATTTTTCTGTCAAACATTTAATGACAGACTGTCAGTGTGAATTATTAATTCTTTCAATACAATTTTTTTTAAAAAAACAGTATAATCACATTCAGAATGTTTACTCAAGAACAAATGGTGTTCATTTTAGAATGTTACTTTCGTAACGATCGAGGTTTGCCAAACGGCGAATGGTATTATTCAATGGAAATGTGCAAGGAAGAATTCCAACAACGTTTTCCTGAAGTTGTTTTAGTAAATAAGAACTTTTCTCGTGACCTATTGAGAATTATAAATAACTTTCGAACAACTGGGTCTGTAAAAAGACAATGGAAAGGGGGAAGATCTTCTCGAGTTAGGACCCAAAATGTTGTTAATAATGCAAGAAACGCAATTAGAGAACAACCTACAACGTCTGTCAGAAGACTGGCACAACAGTTGCATATAAGTTATGGAACCTGCCGCAGTATTCTTAAACGCGATATTTGTATGCATCCTTACAAGGTTCAATTGTATCAAGAACTATTGCCGCCAGATTACGTTCGAAGAGTTGCCTATTGTCGTTTCTTTAATTCAAATCTTAACGACGACGATGTTTTGGATAAAACGTTTTTCACCGACGAAGCGTGGTTTCACCTGAACGGCTACATAAACGCTCAGAATATGCGTATGTGGGCAACAGACAATCCGCATTATTATAGGGAAACAACGTTGCATCCTGTAAAAATAGGGGTATGGTGTGCCATGTCACGTAGAAGGCTTATTGGTGCGATCTTTTTCGAAGGAACTATAAATGGTGAAAGATATCGCAATAATATACTGGAAACATTCATAAATCAACTGCATGATGACGAGTTACAGTTAGGTTTCTTTCAGCAAGATTCCGCACGACCACACACTGCCCGTGAAACAATAAATTATTTACGTGAATTTTTTGATGAAAGAATTATTAGTGTTGACCGTTTCCCGCCAAGATCGTGTGACGTAACTCCTCTGGATTACTTTTTATTTCCATACTTAAAAAACTCTATTTTTAAAAATCCAGTGCATACAATAGACGATTTACGGAACAATATCGTGCGACAGTGCGAGTTAGTAGACGGATTTATTTTACAAAAGGTTTTTGAAAACATGAAGCGGCGCGTAAATTTATGTTTGAATGCCGAGGGACAACAGTTTCAACAATTATTGTAAACTTTTCAATAAAATATAAAACGACATTTGTATGACATTTTATAAATATTTTAAGTTGTAAATTAAATTTGTATCAAGGAGACATTTAAGTGCTGTCAGTAAGATTTATTTACTTTATAATTCACGAAATACGATCAGCGAACCCCAGCCTCCTACTACCTCAATTCATTTTGCTCTCATGTTATATCACTTCGAATATCAGAATACAAAACTTTACTTCAAAATTAGTATTTAAAATTTTGATAATTGCGGCATTAAAAAAAAACACTGGATTTGTCAAACGTGACATTGTCACCAAAATTACTAATAAAAATTTGATTTACACATTACAAAATTACAAATTTTTGATATTTACGTCAAAATCGAGGGTCTTGAGTTTTCAAGGACCGCAATCGTACCCAGTAAGATAAAATAGAATACATAATAAAATTAGCAAGACATACGTACTATGCGATATATAGATCTCTTTATTAATAAGGAAATTTTGGAATTATTCAATAGAACTCATTCAGACAACTTTCTCGGTATGACAACGAGATTCAGTTGTTTATAACAATTTTTAATGGAAACTAAAAATGCAAAGTATAGTCAGTTCGCACCTTAGAAAATAGTACAGTAAGAGATTTTTATAAAATGTGATATAGAAACTTAATTTAATTCCAAAACATTCGCAAAATTAATTGAAATAATTGTTGACATAGAGATTCTGCTATAATATAATAACTTCCTAAAATATAGGGTTATCATTAGAGCAGGGAAATTGGCCCACGTGCCAGAGGCGGACGCTTGGAAGTTGATACATAAAATAAATAGTAAGAAGTAAATTATAAAGCCTGCTCAAACACTTACCGTTTTAAGAGTCTTCCGTGAAGTCACAAACGGGATAACATCTGTTAAATATTTCATCACTAGGCATGTTTCCACAGTTGTTTCAGCCAAGCTATCTTAATATGAGACAATCGGAATCTTTGTCTAAAACACTTTTTTATTACACATTAATTTTTTTCGCCTTTTACATCGCATAGCTGTGCGTGAACAGCAATCGTAATTTAAATAGAATCCACTAACGACATTTTGTAATTTTTCTTTTCCCTTCACAATTCCGAAGTAATTGTTCTGAATATTTTCATCAAAATATTTGTTATAATAAAACGCAGCCTGTAACCATGTTCCGTAATAATCTACTGTGGTAATCCAGATATTTGGGGACACAGCTTGTGAAATTCTCGAGTACGTTTCGGAGTACAAAGGCAGGCTTTATACTTGCAATTAATGCATTTACCTCGTGGATAACATCTACGCCACAAGATTTAAAGCATGAATTTTACACGTTACATTTAAGAACTTACCACTGTGTTCTTTAAGAGATCGGCCTAAGGAAAGCATGTTTGCAGCACCATCGCTCATAATCAATGAAAGTTGTTTTGTTGAAAATTCAAATTTGTTCAGTGAGTTCAATTTCAACTCTTTTGGAAGCAAGATAGAAGACAACGGTTGATGTGGTTCCATTATACGTATCATTACATTAACCAAAGAATGTTTTGCGATCTGATGTTTTATCCACACATAACCACAGTTTTTGATCTTTCAATTTAGATGTAATTCTTTTTTGTATATGTCCACAAACAGATGGCAGTAACTTCGTTGTCTAGTAAAATAAACGGCAGATTACATACAATAAGGATAACATGTAAATCAAATTGAAATTATTAGAATGCTGTGCGCTATTGATGTGGCGTTGACAATCCCTTTTGGACCAACACATTAGAGGAAAATTACAAACTACACATTGAATTTTTCGCCATCATAAATTAAATCCGGCATATCTGCAATCAAATTTTTAACTGTATCTGACATTGGTCGTTTTCACGAAGTACGTAACTGCGACATTTTTAGAGCAAACTTACAACAATAAAGTAATAGTTACTACAGATTACATGTACGCTTTAATACAGAGTCCGCTCCATACATCAACTTTAGTACCCGGCTGATGCTATACTGAAGGATGTAGCGGTTGCAGCGCCTTGCTAATTCATATCGAGCGCGGACCACTGGCGCGTGGCGCAATTTCCCTACTCTGGTTGTCATTGACAATTTCTATACTTTATTGTTTATGGTTGGCACTTCAATATGCGTTATTTGTTGTTATGCGATATTTGTTGTTTAGCACATATGTAAAATGTAAGCTACGAAATTGTATAGCAAAGGTCTAATAGGTTTGCTCAATCCCTATGACGTAATGTATTTTAAGTCACTTCATTGCGCTACCGTCACTTGCATTCCAAATATGTGGCGTCTTATGCAATTACATTATAATTTCCAGCCTTTTGATGACCATTTACTTGAAATTGTCTCTTGTTGCGCAGCTATTTATTATATTTAGCTTTTCATTGTTCTTTGTATTATTTCTTGTGTTAGTCAAGGTTAGTAAATAGGTAAGGTTGCCTTGTAACTAATGGCGATCGCCGTATTGCGCGTCATGGGACGTGCCATGCGTTTGCTGTCTAGTTGACTAGTTGTCAAATTACCGGTCTAGATTGATGTTTGTAATGTTCGTAGCGTAGTTTTCTAATTTCATAGTGTTTTATGTGCTTATATGTAAACTTTATTTGACTATTTACAAGTGTTACATTATACTGAGAGTAAAACATTGAACAAATTTTTAAAAAAATTGTGAATTAAAGTAATGTATTAACTCAATAAAATTTTTTGTTTATAAAGATTGTAATTTTATTTTCATTATTTATAAGAAAACTGAATCAAATAATATCTTGATATCCAGTTAATATTTACATTTGTGAACCCATTTTTTTAGACATACAAAACCTTTTATTAACTCCGTAATTACCGTTTTTTGACTGGGTTGAACTGGGTTGTGACAGTAGAATATTAAATTAATATGTGACGGTGTTTCACTGAGTCAACCACCTTCATTTCCTTTATAATTTATAAGCGCATTTTTTGGCAAAAATATTTACATTAAATACTTTTTACACCCATTTACTTTACTCGATTTATACCTATTTAACTAATGATAAAATTAAAGTCAAAATCATTTTAATTTGAACGGGCACGCTGAGTGTTTTTCGCGTAAGAATATTATTGATAGAGAGTTACGAGACAACCTTATACATTTAGTAATCTTGTGTGTTAGTAATAAGTAAGAAGTAAAAATGAGTAATAAATAGCGAAAATGCCAAGGAACCGGGAAATCATATCTTTTCCTTTGAGAAAACAGCGATATTTTAATTTATTTAATTGATACAATAACGGCATAATGACTGCACAGCATTTTCACTATTTATCACTCAATTTTTAATTTTAATTATAACTAACACTTATGATAATATAAAGAACAGTTATAGACTAAATACGAGGGGAATTTTTTATGTTATCTATCTAGATATGAAAGAAGTGAGTTAGAAAACGAACAAAAAAATATTTTTCAACGTAAGAAGCATTAACACTGACACACATATTCTAACGTTTCTTTAATAACGGGTATATAATAAAATTCTTTTGGTAATTCCGCAAAATACTACCCGACAGCGTTTTCCACGTCGTCATTCGATAAAAATTGACCCTCTCAAGTGTTTTTAGAGTTTTGGAAGGAGATAATAGTCATATGTGGCGAGATCGGGACAATAGGGTGGATGTTGTAATTCCTCAAAGCCGCATTCATTTATTATTACTGCTTGAACAATTCGTGCCTTATGCACCCTCAGAAGTAGTCTTCTGAGCAAAATTGTGGGGCCGTTTTTGGCGTATAGCTGTGTTCAAGTTTTTAATTATGTCTTTTTAGACATTTCCAGTTATTGTAGTCCCTTTTGGCATATATAGTTCATAAAGTATTTCTTTTCAGTCCAAGGTCATATTTAAGGCATAAGATTACCTTAAAATGACTGACGTGTGTAGTATTACAGCGCGTATTTATGTGTGTTAGAAAGAGATAAAGTACAAAGAAATACTTTATCAACTGTACTCAATTAAGTGAATCCCCTCAGCATCCCAGAAAACTGTGGCCATCCCTTTTCTCGCAGAAAATTGCATTTTTGCCTTCTTGGGCGGTGGACAACCCTTATGTTTCGTGCGAGGGTCCCAGTGGCGTACCTAAGTTTCATCCTTAGTTGCAATTCTATTTAAGAAGTTTTCATTTTGAGATAAAACAGTCAAATTCTCTTCACAAGTTTGTCGTCTATACAATTTTCGTTCGTGACTAAGCAGCCTGGGAATCCATCGTGTCGACACTTTGCTCATTCCCAAATCTTTGTGCAGAATTTTAAAAACACTCGTTTCTGATATTCCTATTTCGCTTGAAATATCTGAAACTTTTACTCGGCAGTCAGTCCGAGTAAAATCTTTAACTTTGTTGATGATTTCTTCAGTTCGTGCTTTCAGAGGTCTTCCACACTTTCATCATAAATAATTCCTCTGCCCCTTTTGAACCGCTTGCACCAAAATTTAACTTGGAAATAAGATTAGCTATTTTCTCCATACACTGCCATCGCTCTCTCATTCTTCTTCTTCTTCGCGCTACTGCCTTCTTTTAATAAAAAATTCATGACGCTTCTCTGTTCAAGTTTCAAATCACGCATTTTGTTTTCTTTAAACGACTATAAAATTAACAAATTTTAAGCGATTCGAACCAAACTTGGAGATGACACTATAAAATGTCACAGAAACTTGACCTAAGAAAATTGTCACGATAGCATATTGTTTTTATAGCTAGGTAGATAACATTAGAAACTCCCTTCGTGTAATAAATAATGGAATTACAAAAATTTCAGATGAACGAAAATCAGAAGACTGTAAATCACAATGTAATAGCATGTGTCCTGATATATTTGGAAGGCAGGTGGCGTCACGGAGTAGACTACTCAATTAGGAGATATGAGTTATTATTTTTGGTCAATACATACCTTTCAGTGATATCAGACGTAGTGAATTTTCCCTACGTGTAGGAAATTTCTAGGAATGTAAAGGTCGTAGGTGAAGTTTTTCAGATTCTTTTTATATGGCTGTGCTGATAATATTTTTAACAATATTTGTAATCGTGTTATCTTTTAGGTTATACTATTACTTCTTAAATTTCATATAACGTAATGATATGACTAAATACTTTGGTAAACCCTGGTGCTTAAAATCGCTTATTTGTGTATTTATTATTTAGTTATGACCATTGCTTTTTACTGGTGTCTATTAATAAATATACTTTTAAGTGGGTAATAAATCATTTAAAGCAATTGCTTGTTATAAAATCATATATTTAATAAATTACACTTATATATATGTGAAAAACGCGATGTAAATGAGAATTAATAACTATTAAATACCCACATTACATGCAATTGCCGCTATAATTTGTTGTATTAATTACTACAAATGACAAAATCACATTTGCCTAAGAATGCAGACACAACACGTCGCGGCGCCAACCGGTCAGGTTGTCCGGGCAAATCAAAAATGTGTCAAAGCCATATCCGTCCGGAATGTGCAGATACCGAAATATCGGTATCAGGAAAATCACGAAAACATACTCGGGCAGCCCAGTCGGGGATTTAAACACGGAACTGCTAGCATGATAAGCCAGTGTACAGATATTTAAATAAGCCTATTATGGTTACTTTTTAAAATTCTTTTATATTATACAGGTGTTCCAACTATTAAACCACTTTCCTTAAATTGGTTTAATAATCTCTTAAAAATGGCTGGCTTAAGGTGATTTCTTTCGGGAAACCTTGAGCATAAACTCGAAAAGCTAATAAACAATTTTGATGACATTCTCCAAACGTAAAAATCAATACGCTCTTCTTTTGTGTAAATCTTCATTTTGACTAAGCAATACAACAACAATATTCAAATAATAACGATGTAAACTTCCACAGTTACAAAAAGTAATACCACTATAACAAAAACAGTTTTTGTAGACTAAAATGTCAAACTAAATTAATTATCTGACATTTCTAAATACAATAAGCGACTAGATTTTTATTTAAAAGACACCAAATAGTGCGAAAAACGATTATTAGGCGTATTCTGTAAAAACGCGAAGACTTAAAGCTTGAGCTATAAATACCATTCGATAGGTAATTAAAAAGTGCATTTGCTGGTAAGTGAACAAATGTGGCGTTCTATTTAAATTAATCAAGTTATAGCCTCTTTACCTCTATTTGGAACGCAAATAACTATTAATTTTATTATGCTACCAGTTACTTATATTCAATAAGAATATATAAAATCTTAATATATTGCTTCATAATTAACTTCAATAAAGTTTAATTAAACAATACATATTTTTACTAAATATAAAGACAAATTTAGCTAAATCGGAGTCACTATATTGTGTAGTACTTGTATAATCATTTATGTATGTGATTGATTCCAGTATAGTATTTTTAATTTCATCGATCTGTCACCTTTCTTTCCCAACTGAAACATATAACACAATAATAATAGCAAATAAGTATGTAATTGTTTCAGCCTTTACTTGATGAAATTCCATTATAACTATTATTTTATCCTGATAATAGCAAATAAGAGTGATAATTTAGGCATACTCGTATACCTTTTCTTACATGATTAGCGTAATTTGCCCATTGTCGGCGTACATCTTTTATTTGAAACTATACCATTTCTCTCTCAATCTCACAGCCAGAATTTATTAATAAACTTCCACTGATTTCCTCTTATTAACAATCATATCTATATTGCTCTGAAATAATATAAATAATAATTCATTAAATGCTAATACGAAATACTTACATTTAAAGAAGATAATAGTCTTTGAATAGCTGCGAAAACTATTGTTTTTACACGTAAATACCGATATAAAGAACAAAATGTAAGAAAACACAAATAAAGAGGAAAACAACATATAATGATAATAACTTACGACAACAAAAAACTAGATGGTAACCGAATCAGCTAATTTCACTCTATTCAAATTGTTTAAACAAAATCCAACAACATCGTACACTAGCAAATGAGGAAGTTATAGACGCCAATTCTATAACTAGAAAGAATATTATTTAATTCTATAAACTATTTTTATATTATCTACCCAACAAAAACTTACCAAACAAAAAAAATAAGGTAACTTTTGCAATGTAGTAAGGGTGATATTTATGGTAAAAGTATTTCTCCAGCAGCATGTACTGATGATTCTATAGAAAGATGAAATGCGTGTCTACATGTCTGAAAAGATACTTTCACACAAATATGAAATTGTATTGTGTTCTCCACGCCCGATTTTTATATTAAAGAATGTTTTTGTCAAATAACTTAATTATTGTAATTGAAAATGATAACTAACCTATTTGCAACCTTTGATCCAACTACCTCATTTAATATATCTTATTGAATAAGAACCACCCTAGGAATTATGCTAATTCGTAGCTCATATTGATTAATCCCCTCTCGATTTTCATTCATCTATCTGACATAGTGTCTTAAGAGGTACTGTTTTCTAGGATACGAAGGTTCATTCGAGTAACATACCAGGCGGCTCGTCCTAGCGCGTATATCTATATTTTGTCAGTCGCCGTCCAAACACTTCACTGGTTAACAGTGATAAATAATAATTTTATGATGTCACAACTAGCCAGAAAGAGAATGTTTTACGATGTAGCTCATAAATTTATAAAGGGATTTCCGGATTTAACGTTCAATTGCAGTATAATAAAGTGATGTGTTGAAATTAAATTTCTAGCGAAACACACATAAATAGTGTAATACATAATCGCAAAAAAGTGATGAAAGATTTTTGTTTCATTTATGTGTAACTTTCATATTGTGTAATATACCCTTTAAGTTAGCAGACAACGAATCATTTCGTTCATTTTGAAAGCACTATGGTAAGGAACGTTACCTAACCCGAAAAGATTACTAAATATTCTACTATTCCTCCGTAAGCGTATTAAACATATGATTAAATCCGAATTGAAAAATAAGAAACCGTGGTTATTTTTGAACGAAACAACAGATCCTAAAATAAATCTGTTGTTAATGTTATGGTACGTACAGTGGAACCACATAACCTAATAATAATTTCAGAGTTAATGTTAAAAATACATTGGAAAAGTTTGAAATTTTAACAAGTGTTAATATTTGTACTGTTATATGGTGCCGCAAACATGCTCTCTGTAGGCCGGTCTCTAAAAACGATTGTGCTTTCTTGTTACATATTACGTGTAAAATCTATGCTTTACATCCGGTGGCAGAAACTATTCGTAGATGCTATCCAGATGTAGATGCATTAATTGCAAGTACAAAGGCTTTGTTTCCCAAATCCCCAAAACGTGTTCGCCAATTTCACAGGCTGTGTTCCGATATTCCTGAACCACCACAGCCGATTCTTACACCTTGGGGAACATGGTTACAGGCAGCGTTTTACTATCATAAATATTTGGATAATTATAAGATTGTGGTTATTTAAATTCGATCCCAAAGAAAGAAGCTATAGATATCAATAAAAGCCAGTCAAAATTTCATGATAGTCAGGTTAAAACAGATTTAAAAACTATTCAGAAAAATTACGTCGAACTAGTGGAGGCAATAAAAAAATTATAAAATCCTTCGGTGTCGTTAGTGGAATCTCTGCAAATAGTGCAGCATCTTCACTCACAGCTATGCGCGGTAGAAGACGCAAAAAATGTTTGTGTTCTATAAATATTTGAAAATGCTTTAGAGAAATATTAAGATTTTGCCCCATTAAAACAAACTTGGTGCGTCAACAGAATCATTAAGTTGTTTTAAAGGTTATTTTAATTATGCAACTATAACATTAGTAGATGTAGAATGCCCGTTTTCTGCGTATAAATAAGCACATGTTTTCTCCGCAACGCACTCGGTTTGCGGAAATGAATGTGGAAACACATGTGATATTGCAAATATTTAACCGATTTCATCCAGTTTGTGACGGAAGAGTTTTAAAACGATTAATGTTCCACCACTTTTTATAAATTTATCCCTTATTATTTATTTATGTAAGTTTAGATGCGCTTCGGTTTTTAACAGTATTAATTTTTTATTCTAAAATATATATATGCGCGCGAGGATGAGCCACCAGTGCGATGTTACTCGAATGAACCTCTTTCGTACGAACAGACCATAGTGAGTGATATTAGATTGCGATTGTTTGTGATCATAGGAAATTTAATAGCATTTACTAAGAACAATAAATGTGTACATATTCTACATGTGCAGTGGATTTTTTGTCCAATTTCTATTAATGTCTTGAATTATTACAGAAAACTGTTAGAATAGACATGAATTTTGAATGATTAAAAAAATTTCATCATATCGTAATTGATCCATGAAAGCGATGGAAGCATCCTTTGTTTTTATAATTTTCTTTTCATCCGTAGTTAATAAGCAACGCAACTAGCGGGAACTATTGGGAAGCGCCAAAGTAAATCGCATCTGTAATACTGTGTCATAGAATAACCCAGAAGCGACACTCGTCGGTAGCTTTGATATTTAGGGTCCGAAATCATAAATCTGAAATCTTGAAACCATTTTGGGAAAAGTAAAAGCAGTAAAATTTAAATGTTCAATAAAAACAGTCTTTTTCATTAATGGTGCAAAATACTTTATCAAGGAAATTTTTCAATCTAGATGAGTTTCGAAATAAGTTTTAAATAAAGAAACTTGATAAAATAATCAGTTTATTAATTCTCTAAAGGTATTTAAATACATTTAATTAAATGCTTTTGTTCTTTTGGAATATTACATGCTTATTTAAAATAATTAAGTACTGGAACATTCTTTAATCTAATAATTAATTGTATTAAAATTAACTAGAAAGATTTCTCATGGTGAAATAAGTTGCATATTTTGCAAAATATTCATTATATATTATATGCCTAACACCATGTTGTTTAACTGGCGTTGGAAAATTTGCAAAAAAAATAGTTTTTATAAACTCTAATTTGCCATTAGAAAATTTGATGAATTTTGATATAAATATAACCTATAAACTTCACCGTAAATTTCATAAGTGGACACAATGCTCACATAAACGCACTACAACTGTTACGTTATGGATTTTAATGACAAAAGTGGAATGATTAGTGCGTTTTGCTATAGTCAACTATTTTACTGTTTAAAAAAAAAACATAGTTATTATGCTTAGGGATCAGTAAATAGTTAACTATATAACTATATAAAACAAAATGCTTTGGTTTAAAAAAAAACGTTTAATTTGCGTATTCAATTTGTGCAATTAGAAAATGATGCCAAAAATATATTTTTCTATTTTGCGTTCGAAATGAACTCATTATGAAACCCAAAACAGTATCGAAATGAGCTTCATTTCGATACACTTTTTTTAATTTTTCAATGTTGGCGTTGTTCGAATACAGAAATAAATACCATTGCTGTCATTTGATTTTAAGAATTAATGTACATTTGACAGATATGATATATGTCCGTATTTTACACAAACAACGTATGTTGTATACAATTGACAACAACATATATATGTTTCTATGTCACTCATGTTTATATTTTTAAATGAAATATCAAGTAATGTTAACGAAAATTAATAAATAATATATAATATAATATAATTCCCGGATAGCAAGATTTAAATTTGAAAATGTCAAGTATCAATGTGACCAACTGCATGCTTTATATAAAAATTAAACTCTGAACTATCAAATTAAATAATTCCAATTTAAGCAATTTATTAATGCAAAAAACGCAAAATAGAAAAAATAGCATAAAAAACTCGTTTCATAAGGCCTTTTGCCGCACTCGCCCTTTAGAAAACTCGCCGCTATCGCGGCTCGTTTTCTAAACTGATCTCGTGCGGCAAAATGGTGCCTTATGAAACTTGTTTTTTAATATACTATTTTCTATTTTGCGTTCGAAATGAACTCATTATGAAACCCAAAACAGTATCGAAATGAGCTTCATTTCGATACGCTTTTTTTAATTTTTCAATGTTGGCGTTGTTCGAACACAGAAATAAATATCATTGCTGTCATTTGATTTTAAGAATTTAAGTACATTTGACAGATATGATATATTTACATACTCTACGCAAACAACGTATATTATTACAATTGACAACAAGATATATTAGTTTCTATGTCACTCATGTTTATATTTTTAAATAAAATATTAAGTAATGTTAACGAAAATTAATAAATAATATGTAATATAATATACTTCGCGAATAGCAAGATTTAAATTTGAAAATGTCAAGTATCAATGTGACCAACTGCATGCTTTATATACAAATAAATCAATTAAGTTTCAAATTAAATAATTCCAATTTATTAATGTAACAAACGCAAAATAGAAAAAATAGTATAAAAAACTCGTTTCATAAGGCCTTTTGCCGCACTAGCTGATCTCGTGCGGCAAAATGATGCCTTATGAAACTTGTTTTTTAATATACTATTTAATCCTAAACTTCATTTATTACGCACCTTAAGTACAATTTCTCTACCCTCTGATCTCTGATTACACTTATTCGGTGTCGGTTATGCTATTTTAAGTTAAGTACAGAGATCCAATGAGTATGAACAGAGAGCGGACTAGAGCGATTGATGATTGAAAGCCCATAGGCGTCTGCCTTGTATTCGCAATAGGTTTGCTTCTGTAAGCGATCCGTGAGTTTCGAACATTATGATACGTGTGGTCACTGCATAAGTGGCACATATCTACATATGCAGTTAATATGTATCTGTCAATGCACAACAGAGCGAATGTAATAAACGGTTTGGTAACCGGCAGCAACTACTGCTGAAACAAAAGTAATGCTGACAAGCGAATTGCGAATCGAATTTTGAATAAAAATAATTTACAAAGAACAAAACTCAAAACTATGTATTTTCTGTGAAACATTGAAAGTGTAAAACATTACTATGAACAATTCAAATTTGTTCAAGGTGTTCCTGTGTTAAATTAGTTCTTTTAGATGTTAAAACGTCTCTAAAAATAGAAAATGTCCGTTTCACATCACAACTGGTGATGGGAGCGTGATTAAAATGTTGCAAAAGTGCACCATACTTCGAATGTATAGATTTTTCAATCAGTTCTGTGCAGAATTGATATAATGTATTTAAATCTGGATTTCTGCTAAATATAGCATCAACTTTTTGTCTCAGCTTTGAGAAATATCTTTTTAAATGATAAAACTAACTTATCAGCATTTGGAAGATGTATTCACATACTCTGTGTAGTGCATGTGCTGCACATATTATGTGTAGCATATTGGGATAAGATTGCTTTAATAACTTCCCTGTTTTTAACATAAGCTGCGGCATCAGTCAAAAATAATAGCATTTTGTCTTTATAGTTGTTATCCGATGACAGAATATTATGAATACATTGATCAATTACTTCTGCAACTGTTTCACCATTTACGACCGGCAATATTTTAGTTGCAATTAAGTATGGTTGGTATGAACCTGTCGGATGAAGAATACCAACAACTACATTTAACACATATCGTCCTATTACAACCGTTGTTTCGTCTGCACATGACCAGATAGGTTGATTCGTATTTTTAAATGGTTCTCAAATAACATTTTGTTAAGTGGTATTTACGTAAAGTAGATTCATCTGGTATATGACGATCAATATATTTTGTAAGAAACCTCTTGAGGACTGGATTTTTAATCTTTTTGAATGGGATATTGGCCGCCATGAAAGCTTCACACAGTTCTTCGTTAAAAGTGTCAGGGGCAGATGGACATATGTTTTATATATATATATATATATATATATATACAGGTGTCCAGAAACTCTCCTGACAAACGAAGACCGGAGTTTCCCAAATTCGCCTAGCTTCCTAAGGGAGCTAAGAGTTCTTTGAAGATGGCGCCTTGTATTTATTTTTTTTTAATTCCTCCAGAACGCTTCTATTTAGAAAAACAAAAACTGGTATGCTTATTTATCCTCCAGAGATGAATCGATTCCATCAATTGCGAATTTCTAGTACCGGTCATAGGCGTCCGTTTTGGGTAGGTCAACGGTTATTTTAAGGCATAACTTTTTTGTCTTTAACTTTTAAGCATTTATGACACTAGATTATTAAATTTTCAGGTATTCCAGTACTAAAAGGTACTCTTACTTTAAGTCGGTAGGATACACCGTTTTCTAGAAAAATCGATTTGTAAATTTTTCGTTTTTTCTTCATTAAAGTTCAATTTTTTATTTTTTGCAATAGTTAGCTCTGAACTGCCAACAGAAGTAAAACCTACGTTTTTCATTGTCAAATTGTTGTCAGTTCGCGAAGTTTATCTTTTCATTTTTTACTTTGTGTTATTCAAACACAACGATTTCAATTTAAACAAAAATGGTTTTTACTAATGAGGAATACGCCGATATGCATTTAGTTTATGGCGAAATGAGGTGTAACGCTCGAGCGGCGCAACGTAGATACGCTGAAAAATTTCCCAATCGTCAGCATCCCACTCACTCAACATTTACAGCTCTTCATCAACGATTAAGAGAAACAGGTTCAGTGGTCCCAAAAAATAATGAAACAGGGAGACATAATGATGTAACAGCAGAACATGAAGATGTTATTTTAATGGAAGTTGAGGAAAATCCAGAAATTAGCGTTCGAAGACTATCTGCCATGTACCCTACAATTTCAAAATATTCCGTAGGAAATATCTTTCACAAAGAAAATTTATATCCTTTTCATTTTACAAAGGTGCAAGCACTGCTAGAAGGAGATTTTCCTGCTCGCGTAGAATTCGCTAGATGGTTACAAAATCAGAAAAATCAAGATGAAGATTTCTTCAGGAACATTTTGTTTGGTGACGAAGCTACATTCTCAAAAAATGGAATTTTTAATGTACATAATGCACATTATTATTCGTACGTTGGTGACAATCCCCACGTTGTTCAAGAATTTAAGCATCAGCATAGGTTTAGCATAAACGTCTGGATAGAAGTAGTTGACGATTATCTACTTGGACCTGTGGTATTACCTGCTCGTTTAAATGGTGCTGATTACTTACATTTCCTGCAAAATATTTTACCTGATTTGTTAGATGAGGTGCGTTTAAATATTCGGCAAAACTTATGGTTTCTACAGGACGGCTGTCCGGCCCACTTTAGCAGGAATGTACGAGACTTTCTAGATAATAACTACGAAGACCATTGGATTGGAAGAGGCGGTCCAGTTGCTTGGCCAGCAAGGTCGCCGGATTGGAATCCTTGCGATTATTGTGTTTGGGGATACATAAAAGCATTTGTTTATTCCGTTCCGATACAAAATCGCGCACAACTCTGGCTAAGGATACAAGATGCTTGCAACGAATTTAGAAATAACTTTGGAATTTTTGCAAGAATTCGGCGTTCTCTAAGCAAAAGGGTAAACTTATGCATAGAGACTAATGGTCATCACATCGAGCAACTTTTGTAACAATCTACCTTTGATACTTGTTCTTTTTTTGTTAGTTTCGTTCCATTGTAATAAATAATTTGTTTTTAATTTATTAAATTAATTTTCATCCATGCCTTGATAGTCCA
Organism: Melolontha melolontha; assembly: GCA_935421215.2. Lineage (NCBI taxonomy): Eukaryota > Metazoa > Arthropoda > Insecta > Coleoptera > Scarabaeidae > Melolontha > Melolontha melolontha. Next base: position 145,377,794 of record OW285235.1, read on the forward strand.
AGCCAACTTCGTCGCTAAAAATAAGTAGGTACATAATAAATTGAACTTTAATGAAGAAAAAACGAAAAATTTACAAATCGATTTTTCTAGAAAACGGTGTATCCTACCGACTTAAAGTAAGAGTACCTTTTAGTACTGGAATACCTGAAAATTTAATAATCTAGTGTCACAAATGCTTAAAAGTTAAAGACAAAAAAGTTATGCCTTAAAATAACCGTTGACCTACCCAAAACGGACGCCTATGACCGGTACTATAAATTCGCAATTGATGGAATCGATTCATCTCTGGAGGATAAATAAGCATACCAGTTTTTGTTTTTCTAAATAGAAGCGTTCTGGAGGAATTTAAAAAAAAATAAATACAAGGCGCCATCTTCAAAGAACTCTAGCTCCCTTAGGAAGCATTTTCGGACTAGGTGAATTTGGGTTTAATTGTCTTAAAATTATCAGAGGAATCTCCGATCTTCGTTTGTCACGAGAGTTTCTGGACACCCTGTATATATATATATATATATGAAAATAAAGAGAAATACTAAGAACAGAAAGAAACGGACTAAAAAAAGAAACGAAAACTACTCCATAAATAAGGTAATAAATTAAACTTAATATTTATAAAAAATTATAGGATAAATATACACTATACCAATATAAAACGAGATACTAAACGTTGGAACCAAATATCACTGAAAGAAACGAAACCAGAAACAATCCCTTATGGAAGAGAATAGAAAATATATTATCTCAAGAACAGTAAATATATATATGTATATATATGGTAAATTCAATATGTTGGCGATTTAAGGTCTTAAATCGCCAACATATTGAATTTACCATAACATACAAAGGTCACGAAATAATTATCTTTATGTATATATATAAGGTAAACTTAATAAGTCGGCGATTAAAGGTCTGGTTTACTTCAAAGTATATATATTTAAAACTACCCTACATGTTTCGGCAATACGCCTTTGTCAAGGGAATACAAAATATAAATGATTTATATTTTGTATTCCCTTGACAAAGGCGTATTGCCGAAACATGTTTACTTCAAAGTATATATATTTAAAACTACCCTACATGTTTCGGCAATACGCCTTTGTCAAGGGAACACAAAATATAAATGATTTATATTTTGTATTCCCTTGACAAAGGCGTATTGCCGAAACATGTAGTACCCTACATGTTTCGGCAATACGCCTTTGTCAAGGGAACACAAAATATAAATGATTTATATTTTGTATTCCCTTGACAAAGGCGTATTGCCGAAACATGTAGGGTAGTTTTAAATATATATACTTTGAAGTAAACCAGACCTTTAATCGCCGACTTATTAAGTTTACCTTATCATACCAAGGTCACGAAGATATCATATATATATATATATATATATAATAACTTCGTGACCTTGGTATGATATGGTAAACCTAATCAGTAGGCGATTAAAGGTCTGTATATTACTTCAAAATATATGTATTTAAAAAACTCTACATGTTTCGGCAGTACGCCTTTATCAAGAGAATACAAAATATAAATGACAGGATATAAATGTCAAGTGATTAAGTTGCTATGGTTTAAATTATTCAAAGATACATTCTAGTAATAATAATAAATCATGCCTTAGTATTCCAAAAAATAGATAGCAAGGTGTGAACATATGTGTTGTTCGCTGCTAGCAATTTGTGTCTCTTTCTGGGTAAGAACTTGTGTGTTGGTTGCTGCTGGCAGCTTGCGTCTCTCTATGGGTGTGTAGTTTTGTGTGAGAGCGTAAGTGTAGGGTTTTGTATGTCGGTGCGCTCGTGCGTGTGTTTAGTGACAGGTCGCGTGAATTTAGAGAGGTCGGATAACCAACCGTTGCGTAGGGCCGCCAACCCTTTCCCGGCAACTTCTTTACAATTCCGTGCAGTACTTCGACGGCCTGACCCCCGCCCCAACGAGGCAAGGCGCAGACCAGCGAAGCGCACCCTGTACGGGGTTGCTCATCGCTAACCAAGGGAACACTCTTAGTGTCACACTTGTGCCATCTTAACGGTTTCCGCCGAAGCGGGGGCATAGCACACACGTCGAACGTGTGTGTGCTGTTAACGGCAGCCTAGCCAGGTTGCCGCCCAGGACCGGTCCTAGTGGTGTGTGCATTGCGCGGCGCCGTGTTAGCGCCACGTAGCATGGTTCCTCACTCTTGCTGGAAAGGCGGAATGGCACCTGACTGCCCAGCGGGCAGACCCCCCTAGAGTTTTGTAGCGCATATGCTAGGCTACAACCCAGTAGAGGACCACATCAGCAAAAAACAGAAAACAGCGAAAGGCAGGGAAAAGCAAGACATGAGTTATTCCTTCTCGTTTTGAGCGAATGCCGACAACTTTGCATCTTAAGTCGCTCCACGGGCGCATACGTAATAATAACTCATGTCTTGCTTTTCCCTGCCTTTCCCTGTATTCTGTTTTTTGCTGATGTGGTCCTCTACTGGGTTGTAGCCTAGCATATGCGCTACAAAACTCTAGGGGGGTCTGCCCGCTGGGCAGTCAGGTGCCATTCCGCCTTTCCAGCAAGAGTGAGGAACCATGCTACGTGGCGCTAACACGGCGCCGTGAAATGCACACACCACTAGGACCGGTCCTGGGCGGCAACCTGGCTAGGCTGCCGTTAACAGCACGCACACGTTCGACGTGTGTGCTATGCCCCCGCTTCGGCGGAAAACGTTAAGATGGCACAAGTGTGACCATCGTCGACCGAGGTAGCCACTAAGAGTGTTCCCTTGGTTAGCGATGAGCAACCCCGTACAGGGTGCGCTTCGCTGGTCTGCGCCTTGCCTCGTTGGGGCGGGGGTCAGGCCGTCAAAGTACTGCACGGAATTGTAGAGAAGTTGCCGGGAAAGGGTTGGCGGCCCTACGCAACGGCTGGTTATCCGACCTCTCTAAATTCACGCGACCTGTCACTAAACACACGCACGAGCGCACCGACATACAAAACCCTACACTTACGCTCTCACACAAAACCACACACCCATAGAGAGACGCAAGCTGCCAACAGCAACCAACACACAAGTTCTTACCCAGAAAGAGACACAAATTGCTATCAGCGAACAACACATATGTTCACACCTTGCTATCTATTTTTTGGAATACTAAGGCATGATTTATTATTATTACTAGAATGTATCTTTGAATTATTTAAACCATAGCAACTTAACCACTTGACATTTATATCCTGTCATTTATATTTTGTATTCTCTTGATAAAGGCGTACTGCCGAAACATGTAGAGTTTTTTAAATACATATATTTTGAAGTAATATACAGACCTTTAATCGCCTACTGATTAGGTTTACTATATATATATAACAGCATGCAATCACGAGAATATACTATGGAAGCAGCATGCCTAATCAAATTAAACAACGTTTCGACAGGGTTTACGGTGATTTAACTCTTTCATATTGTACTGTAAAAAAGTGCGCAAAATATTTCCGTTTAGGGCAAGAATCCCTTGAAGACGATGTTTCCCGATTGGCCAGTTGAAGTAATAAGACTACAAAAGATTTCATTTATTGAAAAATTGCATTGTATTCCAAAAAGTATGTAATGAAATAATAGAAGAAGAAAAACAATTTTAAATTAATAATTCAATAATGAATGATCTTTAATTTAACTCGTTATTCGTCGAAAAATAATCCTTTATTGAATTAAGAACTGCCAGAACCCGTGATGTTCTTCTAATTAAGTTTTAAATTGTTTCATCCGGTATGTTATTCGTTTTTGACTGTATTCCAAAGCTGTTGTTCGAGATAGGATCAGCTTTTCTCATCCTCCTATCTTGCTCATTCCGCAACAACTCGATAGGATTCAAACCTGGCTTTTGGTTGGCAAAGTCGTGATTTACGAAATGTTTTTATCTTATTTCTGTGACAAATAATCCTCGCATATTTTGGTAGCATGTTTTGGATTATTATTCTGTATAAATGTGAAGTTTTACTCAATTAACCGCATACCATGTGGAACTGCAGAATTTTCTAAAATCGCACAATCATTTTCTTTGGGCGCTTACAGTTCTCTAAGATGAAAAACAATCCCATACTAAGATGGAACCAACTCCATGCCCTATAGTTGGTACAATACAATGGTAAAACATTTTCCAGTTCGGGATCTTCTGACGAAAACTCAATTGAATATTTCGAACTTTGATTCGTCAGGCCAGAGGACTTTTTCCGCAATTCTAGTATCCAGTCGCGGTGCTGCCGGGGCCATTCAAACCAATTATTCGATTTTCCCGACACAAAAATGGTTTACGCACAGTTACGCACAGTTACTCGTCTATGCAAATTACCCTCTTGTAAACGACCTTTTGCCGTAGTTACTGACATTCCGCGACTGAATTCTGCTGCTATTTTTGGTGCTGTTTTCTTGTAATTTCTTTACTAATTAATTGTATTTGGCGATCATCTGTTTCCGTAGCAACTCGAAATGGATCAGGTCACGCACTGTAAACAACATCTCTGTTTTTCTGATGCGAAAATAGTATATTAAAACACCAGTTTCATAAAACACCACTTTGTCGCACGACTTTTCTGAACAACAATGCGTGTAATTCGGCAAAAGGCCTTATGAAACGGTTTTTTATACTATTTTTTCTATTTTGAATTTTTTACATTAATAAATTGAAATTATTTAATTTTAATATTCAGAGTTTTATTTTTATATAAATTATATAGTTGGTCACATTGATACTTGACATTTTCAAATTAAAATATGTACATATTGGTATCCGTGAAATATTATTTATTAATTTTCGTTATTATTACTTGATTTTATTTAAAAATATAAATTTGAATAGCATAGAAACTAATTTACTTTCTACTCCACCTCCAGTTGCCGGTTGCATAAAGTAGCTGACCAAACAATTAAGAATTTATTATCAAAAAAAGTCAGGTGATGCATATGAAAAATGCATTTTTTACATTCATAAATTGAAATTATTTAATTTGAAAGTTCAGAGTTTTATTTTTATATAAACTATACAGTTGGTCACATGGATACTTGACATTTTCAAATTTAAATGTTGCTATCCGCGAAATATTATTTATTAATTTTCGTTAACATTACTTGATATTTTATTTAGTAATAACATGAGTGACATAGAAATTCATATCTTGCACTTCACCCCCAGTTACGTGAAGCAGCTGACAAAAACAATTAAGAATTTATTACAAAAAAGTTAGGTCATGCATATGAATAATGCTATCAGAATTTTGTCTATGCGATGTCTGTGTAGTATTTTTGTTTTCGATGTACGGGGTGCACCCAGAAATTCTCGGAATGTAAAAAAAAACAATAAATTTACCTTACAATTTATTCACTACCATCCCCTTCAAAGTACTCTCATTCCGCATGAATACACCGATCCCAGCGACTTGTCCATGACTAGAAGCAGTGCTGGACGTCTTTGCGTGTTAATGTGTTCAGCACTGCCTGCGATTCGGTCTGAATCTCCTCAATCGTCTCAAAACGGCGATCCTTAAGCTTGAGTTTCAATTTCGGAAACAGGAAGAAGTCACAAGGAGCAAGACCTGGAGAGTTGTGAAAGTGGGGTAGTATCGGCGTCTTCGTTGAGGCTAGAAACTGACGGAGAACAAGTAAAGTGTGGGTTGATGCATTATTGTGATGTAGGATCCACGAATTATTGTTTCAGGATCATACCAGTACACTCATGAATCGTCGCCTGTAATGATAGTGGTACTGTTCGCATCCCTTTGGCCAGTTTCTTTCAGCTCTGTGTATACATGAAACACGCTGCCGTTTTTGTTCAATGCTTACAAACTTCACAAAAATACGCCGCATGTTTCAAATGGATTGTTCTCCTTCGATCTTACAGCACAACATCCTGCAAGATGAATGAAGCATCTTGTTTTCCGTCGATGGACGACCGCAACGCTAGTCATCATCAACTGATACACGTCCATATTTAAAACGGTTATACCACTCATAAGTTTACGTCTGGCCTAAAGTATTCTCACCTAACGCTTACTCAAGCATTTCCAAGCATCAATTTTGAAGCAACGTTCTTTGCTCTTTCACTAGAAACTTTGTAGTGTCGCCGAATTACTTAAACACAACTTAACAAATAAAACACAGAAACTGCTTGTCACCACATAGCAAAGTACTGTTTGACAGACTGACTTAGTATAGACGCACGAGGAATGTTTCCAAAGTTCTGGGAATTGTGCTCTAATTAAATTACGCAGAACTTATAGGCAATGCTACTGGTGATAAGACAAGTATTCGACCGATATAGACGCATTTTTGTAGCACTGTTTGTGTAACCATGGAAGACGCGCCAAAATCTCAAAGAGCAATAATTTTCTTTTTGTGGAAAGAGGGTGACAAACCTTCAGAAATTATGAAACGTCTGCAAGGAGTGCTTGGTGAGTCTGCATGATCTAAAAGTACTGTATATCGGCGGATCGATCGTTTTAAAAGTGTTAGAACGTCATTAGAAGACGATCCACGCGGTGTTCGTCCGAAGACGTCGGCAAATAAAAGAAACATTACTGCAGTGGAGAACCTACTGAAAGAGGACCGACGAATGACTCTTTCTCAAATTAGTGTACGCCTAGGAATAGGTACACGACAAGTTCATGAGATCTTACATGATTTTTGAGCATAAGCAAGGTTTCAACCCGCTGGGTGCCAAGGCTGTTGGGACCGAAACAGAAACTCAATAGGTTTAACACTTGGCGTCAACTTCAAGAGCTGTTAGTCCGTTACGGTGATGAATTTTGCTAACGGATAATAACCACTGACGAAACGTGGATTCCTTATTCCAATACTGAAAACAAAAATCAATCCAAAGAATGGCGTAAACCCAAAGAAGGGCCTCCACTTAAGGCGCGTGTAGTTCCGTTTGTTGGAAAGGTAATGCTAACTATATACTGGGATTGTTTTATTGGTTTTCTGGCGAAAGGTACTACAATTAACGCAGAATATTATTCGAACTTATTATCCGGACCACTGTGGCAAGCACTTATCAGAAAACGACCTGGAAAGTTGCATAAGCGTCCGTTATTGCAACAGGATAATGCAAAACCGCACACCGCAAGAAAAACGAAGGATTTTTTAAACGATTTACGATGGGAATTGCTTTCGCATCCACGTTATTCACCGAATCTCGCACCGAGTGATTTTCATCTGTTCCCAGATTTGAAAAAACCTTTGCGGGGTGTTGGTTTTGAGAGTTTATCTGATGTAAGACGTGCCATAAATAGGTGGATTGAGGAGACACCGAAAAAGTTCTTTGAGGACGGGTTAAAAAAATTCATTAATTGTTGAGATAAATGCACTCAAATAAATATCGATTATGTTGAAAAACTACATTGTAATATTGATGAAAATTTATAAAATAAAAAAATTATAGCTAAATTCCTCAAACTTTGGAAACTTCCCTCGTAGCTCGCACTATCTAGCGCGATAGAACTGTACTGCAAGCCCTTCGCGCGCCATATTCAAATTCCTGGAATTTCTGTGTAGCACTTCGTATGTCATTTCCGTCGAATGTACTTAAATTCTTAAAATCAAATGACAGCAATAAGACATTTTTTTCTATGATCGAACCATGCCAACATTCAAACATTGAAAATAAAGCATATCAAAATGAAGCTAATTTCGATCCTGTATTGGGTTTCATAATGAGTTCATTACGAACCCAAAATAGAAAAATTAAATTATTATTCGTAAAAACTTAAAAGAACTTCTCGCTTAGTAAAGACACTTGGAAACTAATCACACTGTGGTGAAAATGGCAGTGTAGTATCGGATAAAATTATATTTTGTGTAAAGTTGTTGGCTCTATTCGAAAAATTAGAGGTGGGACGCAGGTTCTCAGGAAATTCAATAAGATTATATTTTGTTAGTTCTAGATTTACAGAATTACCTGGATATTAAATTTTTAATTTGAGCTCCATTTCTTTTATACAGTAGAACCCCTATTATCCGTGGGCGGATTATACATGGAGCGGTTTATCCGTGCATAAGAGCATTTACTTATCCGTGAGGTGGATTATCCGTGGTGAATCGAAAAGTTGGTCGTATTCGTAATTTGTACAGCGTTATTGTGTCGTGCGCAACTCTGATTCGGTGAATTCCCTAAATATGAATCCGCCCTAAATATACTATACACGTGAAACCAACTTTGTTCCCGATTCGTAACGCGCGTATATACAAACAACAAGAATGTCAGATATTCGAAAACGTAAACGTAACGTGCTAACTATTAAACAAAAACTTGAAATTGTGAAAGAACATAAGAGTGGGGTTAGTGTATCACAGTTAGCAAACAGTTATGACTAGAGAACGGACGCAATTTCCATAAAACGCAATCGGCAATTGGAATTGTGTATAGCGTCGCTCAGTACATCCCGGCGTAATTCAATGAAGTATTTGTTTGACTTACTCGGACACCTGGTTTCGCCGCGATAACAATGGACAAGCCAGCTATTGTATTCGGAGAATATAGTGTTTTTTAAAGTGTTTTCATGAGCGTAGATAGAAGCGGGGTTTTTATAATGTATTTTATTTATTAGTTTATATTTCGTAAGATAAATAAAGTGCTGTGAGTAAGTTTCTTGTTTTCATAGTTTTAACTGTTAATTACATCGTAATTTTTGTGATAGATCCTGTTTAATATCGTTTGATTGAATCTATTTCTACCAATTATTTCGACGTAAGAGTGTGCATTGAATTTCGTTCAGTTTCAATAACTTACGCACACATTTTTAGTTCTCATTTATTTAGATCTAGAGCATTGTTTAAGTTACTTTTTCAGACATGATATGAAAGAATGTCGAGAACGGCATCGTAAAACAATGGCGAGTTGGATTGACGGTCATACTGATTGTATGTCCATTGTCAGTGATTCCGAAATTTATTACAAAATCCGTATAATACAAACACATCTGAACTCTGTAAAACTTTTATGGCGGCTAATATTCCATTAAATAAACTTAGCAATCCCACTTTAAAAATATTTCTGAAAAAATATACTGGTCGAAATGTTCCTGATGAATCAACTTTACGCAAATATTATGTTTCTAGGTGCTATACGAGAACAGTAGAACGCATTAGAAGCCATCTTTTAAATCAATACATATGGATAAGCGCCGACGAAACGGTGGATATGTTAGGACGCTGTGTGGTAAATGTTGTAGCTGGTGTACTACATCCAACTATTCCCTATAACTCATATGTAATAGCAACAAGTGTTATAAATAGAGTTTATGCAAAAAATGCTTCATTCGGACGCCACGTACAAAGAAAAATACTTTTATTTGTCAGTGATAGTGCTGCGTATATGTTAAAAACAGGCAGACTATTGAAGAAAACATATCCTAATATGCTGCATATTACTTGTGTAGCACATGCTCTCCACAGAATCTGTGAATATACAGAGACACTTTTCCGGAAGTTGATAGACTTGTATCAGCTTTTAAAAAAGTTTTCAGAAAAGCACCATTGAAAGTAGCTCTTTTCAGGGAAAAATTTCCATCTCTGTCACTGCCTCCCACTCCAGTAATAACTAGATGGGGAACATGGCTGGAAGCTACTAGTTATTATGCTGAGAATTTCGATAGTCTAAAACATTTCGTAACACTGCTAAAGGAGGATGCTAGAAGTATTGGTGAGTGCAAGGAGCTCACACAAATCCCAAATTTAAAAAATCAGTTGTACTTTCTTCACGAACACTTTGGAAAATTGCCAAAACTAATCACTTATTTTGAAAATCGAAATCTCAAATTAAATGACGGATTAACCACATTAGATGTGGCTGTTAATAATTTGAAAAGTATTCCAAGTGACTTCGGATGTGGCCTTCGGCAAAAGTTTGAAGCAATTCTTAATAGAAATCCAGATTTAATTACATTGCAGCAATTATGTATGGAGAGAATTTCACAAAATCTAACGGCTAAATATGAAGAAATAAAAGAATATTTCCAGTATGCACCTATAACCAGTTGCGATGTAGAAAGGACGTTTTCTATTTATAAGGATGTACTTAATTCAAAGAGAACAAAATTGACAGAAGAAAACCTTGAGAAACTACTGCTAGTCAATATTAATACTCAACTTGAACGACAAAATGAACAAATAAAAATGTTCCAATTATAGAAATAAAATTAAAAACTTTAAAATTACAAATTTTCAACAAATACATATGTATTTCGTAATTTTATAGATCACCACCCGTTTGTTTTCCAATTATATAAATAAAATTAAAAACTTTATAAATACAACTTTTCAACAAATAAATATGTATTTCGTAATTTTATAGATCACCACCCGTTCGTTTTCCAATTATATAAATAAAATTAAATATTTTAGAAATACAGCCTTTCGCCAGTACTGCACTGGGTAGTAAGCGTGTCCGTTCTCTAGTTATGACATAGGACAGCAAACTGTATGCGATATAGTAGAAAACAAACACAAATTAGAGGAATTTATTTCAAAAGCAGATATTATTGACTAATCGCAAAACAACAAAAAATTCTAAATTTCAACAACTTGACGAAGCTATGCCCTTGTGGTTTTTACAAAAAAGAGCAGAAAGAATACCTATATCGGGACCAATGTGCACTCGCAAAGCCCAATATTTTCATCAGCTGCTTAAAATTGAAGATGAATTTAGTGCATCGAATGGCTGGCTATATCGGTTCAAGAAGCGACACGGGATACGAGAAGTGGCTATTGAAGGGAAAAAGTTAAGTGCAAATCCTATTGCAATGGTAGAATTTTGTTATAAGTTAGAGAATATCATACGTGAGAATAATTTTACGCCTGATCAAATATATAATGCAGCAAGAACTCTCGCAGGCAAAAACGAAACAAGTGCTTTTGGTTTCAAGGCAATCAAAGGCCGGATAACTGCATTGTGTTGTGCTCATGCATCCGGTAGGTATAAATTAAAATTAACAGTAATTAGTAACTCCAAACGACCAAGAGCTTTTGTAAATACAAACATATTTTCACTTCCAGTACACTATTACAATCAACATGCTGGATGGATGAATCGATACATCTTCCAACACAAGGTTTTTCAGAAATTCATATCCGAAGTTAAACGATTCGTTAGTGAAAATAACTTACCACCAAAAGCATTATTGCTACTTGATAATACGCCTTCACACCCAACGTAGTCCGTTTTAAAGTCAGAGTTGCAGTGCCAATGGATCAAGGCGTTATTGAAGCAATGAAAAGATACTACAGAAAAAACCGCATGTCAAATTTAGTGCAGGCAAATATTGATCTGTTAACGTTTTGGAAATCTCTAAATATAAAAGATGCAATTTATGGGATCGCAAGTGCTTGGAATTTAGTGAAAAATATAGCAATAAAGCGAGCTTTCGAAGATAATGACTTTAGAGGAAGAAGAAGAAGAGGGGGGCGTGAGACTGATTAACGAGCAGTGTATGCTGATAGATATTAGCGGCTGGTAAAGTGTTTGATTTTTACAGTAAGATAAAGTGTTACTTTACTGCTGCATAATGCATGCATCTATTGACGGTTGGCGATAAATCTCATTATAATATTACTTTTCACACATCCATATACACTGACAAGTTTACGTCATAATTTTTCTCTTTCGTCATATACATTTGACATATACACATTAATTACACATTCAATTCACATCAAAATGAAATAGGGGGACAAGATATGATAGAATATAAATCCAAAATATTGTGAGTTAATTACGACGCCAACCCCGAAATTAAAAGCACCCTGAAAATTCTATTACGGGACACCTATGAATTCAAAATATTCAGAATGTGTAATAATAATGAATACCTCTCACACACATACGCTATAGCACAGTGGCGGCTCTTGATGACGTACGATGTGCGCTGCTGCACGGATGAGACAACTTCGAACTATTTCGGAAGATTTCGGTACGGTTACTTGCTTCTCTGTATATATGAAAACTTAAACGAAGCAGTCTCATCCGTGCAGCAGCTCACATCGAACGTCATCAAGAGCCGCCACTGCTATAGCATATGTTTACATACGTAACAGGTGAATGAGATGGACAATAATAAAACTATTCTTTTTGTTATTGTCGGTCAACTTTAAGATATCGTCTCTGATATTTTTTATAATGGCATAGTGGCGTGACGCAATTTTTTTAATATCTTTATCATTTTTTCCTCGCTCATAAGAGGGAGTTTAGGGAAAATATTTTCCCAAAATTTTCATATTTCAAGGTCACCCAGTATATATAGATAGATATTTACTTCATTTCTTGTTTGTCCACAATAACTCAAACCTGGGTTGCTTTGTTTGAAATTGCCATTCCTTTAGTTTATGCCCATTAGTAGGTCTTTGGTTTCTAAAATTTCTTTCCATATTTTTAAGTTTTGTTCAAAATTATTTCTTGTATTCGCTTCTATCGTAATTTTTAATAGATATGTGAATAATTATAATCATACCAAATGTCTTTAATATTTTTCTTTTCGAAAATTTTACTAAAATCTTAATTTTTTTAAATCTTTATGTATTTAATATCTATGTATTAGATTTATTTGAATTTCACATAAGCTTTTAAATATTCAAATTCTATGGAGGAACCTATACTGTGCTGTATAAACTGTACGAGTCTCGTGCCAGAATAAGGTTTAATAGTTGCATTTGTATTGCAGGTAGACGATCAAATGAAACTACTTCAGCATTCATGGTCAGATATGTTGGTTTTGGATCACATCCATCAACGTATGCACAACAATCTACCAGATGAAACAACATTACACAACGGACAAAAATTCGACCTTCTGAATTTAGGTCTCCTAGGTGTTCCCAGTTTGGCTGACCATTTCAATGACATCACAAATAAATTACAAGAGCTGAAGTTTGATGTCAGTGATTATATTTGTATAAAATTCATGTTGCTTTTAAATCCAGGTGAGTCTTGGGTGTATCTGCTGCTACACAGTTGATGTAATTACATCTTTTACGAAGAAATTCAGAGGATTTTAAATGAGTAAATGAATTTTGATTAAAACTATTTTTTTGTTTACTCATCGTTATTATTATTTTTTCTATTTCTAGATGTCCGAGGTATCACGAATAGAAAACACGTGGAAGAAGGATATGAACAAGTTCAAAGGGCTCTCCTTGAATATACTTTGACAGGATACCCACAAATACAGGTTAGATAAGACTAAATGTTTACTTTCAACGAAATAGATATACCGTGCTTTCAATTAAATTCTTATTTGGAGTGACCTGTGATTTTGTTATATCATATTTAATATAAATATTATTTTAAAGTAAAACTTTGACAGTTATCATTTGTTGTTTAACAAGGATTAATTGCATAAACCAACTGTCCATTTTCAAATTTTTCAGTTCGAAAATAATTAACAATAAAAAGTTTTTGTTGTTATTCTAACATATAATAAATATTCTACTTGAAAATATAAATTTTATTGCATAAACCAACTGTCCATTTTCAAATTTTTCAGTTCGAAAATAATTAACAATAAAAAGTTTTTGTTGTTATTCTAGCATATAATAAATATTCTACTTGAAAATATAAATTTTAATGAATTAATTTTAAGGTGATAATTGTCAAAATTTTGCTTAAAAATATCGTTAATATTTTTTAATGCCACCAACTTTATAATAATCATAGGCTATTCCAATAAGAATTTTATTGAAGATACGGCAAATGCTATGCGTTCAAATAAATATAACGTCAAGTTGTCTGTTGACTTAAACAAGCAAAAAATACAAAAAATAAGAAATGATTGCACAATTTACGAATCTGATTCCTATTTATCATGTTTAATTGAATACAGTAAGTATACATATCATTATTTACGTAGGTGCATATGTTAACAGTCTTAGATATCACGTGGGTAAAGTACATTTTCTATATATTTATTTTATTTATATATTCAAATTTATAAACTTTAGCAGTTTTCGTTCTGAGAAAACACATATTATTTAAAATTCTGCACCGGTACTTACGAATTGAATTTAAAAAAAAACAATAGAAAGAAACTATACGTTGTTAGATCACAAGATCTTGGAGGAAATTTATGTTCGCTGCTCAAACTAATTAGACGATTTGCAAACACTTCTCGTAGGATATCTATTGTTTCACCCCCTGTGTGAGCTCTAGCATCATCTTGTTATGAAGCTGACTAAAGAAAGCGGAGAATATTTCTTGGCTTTCTGGCTTTCTTAAGAAACATGTATGAATAGATTTATTTAGAGTGAGACTCACTGAAATAACTTCTGCAACATCAGTTGTAGTTCAAACGTTTTCATGTTTTTCTTGCAAAACTCTACCAATTTCCATAAAATTTGGTAACGCGCGATTGTATCTTGGGCAACTTATATACCAGTAATCATATTACAAATGAGTATAATAATATAAAAAATAAATAACAATTAACAATTTGGTATTAATAAGTCAAAGCCACAAATATATGAATGAAATATAAATTACTTAACTATACTTCGTTTTGTAGCAGAAAAACTACAGCAGGCAGATCATGTATATTGCACAAATACATACAAGATTTCAGATATTGAGAATTTCAAGTGTCGTAATAAAAATATATTACTTGTGACACTTTTATATTGGGATTATTATCTGTTTGCATACATACAGTAATTAACATATATATATCGTTTAATAAATTATTTCATTTCACACAAATAAAAATTAGATGTGAATAATCTATTTATTTGTCTTAATTCATAATTTACGATACGCGTACATATTCTTCATTATATAAAAGGTAGTAAGGAAAAGGAGCAAGTGGTAATGATTTGATCTAATTTACATTATTCGTAACACCAATAAAGTATTAGCATTACATATATATATATATATATATATATATATATATATATATATATATATATATGTAGTAAACCTAATCAGTAGGCGATTAAAGGTCTGTATATTACTTCAAAATATATGTATTTAAAAAACTCTACATGTTTCGGCTGTATACGCCTTTTTCAAGAGAATACAAAATATGAATGACAGGATATAAATGTCAAGTAATTAAGTTGCTATGGTTTAAATTATTCAAAGATACATTCTAGTAATAATAATAAATCATGCCTTAGTATTCCAAAAAATAGATAACAAGGTGTGAAAATATGTGTTGTTCGCTGCTAGCAATTTGTGTCTCCTTCTGGGTATGAACTTGTGTGTTGGTTGCTGCTGGCAGCTTGCGTCTCTCTATGGGTGTGTGGTTTTGTGTGAGAGCGTAAGTGTAGGGTTTTGTATGTCGGTGCGTTCGTGCATGTGTTTAGTGATCGGTCGCATGAATTTAGAGAGGTCGGATAACCAGCCGTTGCGTAGGGCCGCCAACCCTTTCCCGACAACTTCTTTACAATTCCGTGCAGTACTTCGACGGTCTGACCCCCGCCCCAACGAGGCAAGGCGCAGACAGGCGAAGCGCACTCTGTACGGGGTTGCTCATCGCAACTAAGGGAACACTCTTAGTGGCTACCTCGGTCGACGATGGTCACACTTATGCCATCTTAACGTTTTCCGCCGAAGCGGGGGCATAGCACACACGTCAAACGTGTGTGTGCTGTTAACGGCAGCCTAGCCAGGTTGTCGCCCAGGACCGGTCCTAGTGGTGTGTGCATTGCGCGGCGACGAGATAGCGCCGCGTAGCATGGTTCCTCACTCTTGCTGGAAAGGCGGAATGGCACCTGACTGCCCAACGGGCAGACCCCCCTAGAGTTTTGTAGCGCATATGCTAGGCTGCAACCCAGTAGAGGACCACATCAGCAAAAAACAGAAAACAGGGATAGGCAGGGAAAAGCAAGACATGAGTTATTATTACGTATGCGCCCGTGGAGCGACTTAAGATACAAAGTTGTCGGCATTCGCTCAAAACGAGAAGGAAAACCACGAAAACCTGCTCGGACAACTAGACAGGAATCAAAACACGGAACAGTCATCATGATAAGCAAAAGTATATGATATTTAAATGATATTTAAATAACATAAGGTATATAACAAAAAAAAAAAAAATATAATATGATGGTAAATTGTAGATCGTTACAAAATTAAATTATAGTATATACTGCTTAGATTTTTTATATCGTTTCTGTTGTTAATTGATTTTTTTTCCTGTTTAATACTGATCATTTCTTTAATTTGTCTTTTCACTGTGTGTTGTTCTTTATCAATTATCTGTGTGTTTTCAAAATCGAAATGGTGATCGCGTTGTAGTTTGTGTGTAGACAATGCAGTTTTGTCTGTTCTAGAGTATTTGTGGGCTTGTATTCTTTTGTATAAATATTGTTTCGTTTGGCCTATGTAGTAACTATCGCAATCGCGACATGGTATTTTATATACGACATGTGTTTCTCGATTTTTTTCTATTTTAGGTTTAAGTTTTGAAAATAAATGTTTATTAGTATTACTAAGTTTATATGTTGTAGCTATATCATATTTTTTTAAAGTGTGTTTAATTTTTTGCGATAGTTGTGGAACATATGGAATTGTGATATATGTTGTGTCATTGTTCAAATTTTTATTGGTGTCTGCAGTGTTGTATATTTGGTGTACTCTTTTTTTAATAGTTTGGTCTATAAGTTGTGGTGGATAATTATTATCAGTTAGGATTGTTTTAATTTTTTTGATGTTATCTTTTCTGCATTGAGTATGTGATAGTTTTACTGCCCTATCAGTCAGATTATTTATAATCATTTTATTGAATACTGTAGGAGCATTTGAGTGGTAATTCATATATCGAAAAGAAGCTGTGGGTTTATTATACCAATTTGTATAAATAGTACCCTGTCTATCATAGCTCAAAGAAATATCAAGAAAATTAATATTTCTTTGAGCTATGATAGACAGGGTACTATTTATACAAATTGGTATAATAAACCCACAGCTTCTTTTCGATATATGAATTACCACTCAAATGCTCCTACAGTATTCAATAAAATGATTATAAATAATCTGACTGATAGGGCAGTAAAACTATCACATACTCAATACAGAAAAGATAACATCAAAAAAATTAAAACAATCCTAACTGATAATAATTATCCACCACAACTTATAGACCAAACTATTAAAAAAAGAGTACACCAAATATACAACACTGCAGACACCAATAAAAATTTGAACAATGACACAACATATATCACAATTCCATATGTTCCACAACTTTCGGAAAAAATTAAACACACTTTAAAAAAATATGATATAGCTACAACATATAAACTTAGTAATACTAATAAACATTTATTTTCAAAACTTAAACCTAAAATAGAAAAAAATCGAGAAACACATGTCGTATATAAAATACCATGTCGCGATTGCGATAGTTACTACATAGGCCAAACGAAACAATATTTATACAAAAGAATACAAGCCCACAAATACTCTAGAACAGACAAAACTGCATTGTCTACACACAAACTACAACGCGATCACCATTTCGATTTTGAAAACACACAGATAATTGATAAAGAACAATACACAGTGAAAAGACAAATTAAAGAAATGATCAGTATTAAACAGGAAAAAAATTCAATTAACAACAGAAATGATATAAAAAATCTAAGCAGTATATACTATAATTTAATTTTGTAACGATCTACAATTTACCATCATATTATATTTTTTTTTTTTTTGTTATATACCTTATGTTATTTAAATATCATTTAAATATCATATACTTTTGCTTATCATGATGACTGTTCCGTGTTTTGATTCCTGTCTAGTTGTCCGAGCAGGTTTTCGTGGTTTTCCTTCTCGTTTTGAGCGAATGCCGACAACTTTGTATCTTAAGTCGCTCCACGGGCGCATACGTAATAATAACTCATGTCTTGCTTTTCCCTGCCTATCCCTGTTTTCTGTTTTTTGCTGATGTGGTCCTCTACTGGGTTGCAGCCTAGCATATGCGCTACAAAACTCTAGGGGGGTCTGCCCGTTGGGCAGTCAGGTGCCATTCCGCCTTTCCAGCAAGAGTGAGGAACCATGTTACGCGGCGCTATCTCGTCGCCGCGCAATGCACACACCACTAGGACCGGTCCTGGGCGACAACCTGGCTAGGCTGCCGTTAACAGCACACACACGTTCGACGTGTGTGCTATGCCCCCGCTTCGGCGGAAAACGTTAAGATGGCATAAGTGTGACCATCGTCGACCGAGGTAGCCACTAAGAGTGTTCCCTTAGTTGCGATGAGCAACCCCGTACAGAGTGCGCTTCGCCTGTCTGCGCCTTGCCTCGTTGGGGCGGGGGTCAGACCGTCGAAGTACTGCACGGAATTGTAAAGAAGTTGTCGGGAAAGGGTTGGCGGCCCTACGCAACGGCTGGTTATCCGACCTCTCTAAATTCATGCGACCGATCACTAAACACACGCACCGACATACAAAACCCTACACTTACGCTCTCACACAAAACCACACACCCATAGAGAGACGCAAGCTGCCAGCAGCAACCAACACACAAGTTCATACCCAGAAGGAGACACAAATTGCTAGCAGCGAACAACACATATTTTCACACCTTGTTATCTATTTTTTGGAATACTAAGGCATGATTTATTATTATTACTAGAATGTATCTTTGAATAATTTAAACCATATAGCAACTTAATTACTTGACATTTATATCCTGTCATTCATATTTTGTATTCTTTTGAAAAAGGCGTATACAGCCGAAACATGTAGAGTTTTTTAAATACATATATTTTGAAGTAATATACAGACCTTTAATCGCCTACTGATTAGGTTTACCATATCATACCAAGGTCACGAAGTTATTATATATATATATATATGTATATATATATTATATATATATACCGGGTGTATTATGAAAAACCTTTGGGGCTGTAGCTTCCTTATATTTTATCTGATTTTAATGAATGATATGTCAAACTAAATCGTTTTTAAAGCACTGTAACCTGTTTTTTAAAAAAAAAATTTTTGGACATTTCGTTTTTGACAGACAGTAGTAAATTTTTTTTTTAAATTGTACTACATATTTTTTTTTACTTATTCTAATAAACATTTATTTCCTGAAGACACCTCCATTAAATTGAGTGACAAATTTATTAATATTAAAAAAAAACTACGAAATTTACAGAAATCAAGCTATCATATATTTTAATGAATCAAATGTTCTAAATTGGCCCCATTTTGTTCCAGACACATTTGACACCTTCTATTAACTCCAACTGCTGCGTTTAATATCAGATTTGGTGGTATTTCATGACATACTTGTACTATTCTTCTTACTAAATCATCTCTGGTATCAGGTGGAGTCAAATAGACATGATCTTGAATGTAAGACCACAGAAAGAAATCCAGTGGATTCAGATCTGGCGATCTAGCAGGCCATCGAATAGGTTTGTAAGTGCCCATCCATCTGACGCCAAAATAATTATTTAGAAAATCAGTATTCATTCGTGCATTATGGGGTGTGGCACCGTCGTGTTGGAACACCTCCCTGTTTAACTCAGCAAGTGGCAACTCATCTAAATATTCGCCTAATTTATTGCGTAACAAATTATTATACTTTTCTTGGTTTAGATTACCCTCCACAAAAAAAGTCCCTACTACTCTATCGCCTAAAATGCCACACCATACATTTACACTGAATCGATTTTGAAAATTGTGTTGCATCACAACATGGTTATTTTCAGTGCTCCAATGGCGATGATTATTTCTGTTGAATACACCATTTTTCCCAAAAGTGCATTCATCTGACCGCAACACACAACGATAAAAAATTGGATCTTCCCTTAGTTTATTCATGAAAGCCGTGCAGAATTGAACCCTTCGTTGAGGGTCGTTTTCACCGGGAGCATGCACCTTCCGTGGTTTATAAGGAAAGAACTTATGCTTCTTCAGAATGTACTGAACTGTAGAATGTGATACCTGCATGTAGTGAGCAATTTCTCGCGTAGACGTATTAGGGTTTTCTTCCACATAGAGCAAGACACTTAATTCTAAATTTTGATCTTGAATTACACGTGCGTTTATTTTCGGTTTTTTTGAATGATCCAAAATTTCGTAAATTTCGCACGAGCCTTCCAAACTTATCGGCACTTGGACGCAGTCTGTCGGGAAAACGATTTCCATAAAGTCGCAAAGCAGCTGCAGAATTTGTTCCGCATTCAAAATATGCTTGAATCGCATCCACACATTCGCCATTATCCATTTCAATAACAAAATTTAGAAATAAATCGTTGAAAATGTTATAATGAATGTGTGACTGACAGATGTCACAGCTCTCTTCGAAAATTTGGAATGCACTTTTATCGTTCAATATGACTGCTTGATTTTTAAATTTTTAAAATAAACACTGTAAATGTTGTTGTTGACCCACCGCTCACTGATAACATTGGTTTGTAATCCTTTATGGGCTATATAGTATTGAATGTAAGTGATTTTAAAAGGTACACACATTTGCTGGTAATAAAATGAAATAGAGTATTTAAAATGCATTTAAGAAATCTCTGTGTTCGGAAAAACCAGAATAAATCGAACTAAAAAAAAAACCTACAATTTCTCGTTTTTTTTTCATACAAGGATATCGTTGTTTACAGTTTCATATTAAGAAAAAGTAATATATTTGAATAAGGTAAAAGAAAATATAGTGCAATTTAAAAAAACACAGTTTGCAGCTGTCTGTCAAAAACAAAGTTTAAAAAAAAATTCAAAGCGGATCACGTTACAGTGTTTTTAAAACGATTTAGTTCGACGTATAATTTATTACATTCGGATAAAAAATAAAAAAGTTACAGTACGAAAGGTTTTTCATAATACACCCGGTATATATATATATATAGTAGATTTAGATAGTCGGCGATTTAAGGTCTGTTTATATATTTAAAATAATCTCTTACATGTTTCGGCAATTAATTGCCTTCAAGGCATTAAAAATGAAAAGATGTAATTATATAGAATACAAATCAAAAATATTGTGAGTCAATTACGACGCAAACTCCCCGAAAATTGTATCATGTTCCGCCTATGAATTCAAAATGTAAATATGTATCTCTATTGAAGTCACACACACACCGTATGTTTACATACGTAACAGCTGTCGACGTTATAAAAACTATAATCTAAGGTCAATCTCTCATCAATCAGCTTTTTATATGTAAAAGTAAATAATTAAAAATTAAGATGAGTGTTACATTCATTTACAAACCCATTTTAAAAATCATACTGAAATTTCATGTGTATTACGAGAATGTTTTTTTTGTTAGAAGTAAAAAATATAAAATGTTTATATCGGATTTAGAATTCCACTATTGTATTTAAAGGGGGCCATGTTTATATTTATAAACCGATAACATTGTGTCTCCGTAAGGTATGGTAAGGGTTCAATAACCTGGTATGAAAGTCAAATGAGTTTTTAAAGATAATATATTAAGGGAACATGTAATATGTGTGCTTTATGCGCATTTAAGATACAATCTATGATCTTTAATCGAAAAATTATATCGAACGTACGTAATGATTGACAACAGAACGATACTGAAAGCGAGATGGACAATAACAAAACTATATTGTAGGGCAGCTTTAAGATATCGCCTCCGATAGTATTTATGATATATTCACTTGTACAGTGGCGTAATAATATTTCTTTAAATATCTTTGCCATTTTTTTCTCGCTTATGAGAGGGAATTTTAGGAAAATATTTTGAGTATATATTCTATATAATTTAATCTTTCCATTTTCCATACGTTGTTCTTTATTTTAAGGACGCCCAGAATAAGTATATAATTATAGATTACGATGTCAGGAGACCATGTTGTTGAATTTGACAATATATAATTACATCTTTCCATTTTTCATGTATTATTTTTTTTCAGACAGCCTGTATGCATATATACTTAGTCGATAAACAGTTACTTAGATAAGTCTACATACACTTGTAATTATTCAGAGAAAGTAGTGTAAAATTATACAATCGACATTTGGGTCAATTTTTATGGCAATATTTGCATATATTATTTTCATACAAACATTATTTGGAATATATTTTAAAGCGCATAATTGAACATTTCAGGGTAGATTTTTGTAAGTGTATTGCGAAAATCAGAATGCAGATATGAACATTATTTAAATGAATTAAAAAGTAATTAAATTAATATTTTCGTGGACTTGATTTGGCACATATGATAATTTTTTCGCGTCATTGCTCGGGGATATTAAATTTTAATACGTCGAAGAAAAACACATTCCTCCAAAACTATAGATTTGGCGTGGTACTCCTTTTCAAATCTCTTCTTTTTGTTAATGGTTGAGATATAGGATTTCTTTACTGCAAAACTGACTTTATAGTTCCTACGATGTAAAGCTCTTGACAGTGTAGACTTGTGAACAATCCTATTTTAAGTTGGAGTAAACTTAAATATCCACTATATTTTCATTAAATCCGCATAATTTTCCATAGGCTTCCAGGTCTTGTTTTACTAGTAGCATTGTCCCTCCCTATTTATTAAATCATTCAACAACACTTTGTACTGTTGCATGACATCTTGTTAGCACACGTTATAGTTACATGAGATTTTTCGCTTGCGCTGATTTAAAATAATCTCATTCTCTCGCAGATCATTTTCTTTTATTAGATACGTTGTGACTTTCAGTATTTCGATTAGGGAGTATTGAAATTTAATTTATTTAGTTTAAATAAACTAATGAAAGCACTACAAAACGCATTAACTTTAATCTTGAACAAATCTCGAATAGAACACAGGAATACCCTCGCTATGCCAAATTTTGCAACATATCGTGATGCAGTGTAATTACTAGAGAACGGATGCAATTTCCATAAAACGCAATCGGCAATTGGAATTGTGTATAACGTCGCTCAGTACATCCCGGCGTAATTCAATGAAGTATTTGTTTGACTTACTCGGACACCTGGTCTCGGCGCGATAACAATGGACAAGCCAGCTATTGTATTCGGAGAATATAGTGTTTTTTAAAGTGTTTTCATGAGCGTAGATAGAAGCGGGGTTTTTATAATGTATTTTATTTATTAGTTTATATTTCGTAAGATAAATAAAATGCTGTGAGTAAGTTTCTTGATTTTATAGTTTTAACTGTTAATTACATCGTAATTTTTGTGATAGATCCTTTTTAATATCGTTTGATTGAATCTATTTCTACCAATTATTTCGACGTAAGTGTGCATTGAATTTCGTTCTGTTTCAATAACTTACGCACACCATTTTAGTTTTCATTTATTTAGATCTAGAGCATTGTTTAAGTTACTTTTTCAGACATGATATGGAAGAATGTCGAGAACGGCATTGTAAAACAATGGCGAGTTGGATTGACGGTCATACTGATTGTGTGTCCATTGTCAGTGATTCCGAAATTTATTACAAAATCCGTAAAATATCGTCAAAAATTCGTCACTTAGGATCGCAAACACATCTGAACTCTGTAAAACTTTTATGGCGGCTAATATTCCATTAAATAAACTTAGCAATCCCACTTTAAAAATATTTCTTCAAAAATATACTGGTCGAAATATTCCCGATGAATCAACTTTACGCAAATATTATGTTTCTAGGTGCTATACGAGAACAGTAGAACGCATTAGAAGCCATCTTTTAAATCAATACATATGGATAAGCGCCGACGAAACGGTGGATATGTTAGGACGCTGTGTGGTAAATGTTGTAGCTGGTGTACTACATCCAACTATTCCCTATAACTCATATGTAATAGCAACAAGTGTTATAAATAGAGTTGATGCGGAAACAGTTGCTGAAACCATTAAGGAGAATATGCAAAAAATGCTTCATTCGGACGCCACGTACAAAGAAAAAATACTTTTATTTGTCAGTGATAGTGCTGCGTATATGTTAAAAACAGGCAGACTATTGAAGAAAACATATCCTAATATGCTGCATATTACTTGTGTAGCACATGCTCTCCACAGAATCTGTGAATATATCAGAGACACTTTTCCGGAAGTTGATAGACTTGTATCAGCTTTTAAAAAAGTTTTCAGAAAAGCACCATTGAGAGTAGCTCTTTTCAGGGAATAATTTACATCTCTGTCACTGCCTCCCATTCCAGTAATAACTGGATGGGGAACATGGCTGGAAGTTACTAGTTATTATGCTGAGAATTTCGATAGTCTAAAACATTTCGTAACACTGCTAAAGGAGGATGCTAGAAGTATTGGTGAGTGCAAGGAGCTCACACAAATCCCAAATTTAAAAAATCAGTTGTACTTTCTTCACGAACACTTTGGAAAATTGCCAAAACACTTATTTTGAAAATCGAAATCTCAAATTAAATGACGGATTAACCATATTAGATGTGGCTGTTAATAATTTGAAAAGTATTCCAAGTGACTTCGGATGTGGCCTTCGGCAAAAGTTTGAAGCAATTCTTAATAGAAATCCAGATTTAATTACATTGCAGCAATTATGTATGGAGACAATTCCACAAAATCTAACGGCTAAATATGAAGAAATAAAAGAATATTTCCAGTATGCACCTATAACCAGTTGCGATGTAGAAAGGACGTTTTCTATTTATAAGGATGTACTTAATTCAAAGAGAACAAAATTGACAGAAGAAAACCTTGAGAAACTATTGCTAGTCAATATTAATACTCCTTTACTCAACTTGAATGACAAAATGAACAAATAAAAATGTTCCAATTATAGAAATAAAATTAAAAACTTTAAAAATACAACTTTTCAACAAATACATATGTATTTCGTAATTTTATAGATCACCACCCGTTTGTTTTCCAATTATATAAATAAAATTAATTAATAAATATGTATTTCGTAATTTTAGATAGATAGATCACCACCCGTATGTTTTCCAATTATATAAGTAAAATTAAAAACTTTATAAATACAACTCTTCAACAAATAAATATGTATTTCGTAATTTTATAGATCACCACCCGTTCGTTTTCCAATTATATAAATAAAATTAAATATTTTAGAAATACAGCCTTTCGCCAGTACTGCACTGGGTGGTAAGCGTGTCCGTTCTCTAGTAATTACATTTTTTTTTACATCATATTTCATTAGAAAACAGATGTGAATATTCATTCTTCAAAATATTTGTTGACTATATTTTGTATTTAGGTATTTCAAGTTCTTTTATGATCTTAGTAAAGTATTAATACAAGTTTTATAGAAGAGACTCTTTACAGTAACGTTCAACCGATCTCTGACATTCAAGCAGCACCTCTACAAAACTAGTCAAAAGGTGAAGACCAGCGATAATATATTACATAAACTTGCCAGCAATTCATGGAGAGACCTTGCGAACGGCAGCCATTGCACTGGCTTACTCTCCTGCTGAATACTGTGTATCAAAACTCTCACACCAATCTACTAACGATACAATGAGGATCATCACCGGTACTGTTAGATCCACTCCTAGCCTCTGGTTACCGATTTTTTCTAACATTGCCTCGCCGGATATCAGAAATCTCGCGGCAACACAAAATGAATGTGCTAATAAGATTTCCAACAACATTTTGATCTTCCCATACAGGTGATTTGGTGAGCGTCCCCAGGACCCGACTGAAATCTAGGAGACCGATTTGGCTGGTTACGAAATTTCAGCATCCCATCAATGTGAATGATTGCTGGATGGCCCTTCTCGAACAACACACTAAATTGAAAACTAGCAGATACAAGCCTCTGCGACTGCGGAGCAAACTATCACCCACATAGTAAACGACTGCCCTAGAAGAAGCTTCCTTGGTGACATCCATGAGTTGAGTAAGGCAACTCCTGCAGCTCTGGATTAGGTGTGAGTCTGGTTGTACTCGTGAGAGAATCGTTTGAACATACATTCTTTCGTGTTACTTTGGTCGTTTAAAATGGATGCTGCAATTAAAAATCCCGGCGGCTGTGACTTGCGTGTTGTTATGCGATTTCTGTGTGCTGCAAAGATCAAGAAGACTGCTGCGTATTATGAATTTTGTTCTGTTTATGGAGAAAATGTCATGAGTGACAGTATGGTTATTATAAGATGATGGCGTATCTTTCGCGAAGGAAGAACTAATGTTCATGATGAAGAACGGAGTGGAAAACCAACTGTTGTAACGAACAAACTTGCGGGTAATGTCTAAGAAAAATTTCGTGAAAATCAGCGATTCACAATCACAGAACTGGATGCCTTTTCCCCTCAAATTTCACGTACAATTTTGGACGAGATTGTTATTGAACATTCAGTTTACCACACATTTTGTTCACGAAAAAATTTCCTCACAGGTAATGAGACTTGGGTTTCAAATGTCAGCACTAAAACGAAAAGACAGTCAATGCAGTGGGGTCACTATAACTCGCCTACGAATAAATCTTTGAAGTGTCGTCAAACTTTTTCTGCGAGAAAAATCATGGTCGCTGTCTTTTGGGACAAAAATGCGTCCTTCTTGTTGACTTAATGGAGCGAGAGGCCACAATAAACACTACAACCTGACTTAATTCACAGGCGACAGAGTTCTACGAAGTGGGCATTAAAAAGCTGTTTCATCGCTATGACAAATGTCTCAATCTTAATGGCAACTATGTGGAAGAATGGCTGAAAGTAGTAGCTTTAAGTTGTATATAATAAAAACGTCTTAGTATATTGGTGTTTTTTTAAATAACCAAACAGAACTTACTTTCCGAATCGCCCTCGTATATAACAATATGAGATTTCAAAATTATATACTAACTGCAAAAACATAATGCAATATTTGTGTCCGAATTATCTTTAGTATAATGGGTACAGATCTCGTTTCTGTTACACTTCAGGAGTACCGCAGGTATAAAATCTTGGTCCACTTTTATTTAACATCTTCATTGATAAGTCCAGAGTTGCGAAGTTTGTCCAGAATGTAAGGATCTATTGTAATGGTAGACATCCGACCGAACTCAATAACAGCCGTGAACGATAGTCTGACTCGATGTATTCAACAATACGCGGGCCTGTTAATATAACTTTTATAATTATTCTATTTACCGCGTAATAGTTATCGATCTGTGAAATGTACAACCACATATTCCTAGCTCGGGCCCAACTACTTTCACTGCTGCACATGGGATACATTCCGGATAAAGTTCGCAACTCTATGATGACTTTATTAAAACCATCAATTGGCTTGTATAGACATATGCCCATGACATTAAGATTTACTATATGTTTAAGTCTTTCCCTAACGTTATTTATTGCAAACAAATCTTGGTAAAATTTGGTGCTTATAAGTCATATATATATTTTTTTAAATATTTTTAGAGTTTAATCTCGTTATACGATTAATTATTTTAAGATTTCTCATTAGTGTTCAATTAAAGACTAATTACATACAATGAAAAATTTACTTTTTGTGATCGTGTTCTCATAGTAACAATTGCTGCTTTCAGATCTTTCAGCGTGATTATTTACACATCAGAGATTTTGATAATATAGATACTATTAAAACTCTTTTCATTGCTAAGCTTGAATATGCATCTTTAGCTTGCTATCTCTTGTATGGTCCTCAACCTAAGCTCTTAGAGCGAATCCAACATAATAATTAATTACTTGAGCAGCACGGCGTCGTGTCACTCTAGAAAGAAGGTAGAATGTTATTTATGCAAAATATTGTTCCTGATAAAATTAACTCGCCAGCTTTGTTGTCCAATTTTGATTTTCTCGTGCTATGTCTGGAATTAAGATAAAATCAATTGATTCATACCAAGGAAAATATATTTTTTAAGGCGCCTACATTTGACACACATTTCAACCTGCTTAATATGAATTTATCTTAACTTCGATATTGCTTCAAGTTTTACATATATATTTTTTCTTTTTAATTGCTAACATTCCTAATTTAATTATGTATTTGCTATTGTGATTTTTTTCCTTGTTCAGTTTTGGATGTAATCTGTTGCGCATTAAATAAAATTATTATTAAGAAAAAATTCATGAATAATTCGAGGAATAGTGTATTTTATATCATCGTTTAAATAAGAGATTAATGTTTCGTGAGATGTTATCTTCTTTAGATCTGAAACTCATTCCCGCTACAACTTACATTTTTTATGGTAAGCTGTTGACTCAAAAACTTTCAAGAGTGTATGATTAATAAAGTAATATGTATTAACAATATTCAATTTTACCTGGGTTTTTATATTTGACGTGTTAAAGCGGTTATACACAATTCGGAATATCAACTACAATTTATTTACAATAAATTCGTCGGATTCTTTTTCTCAAATTGAAAAGTATGACATATTTTGATCGTTCTCTAAGTGGTGAAATGCTGATGGTATTACACTGTTCTGAATCCATAATGCCATAAATACAAAACAAATTAAAAAATAGTTGCAAGTTATGTTGAAATTACATATATTCATAATACGCATATCTTAATAATTCTAAAAATATACATTTGAAATACGAATATGTGAACCATTTAGTTTATTTATAACTATGTATTTGTTTTTAAACAATACAAACATATATAATTCTTTCATTAAGCTACATTACTTCGAAGACTTATTAATTAATCACGTTACTCAGAAAATCACCTTTTTGTTGCCAATTTACTAATTCCTAAACAATTGACTTGAAGTTAAATCGTGAGTGAAGTATTTTTACGTTTAAGTAAAATCTAACCTATAAAAATTTCAAACATTATTTATAATTAGAGCTGAGGATGTTTGCGGTATAACCATGGTTATACCGCAAACATCCTCAGCTCTATTTATAATATACCAAAAAAACAATAAGCTATTAAAATCCGAAGCGTCACGGATCTATTTATTTTTTACATTTCCGTTTAAAATGACTTCAAAAATAAGCTCTGTGTAACTCTGAAACGCAGACTTATATTTTAACCAAACCAAAAAAAGACGAGCTATATTGTTGAAAAGTACTTATATGCTAATACGGTCTCCATTATTTTGAAGAATAATCTCACAACGATTTCCTATACTTGCGACCCAATTTTCCGCATAATTAATTGGCAGGTAATGAGTGTTATATCTACTTTATATTCCTAGGTAATTGGGAAATTTTATATACCTACACGTTTCTCACAAAGTTTCTGCTACATAGGAGCCCAAACATTTCAATTGGGTAGGCGTATTAGGACTGCGAAAACCAATCCATCGATGCAATACCATTTCCAGCTTTCCACTCCTTAGAAAATTTGCTTCCAGGGTTTGGATCGTTGTCATCTTCTAAAAGAAGACAACGATGCACTGTTTTCTTTAAGCCACATTTTCACCAATCTTAGAAACCCTTTTTGGTGCAATTTTACCATTCATTTTGCGTTTAAACTACCAGTAAATGCGCACAAAGTTCTCAAGTCTCGTGTGTTAAAGCAACTCCAGACCTAAACCTTCACAATATGTTTTGCTGTGAACTATATAATACGTCCTTTGTCTGTTTGACCTCTCTTTCTTTCCAGGTGACTAGACCGAAAAAGATGATTCATCTGTAAACACAACGTCGGACCAATCTCTGTTGGAATTTTCTTATGCCCATATCACGCGCGCCTGCAGATGTTTTTCGGACAGCAACTGTTTAATAATCGTGCTTCGATAAGCGATATCGTGTTCGCGTAACCTGCTTTTAATTGTCATTAAAGTAATATTTATGTTCTTCTTGGCTAGCTCGTATTGTCCTTGATGAAATGTTACTTGCGGCTTTTTGTTATATAAACGAATAATAGCCCTACGTTGCCGTATTATTGTAATTTGGCTTTGAGATCATATTCTACACTTTGAGTTTTCTAATAACGCCTTGCCCATCGTCTAAGCTTTTGGACTTATATAAGTACCTAGCTGCTGGTACATTCTGCATAGCCTGTAGTCATTTTAATAAAAATTGCGTTACATACAAAGAATAACTGAACTAAAACTGACTAGGCGTATTAGAAGGAAGACGTTTTACCATACTCTCTGTCTTTCCCTCCTATTAACTTTCCCTTCATAGTATATCGAACTGAGTTTCTTATTATAGAGTCTTTAATGTATGTAAAGTGCAAGTACACTATTTACTATATTAAAGAAGAAAACCGGCGACATATTGATCATGAATTTGTACTATCAAGATATTCAATAAGAAAAACTAATAATAGCTGTGTTGGTAGTTATTATATTGTTTTTTTTTGTTTTTCATTTCTATTCTCATTGTGATTAGTCAGCTATAAATGTTTCATGAAAAATAAATATCTGAAGCAAAATTTACTTTAACGAAAATGTTAGTAAAACTAGCAATGTTAGCAAGTAAAAGCTATATTAATAAGAAAAAATTATTATGCGATTAATTTTGATTTACACAAATATTTTATAAAATTATTGAAAAAAATCCAAAGAACTTTCATTGAAATAATAAAGTTTAACATAATTTCTTTAATGAAATTATTATTTATCATGGTCTATTTTTATTTTAACGAAAACAATAATAATACTTCTTAATTCAATCAAAGACACTATAAGAGAAATACGAGTATATGAAATTTAACTATTTAGTTTTTCTATTCGCTGGATAAATTTTAAATTATCTAAGAAAAACAATTTATTGAATGATTATTATTTTTTGCCAACTTCGCTAACGATATCTACAAACATGAATTTATTTAATACGAAATTTATTTATACAATTTAGCAAAAAGTGTTAATACCCCTCTTTAATTTTATGGGCACATTTCGGTAGTTATGTACCGTAACGGCAGTAAATATATAAAGAAATATTTTCAATAATGCGAAGAAATTTTAGTAGATTCCAAATAAAAATTTTTAAAAATACGTTGGCGTAAATAATAATAAATACAAATATTTTTTCCAGAAAATTGTGGAAATAAAAAGTGATGAGAAGAATCATGAAACGCATATTTAAAATAATAATAAAGGTGGAAAACTTTAAAAAATGTTCCAGTACACGAATGGAAGAAATGAAATAATAAAAAAATACAAACATTACTTTTCGTTATTTTGTTTTTTTATATATTTTCCTATATTGTTTGAAAATTTTTACAACAAATTACCTTAAAATATGTAACGTTTTTCTTTGTAAATAGGAATTGAAACTGCTTTTTATCTCCATTTTCCTCGTGATTATTTTATTTAGTTAATTTATTTTACTATACAGTAATACCTTAACATTCGCGAGAGTTACGTTCCAGAAAAACTTCGCGAATGTTGAGTTCATCTTTCTGTGTAAACGTTTACGTTCCATAGTGGTATATAAAGGTACAAAACATATGTGATTTGTTTTACGGTTTAATAATAATATGAATGTATGTATATATGTTATTTTTTTTTAACTTGTATTGTAATCTTCATGTGCATGTAATTATAGTTTAGTTAATTGCTGCTTGTTGGGGGCAGAAAATAACGACTAATCTGGGATTACTTGGGCGATTGCGTCTGTAGCTTTTCAAGTTCGAAGTAAGGGGCCATCGCAACCTCGATTTCTCTCTTTAACTTCAAACTGCAAATAAGGAACGTATCAAATTCAAGAGCCTTTTCAACAAGTTGTTCTTGTAAGATTAAAATTTCTCTTAGGTGTTTCAACGAGAACTTCTTGCCTGGGGTAAAAACATAAAAAAAGATGAAATGAAATGCCGTAACGCTTGCCTGAGATTTCATCCTCCTCCTTTTCGTCTTCACCTTCTTCGAACCATCCTGTTGTTTGTCTTTCATCATCTCCAATAGTTCTTCTTCGGTTAGCTCGTGATATTCTATTAGATCATGAATTTCATCTTGCCTGATATCCTCAAATTCATCACGTCCGATTTGATGGGCAAATTCCATGATCTCTTCTTCTTGATTTGTTATAGGCGGACGTGGTTCTCGTTAACAACCACTTCCGGCCAAAGATACTTCCGACATACATTGATAGAGCTTGTCTTCAACTCTCTCAGTGAGCCGTTGATATCTGCTATGTAATCCGCTATGTTAATTTTTTTCTATCTGGAAATCACTGTTTCTTCTGAATTAAGCTCAATAAAATCCAAAATTCGCTTGATACATCGCCTGGTGTAATAGGCTCTAAAAGCTGCAATTATTCCCCGTTCCAGAGGTTGAATTAAAGACGTCGTATTTGGGGGCAAAAATATCACGTTAACATTAGGACCAGAGTAGAGGGATGTCCAGGTGCGTTATCGATTAGTAAAAGGACTTTGAAGTCAAGGTTTTGAGACGCAATATAGTTTTTTCCTTCAGAGATAAAACAATAATTAAACCACTCCTGGAATAAAACACCGGTGACCCATGACTTTTTATTAGCTCGCCAAGAAACGGGTATCTCATTTTTATTTTTTCCCTTCAATGCTTGCGGATTTAGGAACTGATATATCATCATCGGCTTTATCTGAATATCACCTGAGGCATTTGCACACAAGAGAAAAGCAACTCGATCTTTTGTCACCTTAAAGCCTGGAGCTAACCGTTCTGTTTTGGAAAGGAAAATTCTACTCGGCATTCTCCAGAACAGTCCCGTCTCATCCGCATTAAACACCTTGAAATAAAATTGCTTACACCTGCAGTCAGCAAAAACAATATTTCTATTTAGTTATGAGAGAATTCTGTTTACATATTTTTTATTCTCTTATGTACTAAAGCAGATGGGATGAATATTCACATTATTTTTAGAAGGTTTTTTACCGGGTAGACCGGGTCATTTACTTAATACATTACATATTGCTATGAATTGTGCCTTTTAATTACTTTCAATTCACACTGCAACTTTTCTGCCAGCTAGCTTCAGTGAGAACACCTTCCTTGAGCTTCTTGATTCTCAGAGTTTATTGATATATAAACGTGGTATGAAATAAAAGATAAAGGGTGTTAAATAAATAAAACAAAGATTTTCCCCCCTTTAGATTTAATAAAAAAAAAACAAAAAAAAAATCGACTTTACAAAGTGTACAGTCGAACTGACTCAACTTACAGTAAAAGAGGAAACTTTGGTGCAATATGAATACAGAAGATAAAACCTCTTATGACTTAACCGCGAGCAAAATATAAAATAAAATATAAACAAGATTTATCAGATGTCAACATTAATATCAACCTCAAACTCAAACGTCAAATAGAAATTTATCTATTTCGCACGCATTCAAAATTTAAACTCATGCCTAAAAATCACATGACACAAAAAACTATTCCCCACCTTCTATCGTACTAAAACATTTTATTTTAAAATGAATAAAAAAAAAACATCTGATAAATTTCCAGAATATTTCTTTAGTCTGATTACAACATAATTATAAACTAAAATTACTGAATTTAAGAAGCTTCTGTGTGAAATCAAATTATCTCTAAATATCTATCTATAATATTAAAATGTACATACTTTTCATTTTTGTGCACGTCACGTCACAAGAAACAACTTATACTAAGAGAGATTCCAGATAGATTATTTAATATATTTTTATACAAGTATAAAAGACTCGTAATAACGCGTAACTGAATTTAATCACAACAAAATATCACCTGACAATACAAAACGATTTTATCTAAAACTATTGAACAAAATTAAGTTATGTTCAATATTAATAAAAAATCTACAACCTATCTGGTCAAGAACTAAGAAATCTCTATAAAATGAAGGTCCTGCAAGCAGCATCTCACTCCCACCTAACATAAATAAAAATCAAACTGGCGACAATATATATATTTATATAATTACAACTTCCTGCTACGCGGGGACTTCGAACATCAAACTAGGCTCGAGCAATCTACAAACGTGGACAAAATTATACATTACAAAATTTATCATTTACAATTTAAATTTTTATCGTTATCTGTCTGGAATAAAATATACATAGTAAAATAAAATACGTTTTTAAATCAATGTTATTCAAATAATGTTCAATATAATTTTTCTTTTTTCTTCTTTCTTCTGCAGGGAAAAAACCACTGCACAATGTACTAAAATATTTTTATAAATTTATTATATTTATTACATACTTCATTTTTACATTTTTTACTGTTTGTTCGCGAATAATCAAATCCGAAGGTGGCGAATGTGGAGTTCGTCCGTATTTTAATTATCGCGAATGATCAAAACTCGCGGATATAAAAACCGCGAATGTTGAGGGATTACTGTACTGCATGATAGTTGCCTATTTTATAAACTAGTTTACTGTCCATAAACTGTCACTTTAAAGTACTAGTACTTTGTATTGTATGTAATGTAATTCTTGTAGTAGTTTATATTTATCGTGTAATTTGTGTTATTACAAATGTTCAAACCTCTTGTATTTGCCGCTAATTTTTTAATATCTTCTATAGCATTCGCATTCATTTTGTATTGCGCATTTTGTATAATTTATTTGACCTTTGTGCAAACTAGTTAACAAAATACTGTCAAAATACCCAGCTACTATGTCAATATTAACATACTGAATCGTCAAATAGTGATACTGTAATTATTTATTTATTAAGTTCTAAAGGGCAGCCGAACATAAAATTATGTATATAACTCGTGCATAAATGAACTTTCTTGACCTCGTCTTTATAATATCCATAAACTCGACTCGGCCAAGAAAGTTCTACTTTATGTACTAATTACAAAAATAACTATTAGTTGACTATTATTTATACATACGAGTATATCTCATATTGTACACCATGCTGGCCATTTCTATTATATTCATTGTCAAGTCAAATGTTCAATTGTGTTTATGTCGGTTCAATCAAAACCTTTTGGCATACTTAACCCCAAGATGCATAAACCGGGCCTATCCGGCCCAGAATGATAACAATTCCTATTAAATATTCTTAAATTAATCCAGCGTTCTGGTAGGATCTAAACAGGTATTCATTCAACTGTTTCTCAGGTCAAATATATTTTATCTAACCGCGTTACGAAATGTCAAATTTTAAATGCATTTTTGACATTTTGAAATCTAATTTTTTTCATAACTGTCTGTTTCATTACATTACCAATAATATAGTAGTATATTAAGCAAGTTTCATAAGACACATTTTAAAGCACGAATTGAAATTTAAATCATTAAAAAACAAGTTTTTTAATGAATGAATGCTTTAATGTCTTATGAAACGTGTTTCTATGCTTTTTTTTGCAATTAGCTTTGTTAATGTATTTTTTCTTAGAGAGAAAATGAGAAATTTGATAATTTAGGGAAATTTTATAGCAGTTAACGTTCGCGTATGTTTAAAATAAATTTCAAATTTTTTAACTCTAGAGTGAACGTGTAGAGTCTCTCATGGATAACGTGCGAACGATGGAAGAACGAAAAACTCAGGACACCTTAACTACAGTAAGAAACGTATTTGATAAGGTAGTAGCAAACTGTAAGAAACATTATACAAGTATGTATACTACCATTGATGAAATGCTTTGGGCGTTTAGAGGTCGCTGTCGCTTCCGTATGTATATTCCAAGTAAGCCTTCCCGTTATGGAATAAAAGTTTTTTCATTGGCTGATTCACGTTCATTCTACACGTACAATATGGCGGTGTATTGTGGCAGCAACAACCAGCAGGTCCATTTTTCCTAAGTAATACTTCGTTTGATGTAGTGAACAGACTCTGCTTACTATTATCACAATCTAGGAGAAATGTAATGATGGACAATTGGTTTACCTCTGTTGAAGTTGCCAATAATTTACTCAAAAACCATCAGTTAACACTTGTCGGAACATTGCGAAAGAATAAAAGGCAAATAACGGAATAACTTTTTCTAAGAAGGCCAGGAAAGTCTAGCATGTTTGGTTTGGTAAGCATGCACAGCAAATTTTGTCGAATAGCTGATATACACGGTGTTCAGAACAGTAGTGACAAAAATGTATGTGTTTTTCTTTCTATTTTAATTTTAACTAAAAAAAATAGAGGAAGTTTGATTATAAGTTTATTTTGTTAATTTTTGCTTGTGTTAACAATATATGCAACTTGTTCAGCCAAATATATGCTTATTTCGAACATTTGTTTTTTATTGTTTTGGGTATGTCAGACCCAACGCGTTCATTCGTGTAACTATTATTCACGCGTCCAGTGCAGGGTTAATTTAGTTGCCTATGGTTGACTTAAGGTTAAAATAAATGTATAACATAATTACATATTTCCAAGGAGCAATTAAAAATAACAAAATCAAAGAACGTTAGGCTCTCTTCATAATTAATTTTTTTTATTGTATTGTAAATATAATTTCCGCATAATTAAAATGATTATTAATTGTCGGTTATAACCTTAAATTATCGCTATGACTACTGACTTATAGTCATAGTGTGACCAATTTAAAAATGAATCCCCTAAATGTTCAATGCTTTTAATGATTTATAAAAGGACTAATTTTGAGTGCTTTTGTAGGTTTCTTAGCAACGCCAATTGCAAAATAAATTTGGAATAGTAAAAAACAAAAAACACTTTATTAAGTTACAGCTGTGATTGTTTTTATATGCATTAACAACAAAAACACAGTTACTAAAGCTAAGTCCTGAATCTGACGGAATATTTATTTCCTTCTTTAAAATACATACTTGCTCGTTATACACTGAACCTGGTAAATTTAATCCAATCGAAACAGCTCCTAGTATGTTTCTTCCAATTCTTTTTTTTTTTGTTGGGCAAATAATTTTTGGACGTAGCTTTTTGCCACAGCACTTGATTTTCAACCCAAATTTCTTATATACTTGTCCATACCTGCTTCTTGATTTACTGGCTATTATTGCTATTTATTGCTAAATTAGCTGATTATTCTTATCACCAGCCATATCTATATCAGAGTCATCCAGTTTCGGCTTAATCTACAATAAAAAATTCACCATTGACAAATATTGTTTACATAGTATTTATCCATAGCAACGCCCGAGGAAAGCGATAAAGTTCAATTTATTTATACGGGTGTGAGAGTTACTAGATTTTTAACCCCACAACTATCTATTTTAAATCGGGGTTAGATAAAATGTTGTACTTAATAATGCAGTCTAATTTTATTTGACTAATTAATATAATTTGTAAAACTCGCTCACTTCGTTCGCTCGTTTTACCAAACATTACATTCGTCAAATAAAATTAGTATTTTCATAACTAGTGCAAATAACTTTTATTTTTTTAAATTAGAAAATAATTTTTTATCATCACTATCCTACATTTAAATAAACCGTCAGCTTGTTATTCTAACGTGTGTTCAGATAATTTGAAGTAAACGAATCTGCATGTTTGTACAAGTTGGAACCTGCATTATTACGTGATGTATAAATACCCGTGCAGCATGCTTTGTCATTCAAGCTGCATTGAGTGAAGTTGTAGTACAAAAGCAATCCATAGCATCGAAAAAATGTGTACAAATTGTAAAGTTTTGTGATCCGAAGTTTGAAGAAACGTTGTTGCAAAGGAAAAATAAGTGCGAAGATCCACCTGCTGAAAAAGTGATGTTTAAAAGTAGAAAATGATGACATAATGGATAACGATTTCGAAGCAAATCGTGAAGAGTTTTCTGGATACAGTAGCGATAACGATGGTAATGATAATACTAATACAGAAAACATTAGTAATAGTGATAATCCAAACCCGTATATTTTCATTTCCAAGTGTTTATATTTCTCCAAGCAGCCTGTAGTGGAGAACAGAACTACCAGTTAAAAATCAAATTCAACCACATAGTATTTATTCGGCGTGTCCCTGCTTTGGCACAAAAACATATGGCTGCTGTACCAAGAGAAGCTTTTCAGTTATTTGTGACTGAAGTTATTATGTAGTAAATTGTGTGCTGTACTAACGTAGATGCAAGACGTGGACTGATGTTAACTGTTGATGAACTTTTGCAAGCATTTTGTGGATTACTTATTTATGCCGAACTTGGCAGAAACTGGGATGTTCCTGTAAGGGAATTTTTTTCTCATGAATTTGCTAATTTCATATATCGAGTCACGATGTACATATATATTTCGATTTGAAGAAATACTAAGATTTATTAGATTTAACTGTAAAAGAACTCGAGAAACTCGTTTAGAAACCAATAAACTTACACTGATATCTTACATCTGGGATATTATTGTATAACAGTGCAGAACGTGCATCATACCAGATACCAATGTAACAATTGATGAACAACTTGTTGGCTTCAGAGGCAGTGACTAACTACCCAAGTAAGTCGGCAAGATATGGCTTGAAAGTTTTTTGGATGCGCGAAGCTCAATCCGGCTTTGCTCTTGATAGTTTAGTTTATCTTGGTTGCCAACTTGGGGAACCTACACATAGCAAGTATTTGAAATAGCGCAAACTTTAGTACGTAGTATTCATAATTCTGGTCTGAATCTGACAATTTTTTTTACATGTGCTTCATTGGCAGAGTACCTTTTGGGAAAAAATATTACTCTTGTTGATACGTTACGTCAAAATAAGCGAGATATTCCAAAGAAGGTGAAACCATAGAAAAATCCTTTAGTTACATCTTTATTTTGCTTCAAAAACAACGTAAGCATGGTAAGTTATGTAGCTAAAAGGAACAAATGCATAATTTTACTAAGCATTATGCGTCATGACACAACTGTCAATGACGACGCTAAAAAGAAGACCGAAATTATCTCCTACCTACAGTAAAACAAAAGGCGGTGTCGACGTTATGGATCAGTTGATATACATACACGCACACACATGTAAAAGGCAAAGTAAGCGATGACCTATAACGTTTTTCTTCAATATAATTGACGTGGCAACATTAAATGCGTTGATTATTTCTTTACCAAAGAACATACTAATTATATCGCTGGTGTCACTCACAAGCGCAGAATATTTCTAAAAGGTTTAGCGAAGTAACTGGTGATACCCTATATGGTAAGAAGATCGACTAACCCTAACATACGACATAGCATTGTGGAGTGTATGAAAAAACTTATTGATATCTCTGATCCACCTACAGCTTAAACAAATGAAACGATCAAGAGAAAAATATGCTCAGTATGTCCTTTAAAAAATATATCACAACAGCAAAATGTGCTAATGTCGAATCACATATAAATCTAGTTTTCGCTTTATATTTCATATTTGTATTTTATAGTTTATTCTTATATTTTAATATTTGTATTTAACAGTTCATTTATATATTTTAACTTTTCATCTTTTAGTATAGTCAGACACTCAGTAACGTTTCGATAAGAATCCTGCCGTCTTCACTGAGCGTAG
This sequence comes from Melolontha melolontha, assembly GCA_935421215.2. Classification (NCBI taxonomy): domain Eukaryota; kingdom Metazoa; phylum Arthropoda; class Insecta; order Coleoptera; family Scarabaeidae; genus Melolontha; species Melolontha melolontha. The sequence continues at coordinate 145,416,912 of OW285235.1, forward strand.
TTCGGCCTGGCTAGTTGAATTGTATCTTTACTATCATCCCTCACACACAGGTAAGTTGGACCTCTCCAATGTTTCTGCAGTATAGCGTATAAGTATCAGAAGTCAGTTTTGGGAGACATGTTTTTGCTATTTACCCGTAGCAGTATCTTTCGAGAAGGACGAACTAATGTCCATGATGAAGAACGGAGTGGAAGTATAGCTGTTGTTACAATGTGAAAGAAAAAAATTGTGAAAATCGGTGATTCGCAATCACAGAACTGAGTGCATTTTTCCCTCAAATTTCACGTATAATTTTGTACGAGGTTGTTACTGAACATTAACGTTACCACAAATTTTGTTCACAATGGGTGCCAAAACTTCTTACCGAAGATCACAAAACAAAGAGAATGGAATCGGCACTAAATTTTCTGACACGTTACGATGTTGAAGGTGAAGATTTGTGCAGGTATATCGTAACAGGTGATGAAACTTGGGTCACATATGTCAACGTTGAGATGAAAAGACAGTCAATGCAGTGCGGTCGCTCTTAACTCGCCTTTAAAGTGATAAAACCTTTAAAGTGCCGTCAAACTATTTCTGCATGAAAGGTCATGGTCACTGTCTTTAGAAACAAGAAAGGGGTCCTTCTTGTAGACTTTATAGAACGAGGGACCACAATAAACACTGCAGAGCAGTGCTATAGCATGGCTTAATTCACAGGCGGCAGAGTTCTATGAAGAGGGCATTAAAAGCTGATTCGTCGCTATGACAAATATCTCAATCTTAATGGCAACTGTCTAGAAAAATATCTGAAAGTAGTAGATTTAAGTTGTATATAATAAAAACCTCTTCATGTATTGGTGTTTTTCTTTAATAACCAAACGGAACTTACTTTACGAATCGCTCTCGTACCTACTAATTAGTTTTTGTAAATAAATTTATTCATAAATCAAGCTAAGTATATTTTGGTCAATTGTTTTCTAAATTTATTATTTTTGAGCTTATATTATCTTTTATAAAATTATACATTGGCTTAATTATACATACCGGGTGAGCAATTTCAATTGCTCACAGTTACCAATAGAATATTTAAATTGGGATCAATGAATTGTAATATATACATTTATCATTTCTGACATATTTCTGACGGATGGTGATGATATTAACCTGTCATAATAATGTACATTCAATAACACAAGGCAATTTATATTATATACTTTTATCAATATATTTAAAAAAATTAATTTCAGTGTTTTATTTGCACAATAGTACAGTCCTGGATTGATGTTATTAACATCGATATGCTATCATGGTATATTGGAGCCATGTAGACTACGAGTTAGTGGACTACACATTTAAATGTGTACTTTCGTCCTTAGTAGTAGCTTGGCTATCCGTGGGAAAGCGCTAGCTGGCAACAGATACTTCACTACTTACACTGACGAGATCTAGAGAAGATCAAAACACGTGTCTGTACGTTGAAGTAACCATTGCTTAAATACGCATTCTGTATGTCCATATATATATATATATATATATCTATTATTTATATATATATATATATAAATATAATATCTTCGAGACCTTGGTATGATAAGGTAAACTTAATAAGTCGGCGATTAAAGGTCTGGTTTACTTCAAAGTATATATATTTAAAACAACCCTACATGTTTCGGCTTTACGCCTTTGTCAAGGGAATACAAAATATAAATGACAGAATATAAATGATGATTTATATTCTGTCATTTATATTTTGTATTCCCTTGACAAAGGCGTAAAGCCGAAACATGTAGGGTTGTTTTAAATATATATACTTTGAAGTAAACCAGACCTTTAATCGCCGACTTATTAAGTTTACCTTATATATATATATATATATATATATATATATATATATATATATATATATATATAAATATATAAATATTATTTAAAGTTTCATATACATCTACACAGAACAGAGTTAAATTTTAAAATCGAGGCCATTTATCCATTCCAACGCGAAGTCAGTGGCTTCAAAGAAGTCACTCATCTCCCCTTCATATTCTAGAACGGAACACTTAACTGTAATATGGTGAATAGTCTGGCGAGGTCCCATTCATGGAATGGGTCACGACAGACCGTAGAACGTTCTTATTCTATTGAGTGTCTTCCACTCACAGCGAGGCAGGTCCATTCCTGGTAAGAGTACGGTAGGATCGATGATATGGGCTGTTTGAGCGGGTTTCAAGACTTTCCAATACTCTCTCCATCTATCATTTGGGTTGAAATTTTCTGCTATAAATTGTTCTGCTACCAGTGGTACAAGAGATCTAGACGCAAGTCTCTGTGACTTTGTCTAGCTGTGCAACGAATTTGTCCCATTGGGCCTGGGTATAGAATAGATTTTCGAGATTTTATTTCCAAGTTCGAGAACTTATTAATAGTTTTATTTTGTACAAACTTTCAATTCTTATAGATAGCTCAAATTATAATGTTGCCAATGCAAATTTAATAGCTACCAAACGTAATTGTTGTTTTAAAAAAAAATGTTATAAAAACTATAATTGAATTGTAAAGAAATGTTTGACATTCTTGTTCTGACTTTTGGCATAAAATTGTTGTATGAAATAAAATGTTCTATTCCACAATATACTTTCGAAATGGTGTAAAAATAGAAATAAACAGTCAAACTTTTCAGTAACGTATGTCAGTTTGCTTCAAATGATTTAACAGTTTTTTTAAATAATCCGTGTAATAGGATCTCTAACTCGAAAACTAGGCGAAGAATGGCTTCTTGCATAAAAAACGAAGAAACTCGCTTTGAACATTTATTGTAGTTGTTTTTCATTATTAAATTTTTTATTTCCTCAATTCAAATGTTTGCATATACTTATCTGTCAAAAAACATGACATCACCTGTCAACAATGCCACGTAACTCATTTAAACATATTATCGACTTAAGTTTGAAGAAAAAAAGTTTCATGGCTTTCTAGAGTATGAAAGATTATATGTTATATGATTTAATAATGTGTTAGAGCTAAACGTTATTTATGTTAGTCCAGAGATAATTTAAAGTCAGATTAACGCACTATATTCATATTTTTTATATCATGGGTATGTAGGTGTATGAATTATATGTGCTACACTTCGTTCAACGACGAGATAAGTAAAATGCATAATAAGCATGTGTTAAAAACACTATTATACGTAATAGAGACAAAAGTTCGTAAAAAAATCAGTTATATTTTATTCAAATGTTATCTATATAACAGGCGTTTACTTGAAAAGTGCATCTAGTTGCCTTTGATATACTCTGAACGTTTTAAAGTATGTATTAAATTTAACGTACTTCAAAATCATGTATGTTTCTGTATGTTCATATATGCACCACAAATAACGAATAATAGATAGGTAAATTTATTTAGTTGAATCAAAATTCAGGCGCGAATCGGGATGACGTATGTAGGGGCACGAACAATGATGCAAGTGCCTCGTGTGTTTTCGTTGTTTACTACGCAAACGCTACAGTTAGTACACGAGAATACACAAAGCACTCACATCATTGTACGTGCCCCAATAGTACGCCATCACGAGCCGCGCCTGTTAAAATTACAATAAACGTTGAAAATGTTATCCTTTTTAATCAACACATTTTAAAATTCAACATTTCTTATGACATCCTGCAACATTATCTTGTTGCTGTCAATTCCAGTGCATTTCTGTTCAATCTTTGCTGTAATAAAGGTATTTGAAATATGTGGTTCTTTAGCTAACGCCACAAAACGAAATCACACGATATTGAATCACATGAGCGCTCAAGCCAAGGAATTATATGTCTTACGACTAATTACACGGTTACCAAGAACTTCCCTTAACAGTAACATGTTATACTATCTTGTCTAAAATATGTGTTTTGAATGCCATCGTCGTTGATCAATAAATGTTACTGACCCTTGAAAAATATTGATCCCATTATTTGTCATTGACATAATACTGTCCCAACACCATATTTTTTTTCTGAATGCAGTATTTCGTCATTAATTGCATGTGGATTTTCAGTACATTAAATCCTTTTATTTTGTAAATTTAGGTATCCCGATTTATAAAAGCACCCTTACAAATCAATTACAAAATTGAAGTCTTCGTAAATAATCAATAATCAACAACTAACAAGACATGTACTGCTATAAAAGACTACCAGTTTCAGAAAACAGTTTTACAACCATGTCTAGAGTTTTTTAATTGCATATAATATACTGAAAAATTTGAAAGCAACTTGAAATTATTCAATGCAATTCTCTACTACTTCAAAAATTAGCTTGGACTAAAAAATCATGTTCTGAAATGATAGCTATTTTAAAACTGCGAAAAGAAATTAAATTGAAGAAGACAAATCTAGTAGAACTGGCCACTATGACTGACACTAGTCAAATGTCCCCGTAGTTTATATATATGAAAAAAAAGAACAAGCCCCTATTTTAGCTACGTTTTTTTTAAACAATAATATGTCAAGGTAAAGTACATGAACTTATAAATTGAAGAAGATATGATACTATGTGTACCAGCTAAATAAGTAGTGAGATACCTTATATGAGTATAGGCAATACAAATTGTAGGCTTAAGCCTCACATTCAGTGAAAATACCATCTAGCAGAAAGAAAGACGTAGGGATTAGTTCGCTACTTATCTGCGATTTGTGTTGCCTATACGCAAACAAGATTTCTCATTACTTCAGAGAGTTAAGCTGAAAATTTATGCCGCTTATTGAATCTGAGAATATAAGGAATCGTAATGAAAATCATATGAAACTAACAAGTGACAATAAGTTATTGAAAATCTTTTTCTTCTGGAAACAATGCTGCATGTCCGATTTTTAATTTAAATTTGTCAAAAATCAAACAAGCAAATAAATAAAAGATCAATTTGTTATGTTCACCTTCAAAATGTCTACACTGTCGAGCAAAACACATTTATTGTAATGGCTTATTTTAGAAGTGGCTTGCAAAATGAAAATGCTCATTGGATATATTCCAAGCAGTTGACTTATGATCAATTTATCGAAATGTATCCAGAAGAACAAATTGAATATCATATTACTTTTCACAACACAGTGTGAGAATAATTAAAGTTACGGTCTTTATTAAACACTGGTGTAGATTTAACTTTAGCCACATTAAAGGTAAATCTACACCCGATATCTTGGAAAATGTGAATTAAATTGTTGAACAAAATCTTCATATTTCTGTACGTCGTCTTTTCCAACTAATAGATAAGCTCCATTTAACAATTAATATATTCTTGTAACCTTTCCTACACCCATTCTAGAACTTCCCTATGAATTCTCTCTGAATTTGAAGATACAGCTATATTTACCGCATATAAATTTTCAGTTATCCATTAAATTTACCTACCTAATTATTCAAAACAGTTTTATCAGTGGTTAAGCATGGTTTTCCTTATCTGGTTATGTTAATTCCCAGAATTATGTTTGGCTGGCAGTGTCAATACAATGAATTATTGGGCCAATATTATTTCAAGAAACAATAAACGCCCAAACATACGAAACCATTATTTTAATCATTTAATAATCAGTTGGATAACAGAATTAACTAATGATTATTTCCAACAGGATTCTGGCACACCACACATTCTGCATACAACTCTGAATTATTTACAGCAATTTTTCCCAGACCGTTTTATAAGTGTAAGTTGATTAGTAAGTAGATCGTTCGATTATTTAACAAATATAATATTCCGGAATCCAATAAACAATTTGCAAGAACTACGGCACGTAATTAAAGAGACAATTGCAAATGTACAATTTATCACGACGAGTTTAGTGTTGTTTACAAGGAGACATTTTAAGCATTTTCTTTGAATAATTTTCTTTGTACATAATTGTATTATTTCGTAAAATTTGTGTCAACTATCATTTTGTATAAATCTCACTTCTGATGTCAGTTAATATTAATTTACTAGTAATTCTAGGTTGCCAAATTAAATATTTGCTTCAAGCATTTATAGTCATTCGGTACATATCTATTTCAACAACTTATGAATAAGGCTGTCAGAGAAGCGCTGCGCGCCAAAGGCGCACGCATCGTACTATACGTAACTGGAAGAGACGCGGTTCGAAAGTGTAGAGACGCAAATGCTAAATATATGCAACCCGCAATTGCGAGAGCTTGTTATCTCACTCTTACTCAGTGTGATACAATGAATCTTGCGCATTTAATTATTATTATTGTTGCAAATTACAACACAATGATAGATTAAAAATATATCTATGCCGAAGAACGCTTAATTTTTTAAATTTTAAAGATATTTTATACCCTAAGGTACTTACCTAACGATAAAAGGAAAAGTCCAATTTATAGTTTGTAGTACTAACGTTTATTGATGAAACTATCTAACTATAATAAAATTATAAAACCCATAAATTATAATATAAAATTAATTTCGTGTATTTTTGCCTTATATCAACATCTTTTCCATTAATACAAAAATATACACCAATACAATACACGTTTTGGTAATGACAACTAGTTAGAAAGAAATAGAAACTAGTTAGAAAGAAATAGTAAGCCCTCTGGTGTCTCTTTGCGCCTACCTCAAGTATGTATATACTTTTAAAAGCACAGGGGCCGTTCCAGTTACGTAGTATATAGTTCAATGACGTATCGTAACAAGTGTAAAAAAATAATAATTCAAAGTAACTGGTAAGAAATGCACTATACTGTTACAAGTAATTATGACACTGTGTTCAACACTTCTTAAGCTAGCGTGATAATATAGTATCATGATCATCAACCTCACGAACTGGAGACGATGCATAAAAACTTTGCAGCATCAGATATGTTACTATACTTGCCTCAGAGAGTGATGTTCGCAGTGGTGGAAAAATTGGTAACACAGGCATATGTAAAATACTCTTTGTACTCGCTTAACGAATCTGTAGATGCACTATCATCACAAACTTATCTTTATCTGTTAATCGGTGTCTCTCTTTAACATACTTTTGAACTTTTGTTTGATGCGTCCATTTTTTTGCATCATCTATAGTGTGTAGCAGTGAATTTATTTCGTTTACTATTTGCAGAGACTCCGCTAACGAATCGCACTATTTTTTAATTTCTCTATTGCCTCGAACCACTCCTTTATAGTTAGTATGAATAGTTTTTAAATCAGTTTCAATGGAAATATCTCGAAATTGTGTCTTCCTTAGTAACTGCAGCCTCGACTGGAATAGACTACTACATAAGTTTCTATTTGCTGAAAATATTCAGCATAATAAAAAGCTGCCTTTAATCATTTAAGGATCAACTGTGATGGTTCGGGAATTCCAGATCACTTTTTGTGAAACTCGCTGTAAGACGTTTAGGAAATTTTAGAAAAACTTTATTTTGTACTTTCTGTTAAAGTATCTACCTTGGAAAAACATTGTCGAATATTTTCTGCCATAAGATGTAAAGGAAGCACTTTACATGTATCATGTAACAATCTACAACCGTGTTGTGAAAGGGAACGGACAACCGAACGCATTGTCGTGGTACCATCGGTCACAAATAATATTTTTGTGGTGTCTGCAGCTCCATCTGCATAATTGTATTGTCAGTACACTCAGTGAATATTGTTAGCTAGTGGCAATGGAAACGTCAATTGCCGATAGTCCAGGACACTATATCTATTATATTGACAATAGAATTTTTTTACAATCTGTCGTCTCGTCAACACATAACCACCGTCATTTTGTAATGTACTTCTCTATAATGTCGTCGCGTACAGTTGGTATATGGTTCCATAATGTGGCGCGACTTGGCAACTGGAGCTGTGGATTGTATTTGTGCCGAAACTTTACAAATAGTTGTTTATCTAATATGTGAAGCAGAATATTACAAGCTATCAGCAGTAACAATAAATCACACCTAAATTGAGTTTGCAAGGACACGCCGTTTTCTATTTTGATGTTGCACAGAATTCACGTGACGTGTACAGTCGGATTTGCTCCAGCACATTAACGGTTTATCCCATACTTTACACATTACCTTCGCTCCATCGTAGAATAAATCACCAAATACAGTATAACCTCCTTATAATGGACACTGACGGGGAATCCTAAAATGTCCAATATATGGAGGTGTCCAAAATGTGGAGGTGAAAAAAAAAACGAAAAAAAATATTCATTCTCATATCAATTTAATCACACATAATAAGACGAAAGTCGGAAAAAATTTACAATACTTAATACACATACATACATACATATTTTATGCTAGATTTTACTTGAAATAATCATTAATTGTTGTTTGTCTTGCTTTTTTCATTTTATGTTTAAATATCTCAGATTCACATTCAAGAAGAGCTTGAGAAATATTGTTAGCAATGTTAAAACTGTTAATGCTTAAGAAATAGTTCTCAAGATCTTTTAATTTTTGATGGGCTTCTGAAATATTTGATATACTAGTTACAAATTCCTCTTCAATCTCATTTTCCATTTCATCACTGATATCAGTAATTTCATCGATACAATCTATAATGGAAACATTAGGATTTTCAGTAAATAACTCATTATCAATTAATGCGTATGTGCTTAAATCAAAATTAGTGATGTTAAAATTGGGAAATAAAAATGCTAATGGTATATTATCTTCTATATCGCACTCTGCACTTAGATCACTGTCACTTTGATTGAATCCGCATTTTTGAAAACAGTTTCTTACGGCCACAGGCGAGAGTTTTTTTCCAAGCAGCTGATATCCATATTAATGCAGTGACTACCGTAATGTTTTTTTCTACCATTTCTAGTGAATTTTCAGTATCCATTAACGCCAAAAGCCTTTTTACAAGCATGCTCCGGTAAATTACCTTAAAGTTTTGAATCACACCCTGGTCCATAGGTTGACAATGCGAGGTAGTATTTGGAGGCAGAAAAACCAATTTTACGTTTTCCAATGAAATCTTCGGATGAGAAGTGGCATTATCAAGAAACAAAATTACATGCCTTTTTTCTTTCTTCATCTTGTTATCAAAGTTCTTTAACCAAGCTGACATAATATCCAAAGTCATCCACGCTTTTTTGTTAGATATCCATCCTATCGGCAACTTATCCACATGAGCTCCTTTAAAACATCTAGGTTTCTTACTTTTACCGATGACTAACGGCCTTTCCTTATCACCCTCCATATTTGAACACAACAATATAGTTAGTCGTTCTTTTGCAGATTTTCCTCCGGCACATTTATCACTTCTTAACGCAAATGTGTTTGTCGGAAGGGCGCGGAAAAATAAACCGGTTTCATCAGCATTAAAAATATCTTTCGGAGAGTAATCTTTGCATATTGATTGGAACTTGACTTTCCAATCGTCTACATTTTGCATGTTTACATAGGCAGATTCACCACACACACTTTTAAATGATATTTTATGTCTTTGACAAAATTTCTCCAACCAACCATTAGACGCTCTGAATTCGGTGAGTTGTAAACTTTGTACTACTTCCTGCGCCTTTTCTTTGAGTAGGGGTCCTGACATGGGAATATTTTTGTTTCGCACCTTACAGAATCAGTTGAACACTGCTCCGTCGATTGCTAAACCACTAGTTTTTGGAAACTTCCTTTTTTGAGCTAGGTTTCCATTTTTCTCGAAAAGTTCTTTTATTTCACTTTTGTTTTTCACTATATCACTAATTTGCGACTTTCCGACACCAAACTTTTCCGCGAGCTTTCGGACACTTAAGCTTTGCTGTTCACTAACCGCAATAATATCAATTTTATCTTGGATTGTTAACCGCTTTCTTTTACTAGAATCCATGTTGACACTATCAAAGGCTAGTTCAAACTGATTCAAAATACATATCACTCCACTTATCACCTGACGAGTAGGCCAGTGGTAAACCGTCGTTCCTTTGTATTATGGGAAAAACCCGAGTAGATATACTTCCACGTGTGCACTTTGTACATACATATGTATTATGGGAAAAACCCGAGTAGATATACTTCCACGTGTGCAGCAATAAAAGTACATACATACATACATAATTGCAAAATTTTATTCAGCGCCGCCCGTCTTGTCAGTCCTTAATTAAGAGATATATTTACAGATGTTTTATTGCTTCGGTGAAATAAAGGGTGTCCGCGTCCGATTTATGGAGGGTCCAATATTAGGAGTGACTATTGTTAAGAAAACCCATTATAACATTTCGTACCACAAAAAATGTCCATTTTTTAGAGGTGTCCGATTGTCGGAGGTGTCCATAATTAGAGGTTTTACTGTACATCATTAAATTTTTTTACTTGGGGCGCATTTATAGGTTTTCTGGGCTTTCGCACGCGCGACGTACTTTATTATTAAATTAAAACGTTTCAACTAAAACAGCAGGGAGTCTAATATACATACACCTCGATAACTCAATATCAACTACGGCCGTGAAAGGTACGTTGCCGATCCCCTCCGCTACGATTCATCGACCATCCACTAACCTCATTTTAGCGTTATCGCGCCGTTATGTGAAAACTGTTCAGATATTAAAGCAAAAGTTATCCCGGTAAATATAGCGCCTATGGCATACAGCGCTCGTTGACAGTTTTACTTATGAATACTTTTTTTATATTTTTACTATTTGTGTATGATATGCCCATTTTTGTATTAATTTTGATTTAATTATCAACTGTATGTATTGTTTACACTATCTGATTTGTTGTTTAATTTTAAATTTGATTAAATCGTTTGAAAAATAAAATCTTCAGCTCCATCGTTTTATGTTCATATCTTTTAATTTTCGATGTTTAAAATGTCGTGTGTAAAATGAAACATGCTTTGAGACAACACAAAAAAACGATTTCTAATAATATTTTAGACTAACTGTGTTTTTGTAATCCCAGGCATGTCATTACATTAGACTCATTAGTATTGGTGGAACCTTTGATTCTTCGATGTTAAACATTTATACTCGTACATGCATTTTAGAATAAAGATATATGTGTACAGTAATTACAAACCATTATGATATGACATTCAAAATCGTTTTCAATTCATTCTAGCAAATTTCAAATAATTTTTCTGTTCAATATCTTCTATAAAATTAAATTCGTACATTAATACATTATAAATTATATATTAAAATTATCAGTTTTATTATAAAATAATTCTACGAAATAAATTATTTCTAAAATATTAAAATCGTGTTATAAAATATCTTCCCAACTAATTTCTATAAGACCTGTAATACGTCTTAAGCTAGAGACAGAATTTGTTTATAAACAATAAAAAGAGATAGATATTTACTATAAATCTAACCACAATTGTAAAGTCTCCAATAAAGGAAGCTTCTAAATCATGGTTAAGTTGGGAGAACGCCAAACATTAAATAAACTCAGTATAAGATATTGTGCAATGAATTAAGTTCCGTTTAACTTTTAATCAGTTTAAGGCAACAGTACACACGTATTACATTGATGAGATATTTATACTAGGGTACGTGAATTTAAATCTTGACGTTGAAGTTATCCAATGTATCAGAATGAAATAGATTTCCCTATTTGCCTAAGTACGCTCCTCCCTCTTACATTTAGACGCAAGTAGAGATACATGTAGTGCAACTGCACATCTGTTTATTCTATTTATGTATGTAACCCCTCTTATCAATCAAACCAATAGTATGTATATGAGGAGAGTAAAGAGTATATCGACAACTTCCACAAATAGCTTCCCAGTATCAAGAAATGCATTTACGTACCCTGATATATTATATTTAAGTTCAGCTGATTACATAAATTATAATTTAAAAAAACATTTCTAAAGATCTGAAGTTATAGTTTTATAAGAATCAGTTCTTTATTAGAACAATAATAATACTCTAGCAGCATCTTATTTTTTAACATTCAGTCTGTACATTCTAAATTCTTGCATGAAAATTATATACAATCAACATATTTCTTTTTACAGGATAAATTCAACAAAATGATACAGTTACTGCCAGAAATACACACATTAGCCACAAGAGGAGAAGAACATCTTTATCACAAGCATTGTAACGGCAGTGCCCCTACGCAAACATTACTAATGGAAATGCTGCATGCCAAAAGAAAATAACGGCCACCCGCCTTCTACTTTTGTTACCATATCTGTGTGCAATACAGGCTTAAACTGTACATAGGTTATTGGAAATCTCTTAGTTGTTGACATTGATGCCTTCATGAAGTACAAAGAGCCAGAGTTGTGAGCTAGTGCCACCATTTATTTTTGTATCAATTAAAAACTAGCACTCTGGCGTGTGCTGGGCCACAGAACCTTGCTCCCATTGTTTTCTTTTTTACCATGTTAATAATGATTTGAGTTTTATCAATTTGACACATTCCAGAAATGCTCTGGAGGGATTCAAGGGCATCCTTAGCATGTAGAGTAGCATTAGATTTCAAGAAAAGTACTACTGAAAGAAAATATGTGAGGATGTTAGCGTGTAATTTGGAATTGAAAGAATATTTTAATAAATGCTACAAAAATATTGCACTGCACTCAACGTTAATGATGTTAATAAGTAGTTGTATGGTGGTCCTCAAGCTTCTGATAAAAGAGGAATCATCTTAGCTTAACTGTGGTGATGGACTAACAAACTGTAATATTATTGTAATTATAGAATACACTTTATTATTAGTAGGTATATAAGTTAACTATTTATATTTTATATGTATGTATATATGTATGTATTACAAAGAATTGGGCTAATGTTTCGCTTCGACTTCAATGTTAGGTTTTCCACCTGATAAAAAATGTTTACAAATAATATTTCTTCTATTTATTGTTTCTTATGTAACATTAATATTTTTATTTTTCATTATCTTCGTTAAATAACACAGTCACCATTTATTTGAAGTAGATACTATACTTTTTCTTTAACTTAATATTATTCACTAATCTTAACTTAATTTTTGTGTTCAGATCCTGTCAGTGGATATGATTTTTATTCCTAATATTTTTTATCAAGTGTCTAGTAACGTCAACTTGATTAAGTATAATATGTACATTCGTCCAACTCTTTACTTGTAGGTATGTATATGCATATGTATGTATGTATTATGTATACATTATGTTTATATATGGATGTTAATGTTTATGAGAACAAGGTACTGTGGTCTAACCTTTGTGTTGTTAAATCGTAAAAGTGGTAAATTTATTTGATTGTTGTGTTGTGCAGGCTACCTCTATAAGAAGTCTCTCGTCCATTGCCGCTGTGCGTGCAGTTGGACGCTGGTTCTCGAGACCCCAGAGTATATTTATCTATAGAAACAGTGTTTTTCGAGCTCCCAACAGTTAATACATATGTACATATATAGATTAAAATCAAAGAAATGTGTGTCCAACCTATTTCTTTCAAAAAATCAAAACAATTGTATAATTATATCTATTTTTTATTTTATTTATTTTCAATAAAAAATAAAATTCAGTGATATTACGAATTATATCTTCATTAATTTAGTGTTAAATGCCTTGATTGAATTTGTTAATTTTCAATTGCAACTTGTATAAATGTAGAAAAAAAATAGAAGTGATTAAATGAAAATATAGATATATATATATATATTTTTGGTACACATGTAGTTTTACTGTATAGTTTTAAATATTCTTAAGATTTTTTAAATGTATATTATTGCTTAAAAAATAAGAAAGTAAACATTATATTGCAATATTTAACCTGTTGTGGCTGGAAAATACTGTATAAAAAATAGTATCTTGCCGTATAACGAGCATAGGCCCAGAGCTTACATCAAAAGAAGCTATGTATATGCATAAATGTCTACCATTTTTATGATCTTAATTTTTTTATTTATCATATTAAATAGAATGATTCTTAAACAACTTCTTCAATATTAAGCATATTCAAGAAGAACCAAATTTCCAGATAGTGTCTATATATCAGTATATAGCGGTTTAAATTTCTCAAATACCATTTTCCTAAAAAAAATTCTAAACAAAATAAGTACATACAGTACCGTAAAGCGAGGTGACTAACTCACTTGCCAAAAAAATTTAAGATTTTTTTATGTACCACAGGGTTAGTCCGTGCATGCATGGTCTTTCATTTCTGAGTAATAATACCAATAACACATACCATTAAAAAATATATAAATTAAAACAGGGTGTGCAAAGTCACCTCACTGATGAAGGTGACTTTGACCCATGAACCCATGACCCATATGTCTAAGAATAGAGTGGGCTAAAGTAACCTCCAGATATATCCTTACTTTGGCTATTGTATTAAAAAATAAAATAAAAATTTAATATTTTTATTACGAACAAGGAAAAATGTTGTTGACATGAGTGCAACTATAATGATCACAAAACACACAAACAAAATAAGATTAGAAGTTATAATCTACAGTAATATATTCAGACAAATAAATGATTCACACATCAACGTTTGCATTTCTGGAACAAGAAAATTATTTTCAGAAACCTATTTTGGTTCTCGAATCACTTCTAAGTCTGCAACAGGACATAAACTTGCTTTTGGAACTTGGGCCGATTGCAAGTTTTATTCCCACTTGATTCCATGGCATCTACTAAAGGTTCTCTGTAGTTTTCCCAGTATAGGTTCCGTTAAAATAAACTATAACATAATCGCCCTCATTAGGCAGAATTTCTTCTTCTTGGAAGTGTAGTTGCATTAATTAGACACGTTAAACTGATCAAACTACTATAACGAGGTGTAAAACAAAAGCGTGCTAACATAAATACATTTGTTTGCAATGTGTTCGAAAATTATTTCTAATTTTTTATTGTGCTATCAATGCTATCTTTTAATTACCAAGTTAATTTCACAAAACAGTAGTTCTACTAATATTAATGACAGAATACGATGATGTTTTCTAAAATTCGCAGTCACCGATAAATATGACAGGTATATTTTTTATGATGTAACATGGTCACCAAAAAGCCCCTCCGATAATGTGTCAAAATGCGTATTTATTTACAAAACCTATGTATTTCGCATTAATAAAGTACATTTAATAAACTACCGATCAAGGTTGTGTCTTGAATTTAAAATGTTAGATTGTACCTATCATCAAAAGATTATACCTGAAATAGGCAAAATCACCTCACTGGGCCAAAGTCATCTCGTTTTACGGTAGTCAAAAAAATTATTTAATGTTACACATGTGCTTTATATAGTCGTTCCAACTTTAATCAAAATATGTATCAAAATGTTATTAAAATTCTAGAAAGTTCATAGGTATATATTTATTAAGCAAAAACAATTGTTTCACAAAATTTGAAATATATTTTACATAAAACAACTACATTGGTTCACTGTTTTGTTAATATATTGAACCATAGTAGTGTTTTTATTTTGTAACATATTACAATTTATATAATTTTAAAATCTTGTTTTGATGTACTCTCAAAGTAAAGCTTGAAGACATTTTCATTTTCTTTAGACTAAAACAAACACATCGTGTTTTTTCTTATTAGAGTATTAATAATAGAAAATTAATAATTTATTCATTTACAATGATCAGAAATTGCTATTCTTTTATTTGAGAAATTTGAAGAAGTTTCAATTACAGCACAATTAAGTACAAGCAAACACAAATAAAGTAGGTAACCTACACATAATGTATATAATTTGTGGTACTTTAGCATTATATACCTTTTAATCGTGACTATATTAACAATTTATTTTTTATATGATGGATCGTTAAATTGGTAGATATATATATATACATCTTGACATATGCATACATTTGTATATATACACATATGTATGAGCGTGTGTAATATGTATGTGTATGTATATGTACATATTATTTTTAATTAAGCAGTGTGATTGAAAGGTTGTACATAATAATTTATGTGGAAATAGAATGATTTGTTTGTAGAAATAAAATCACCGTCAACTAAATTGTCCTTTATTGACCACATGAAGTTCAAAAACAATATAAATTTTACTTTTAGTTTCTTTCTTCCCTTTCCTCTAAATAATTAATTATTATTTCGAAGTTTGTAATAATAAACAAACCATTGCAACAGAATATTAATTGATATTTTACTGTCTTTATGTTAAAGACAGCAGACTCTTTACTCTTGTTTGAAGAACTGCATTTTATTTGAAAAATAACGTGAAATGTTTTAGTTAAAAATATTTTCCTTATTTTAAGAAAGAATATTTTAATATGTTATTTTTACTACTAGTAAATATTGCAATGAATATAAGTTAAATTTTTAGTTACTCATAGCAATTAGCCACAAGCTTGAAAGCTTTCAGCTTTGTACTAGCTAGGTGAATGTGTTTTTAAGGTGCGTTTGTTTATTTTATGGAACTAGTTCAGTTCTGTACTTATTCATTTCTTACAGGTGTAAAATTGCCAATCGTTTAAAAAAATCCCTTTGTGAATAAACATTTCATTTTATTACATTATTTTAAAAGATAGTGGTAAATATTGCTACCATTGTTCTTAAATCTGAGAAAGATCAAATGTGTATTCAAATCATTAGAAAAAGAGGAAATTGATTTTTCTATATTAGCAATGTCAGGTTAATATCAGGTTTCCTTCGAATTGTTCCTTCAACTACTATAGTGCAACTGTGTTTGGCTGTTTCATCTATAGAATGAACAAATGGATATACCTTTAATAGAACTGTTGCGATAATAATTAACTCTCTTACATGTAGAAATCACGTATTTACCAAACACTTCAATAATTACACACCATTTTGATAGAAAATTGGAAATGAATTATCACTTAATTAATCCAAATTATGCCAGATACGTAGTAGAAATAGGATTGAATACAATGCCAAAAAGTAATGTTGGAAGTATTGTCGTTAAAAGAAATGCTATTTAAATAAATTTTGTAGTAATGAAAAAAATACCTAGAACAAAAATAAGTACAGGCAATGATCTTTATTAAAATGTAAAGGGAAATAGGAGAATTATGTTAATTTAGGATGAATATACACCACATAAAATTAGATAAATTTTGATTTATACTAAAGTATGCAAGGTAGGTATTCTAATCTAATATAACAAATCAGTTTGTTCGGGATCAATAATTACAGGAGAAGATTAATACCAAAATATATAAATACTTATTAACAATCTATTTTTACGTTTAAATAGAAATTTTTATATTTTGTTGTAATGGAATGATAAAATCTACAAAATTTAATAAAATGGTAGAAATTAAGTTGTGAAAATGGAGGAACTGAATTACCGATAGTTGTTTGTAATGTAAACATACAAGAAGAATAATACGTAGTCACAATAGCTTAAAACACTAAAGCGCCGAACAATTTACATACCTATACATGAATGGTATAGATGGCAATATATAAACAAAACGAGAAAACGTTAACAAGAATTAATGAATAATGATATTAATGATGCAATACACGAATAGAGAATAGTGTTAGTAGTATCACTGATATGCTTGCTATATATATATATGCTTCTTAGAAACATTAGAACTACAGAACAGATTATATATAGTACCTAATGTGATTAGAAGGATAAACTTTACTAAAATATTTAGTGAAAGCAGAATTGTGACAAACACAATTTGATAAATGAATTAAATGCTTTCTACATTTTCTACTAATTATGCAAATTTTTTAACGAAAAAAATTCACCCTTTTTTCGGTAAAAAATTTTAATAATTAGCGTCGTAAAATGTAGAAAGCATTTAATTCGTTTACATGACTTCGCGAAAATGCAATTGATTTGCAAGAATTTAATAAGATAAATAAAATTGTTCTAAGTTTGCCATGGACGAATTATCAAATAAATGAATTTTAGTAATCTGCTATTAGTACAGTACAATTTTGAAAAGCTTTTTATTTCAAAATCGTGTGTTAATATTATTTCTCTGTGGCTGTTATTGTTTTGTCAATTATAGTGTTCCTGACTGAATCAAAACGTATTGAAATTTTAATTTTGGAAGGCTGTGGAGGCAAACAGAGTTCTTACAAAGAAGTTTTTAATCTGTTCAATGAACTTAATCCAGGTAATCAAATCATAAAATCAGCGGTTGTGAAAACTTTAAGACGTTATTTACGAACTAATCGTGTACAAAGTAAACCTAAGTCTGGAAGGTCAAAATCGGCCACAAATGATAACGTAAAATTGGATGTGTTATTAATAATTGATGAGAATCCACAAACATCAACCACACACTCTTGATATATGCCCCAGAGTTCCGTTATGAATATACTAAAATTAGAAAAGCTGAAGCCCTATAAATTTCACTTCTGTCACGAGTTAACTGAAGACGACCCTGATCGCAGAATAGAATTTTGTGAAAACTTGCAGAACAGATGCGTAATAAGTCAAAACTTTAAATTTTTTGTGTTCTCAGATGAAGCAAGATTTTGTTTGAGTGGTAATGTCAATAGACATGACATAACTATCGAATTCAGTCTAAGGACAATCCCCGTTGAATGCCACAAGTGCATACTCAGTATCGGGAGAAAATAAATGTGTGGACAGGGATGATATACAATAATGTTATTGGGCCTTTCTTTATTCTTAATGGACCTCGGAATTTGAATTTATTAAGAAATAATATTGTACCCGCTATTGCTAGGCGCTAATGCAGCCTGTGCATTATTTAGAATTATGCGGCAGTGTTTGGATCAAGTTTTTCCCGGTCGATGGGGTATCATTGAATTAAACCTCCTAGTCCTGATCTAACGCTTCCCGATTTTTTCTTGTGGAGTTATCTAAAAAATAAAGCATATAGAAGAAGACCTACAAATTTAAATGAATTGAAGGAACGAATAAGAAACTTATTACTACAAATGTCGAACGAAGTTTTACAAAATTCTTTGCACGAATTTAAAGACCGTTTAGAATATTGGTAGCAGGCGCGGCTCGTGATGACGTATTTAGGAGGGCGCGTACAATGATGCGAGGCCTCGTGTGTTTTCGGTGTTTACTAAGAAAACGCTACAGTTAGTACACGAGAATACACGAAGCACTCGCATCATTGTACGCGCCCTCCCAAATACGTCATCACGAGCCGCGCCTGGTTAGTAGAAGAGTAACATTTTGAACATTTAATCTAGTCAGCAAATCATTGTTTTTTTTTTGTTGAAATAGATAAGTCCCGAGTTTAAAGGACTTGTTTTTGGAAATTAGCTATTTTACCAATTCAGTCAATGCTTATTATGCTACTAATGAAAACTGATTTCCAGGAAATAATGCTTTTGATTCCAATTGCAGCGTGGAGGTTCACTGTATCCAGAATTTAACAAGGCATACAAAAATGTACAAATATGTAGGGTGTTTCATTTAAAAACAAATTGGATGTCTATTTCCGGTACAACCGGAAGTGACACAGCAAATCTGATATTTTTAAAATCCTTGAATCTTTTTACAAAGGTATACCCAATTTTATTTTAAAAGAATGAACCGTTGCAGAAATACTTAGGGGTTTCATACTTTTTACCAACACTGTATAGGTATAGCAAACGTCAATTAAGATGGCGCGAGGAGGGGTAAGTTCGCGCAGAATTAGAAGTAGTGGGGAGATTTTTATTTGGTCTTACATCAAATGTCAGATAATTCTAACCTCTGAGCGTGTATCACTATATGATCCCCTAGCAAAGACATTATGTTCCGTCAAACGTCAATGACAAATATATTCTGACAATTACTTGAGTAGTGGGGGTGGACGTTTTTAAAAACGGCTTCTGCGCACCCCCTCCTCGCGCCAATTAACCTCGCGCCAACTTAATTGGCGCTTGCTATACATTATATTATTTCAAACAAATGATTACATGCTGGAGCTTACAGGCCCAAGAAATTTCCAATTCCATCGATAATTCGGTAATCCTAAGATTGAGCAAGTAGGATTGCTTGAATTCGTAAGCTAATAAGGACGATCGATTTCGTTTACTATAGTTTAAGTTAATAGTTAAATAGTTAGTTAATCGCTAAGTAGAACTATTAACTGAATATTAGTACAAAGTTTTGAGTTCAAATGTACTCCCAACTAACTCTAAAAAAGATCTTAATCCAATATTTATCATTCTTATAGGAGAGAATTATGTTATAAAATGTAATGAAATTGTTTCCAGATGATATTATCCCAGGTATCACAAGAAAAATGTTTTGACTTTATTTTTTATAAGATTAGGAGTACAATATATGAATGTAAAATATGGAAATCAGAAAATATATTTTAACAAACCATGCAAAATATATTGAAATAATTATTTAATTGTTAGGAAACTAATATTTAAAAAACACATTGCTTACCCACATATTTTTCAAGATATGTTTAAACATTAAAATAAAAAAAATTGATAAACTCACTTTTGCTTGAGTGATTGAATGCAACCTACCTACTACAGAAACCACAAAATAAATTACATGTCGTAATTCTCTCAAAAAAAGCAGAATCTCTGTGTTATGCTAGTGACCTTCATAAATCATAAATGATTACTAGATAATGAATATACAAATTTGTAAAAAGTATTATTTTTTGTAAAACATTCTTTACACATTTTTATAATTTAAGGAAGTGATTCTAAAAGAAAAAATATATTTTTCAAATACATTGGAAAATCGATCACATATTAAAACCACATTTCTAGATTATAAACTACGAAAAACAGGAAATATTTCAAAATCTGACAATGCCTGCTTTGAAATATAATTATAAAGTAATCATTTGCGAAATAGGTAATGTAATTCAAACCAAATAGGGAAAGGATTATCATCATTTATGTCCTGTGAAAAAATAATCTACAATTATGGAAAGTAGTCGTTTTATTCTTGTAACAAATTGCTTCCATTTTTCATAATAAAAACTCAACAGAAATGTAATATTAACTTGGGTGCTTCACACAAGTGAATAAATGGAAATAAAGTAAGCTATTTTGTTTTAAAAAGAGGAATTGCAACAACAATCTAAAATATTTGGCTTCTTATGACACATTTGAAGATTGAAGAACTGTTAATTAATAGTAAAAAGAATATATCGTCTAAATATTTGCGTATTAATGGAATTCCGACATGGCAAATATAATATTTTGGAGTTAATATTTGATCAACAATCTTAAGTGAAAAAGTAATACAAACTCTGTCGTTATTTAGTAATAAATTAATAACATTTTTTGGAAAAATGTAAAGTGATTAAAAGAAATAAATGAAATCTATTCTTATAAAATAGTATATTAAAAAACAAGTTTCATAGGGCACCATTTTGCCGCACGAGATCAATTTAGAAAACGAGCCGCGATAGCGGCGAGTTTTCTAAAGAGCGAGTGCGGCAAAAGGCCTTATGAAACGAGTTTTTTATACTATTTTTTCTATTTTGCGTTTATTACATTAATAAATTGCTTAAATTGGAATTATTTAATTTGAACCCCCAAAACAGTATCGAAATGAGCTTCATTTCGATACGCTTTTTTTCATTTTTCAATGTTGGCGTTGTTCGAACACAGAAATAAATATCATTGCTGTCATCTGTCATTTGATTTTAAGAATTTAAGTACATTTGACAAATATGATATATGTTCGTACCCTACAGAAACAACGTATGTATATTGTATAACGGGATAACGGGTGTTCATTTGAAAAGTCAATCTAGTAGCATGTGATTTACTGAGAACATTTTGAAATTTTGAAGTATGTATGTCGTAAATTAAAATTTACTACTTAACCTACGAAGTCGTATATTTTGACAGTTTCATACATACAAATAAATAACAAATGTGATTGGCATTATCAAATGTCATTTGGATTTACGTTTACGGAACAACAAACACATACTAATATATATGCCTCTTATTCTATCATAATTTCAAAGTAACCTAGATTGACTTTTCAAATGAACACACGTTATTAGTTTCTATGTCACTCATGTTTATATTTTTAAATAAAGTATCAAGTAATGTTAACGAAAATTAATAAATAATATGTAATATAATATACTTCGCAGCAAGATTTAAATTTGACAATGTCAAGTATCAATGTGACCAACTGCATGCTTTATATAAAAATTAAACTCTGAACTTCCAAATTGAATAATTACAATTTATTAATGTATAATTCTATAATGCAAAATAGAAAAAATAGTATAAAAAACTCGTTTCATAAGGCCTTTTGCCGCACTCGCTCTTTAGAAAACTCGTTTTCTAAACTGATCTCGTGCGGCAAAATGGTGCCTTATGAATGTTATGAAACTTGTTTTTTAATATACTATTTTTCACCTCCACCGTCCGATAATAACGACAAACCTGCCGCCGGATAAAATTAAACTCTTTCAATATAAGGTTGTGAATAGTATAATATCGAAATTATTATACGCTTGAAAAAAATATATTTTCAATTGATATTAATAGATAGTGTAAAAAATTATCAGTGACGACTAGAAATATGGAGTCGGGAGATTGCGTTTGGTTCGACCCGTATTCAAAATAAGTGGGACTTTGTCAACAAATACTTCTTTTTCATGGATTTTTGAGAGAATGACGTATTTTGCATTACTGCTTTAATGATTTTTAAAAGGATATTTCTTTATATTAATATCAATTAACAAACTTAAATTGAAAATAAAGTTATATTTAAAAAAATTTATGTTTGATTATCCTTTCTAGAATATAATGGTTAATTATGTACCAAGTCAGTAAAGTGATTCTTTATTGGACGAGCCTGAGATTATGAGCTGAGCGAGGGAGGCGAGTTCGATCAAGACACTTTAACTGACGTGGTGCATACAGAATTTTATGGCCAACCGGATCACGTAATTTTTCAGGACATTTCGAAACTGTATTTTTAATTAACAATTAGATTCTTTCTTTAGAAATTGTTGAAAATAAACAACTATTAAGTTTTACGTATTTTAAATGACAGTTGTTGACACTTTGATATTTTCAAGTTGTCAATGTTTATATACTCTTAATTTTATTAAGAATGTTAAAGTTTTCCTTCTTTCTTTAAACTTTGCTTAAAACTCAAATTATTAGTTCTGTAAAATGTGTATCCTTTCTTCCCGTGCCTCACAACATTAAAAACTGTAAATAAATTACCGGGCGTTATGGACCATAATGCCCGGTAATAACGCCCACGGGCGTTATGACCGTGTTTATGGTAATCGTATCCAAGGTGAAATTAACAAATAATACTTAAGTTAAAACTAAATCATATTTTATTTATACTTAAGGTATTTTTTGTGATAATGTTATATGTATATATTTTTTTGCTACCTTTCTGCGATGCATTCCAGACCGGTATAGGTTATACAGGTAGTGTAAAGCCCGTATGACACGATCAATTTTAATGTACTATCGTGAGCAATTGAAAGTAAACGCACTATTATAGCTGCGTAAATTTTACCAATTTGTCAAGCTAATGTCATTTATGTTATGATTAAATGCTGACACTGACACTTCAAAAGTACTGTATACATTAGATAAATTTTGAAATTTCGACATGCCAACATAAGAAAGTGTTAACTTTCAATTGCTCACGATAGTACAATTGCGTTAATCGCGATATAAAAGTCATATTGACATGCCGCAGTTGTTATAAAAAAAAAACAAATAATTACTTTAATAGGAGAAGGATATACAGTTTTATTAGAAATATAGATTATGATAATTTATATGAATTTTCGTTTGACGTTTTAAAAAGTCAAAACTGACATAGACTGATTTACATGATTAAAATATTGCGAAATGTAGCCTAAAGAGTTGTACGCGTTTTTTAATGCCGCAATTGTACATTGTTAGACGTAAATGATTTTTAGTAAATATCACATATAATGAGCATTACATTCTGCACTGAAAATTTACTTGAAAAATGAAGCAAGTTCTAAATTTTAACGTATATTAAGTAAATTTTCGGCGCAGTACGTAGTGTGCATTATATGTGATCTTTGCTATAAATAATCTACGTCTATCAATTTTAATGTACATTTTTAATGTACGGTCAGTTAGCAAAAAAATTTAGGACACGGTGTTGCCTTAACCATCCCCAGAATTCTAAAGTTTACATATTGTGAGTGCACTTTGTCAGACATTTACTGACGTTTACAAAATTGGAGGTTATGTGTTTTGCTTCAATTCTGATAATCTGTGAAAAAAATGTTAGATTTAAATGTGCTTGCTTATCACATGGAATTAAAATTCATTCTAATTACTTTTAATACGATTATGGCTGTTATTTATTTAAAAGAGTTACAATTATTCATTCTCATTTTGTATGTCCTTAATACTTGGTCATAGCTTCATTGACTTCAATTACTTTCTGTAATCTTCGTGGCATAGAAGAAATAAGTTGCTGCGTATACTCTGGTGTAATTTGCTGCAGTGCATCAGTAATTCGTTGCTTAACTGATTCGCATTTTGTGGTCGAAAATCGTGATTATGTATTTCTTTAACAAGTGTTCCCCATAGGATTTGGATGGGATTAAGGTCGGGACTTTTTGAGGGCCATTGTAAAACATTGATATTATGTTCCTCGCAATAGTTTTGAACAATTATAGCATGGTGAACTGGAGAATTATCCTAAAATTTTAAGTAGATATTATATACAAGAACGTATTATTAAAACTCTAATATTTACATGTTGAAAGATAAAATTATTTCCAAATACTGATATAACTGAGGGCAGCATAATTTCGTTCAAAATTCGGCAATACACTTGAGCAGTTAACATTTCTTCTATAATCGCGACCACAGGTTTGTTTCTTGTTGTTCGATGTACGGTGTTATTATAATCGTTAACTAATCCTTGCAACATATCTATCCAACGATAATTCCCCTAACCTGTATTCCTTCCACATCTTATTTTTTAGGGTTCTATTAAAAGGTTCCACAATGGAACTTTTTAGATTGGAATAGGTAGTGCAGTGATTAACATTATATTGATCCATAAGCTTCTTGAAATGAGAGTTGAAGAATTCCTTTCCTTGGTCGCTTTGAACATTCTTCGGAATATTTTTTTCCCAGTTGAGAGTATGGATTTCATGGCGATTATTACTTCAATCGCTGTCTTATTTTTTATTGAAATTGCCCAGGCAACGCGCTCCATGACGTCGCTACGGTGTGGATTGGTTCGGGTGCTTGCCCAACCGCCCGGGCTCTTTTTTCCTTTTTTCTCTTTTTTTCCTTTCCCTTTTTTCCTTTGTTTCTAGAAAACCCTCCCACATCCCTCGTCTATATTCAATACCTATATTAATAAAAATAGAAAATTTTAAACTCAAATATTTATTTATAACTGCATACATAAATAAATTACAAACATTAATACACTATATTAATACAAAAACTATAAATCATTCAGTCTACACATATAACAATGTCTTCTCCTAACAGGTCCATCAACAACATCACCGACTTACACTTACACATGGTCTACATCCAATTAAATCAATATCTTCTTGATAACTTCTAGGTAATCGACGCCAAACAAATTCTAAACTCAAACATCCTATATTGCTCATTAAATATGTCTTAGGCACATAAAATAAATCATCATCATCCACTCCAGAAAAATTTCCATCAATTTCAAGTCGTCGCAACACATTACCAACCCTCTCCACAACATAACTCCTCATAGCACTCCACGCATAACCCATTACAACAATAATTAAATATAGCCAACTTTGTTATCCTTCAAGTTTATTTCTAACAGAAACTTATACAATCGTTCTACATTTGACAAAGCACAAACAACATAATTACTAGCATGAAAACTACAACTTGGCTCTCCTCTTCTAATTTTTTCTGCATATACTGAATCTATTATTCGTCGATCTATAATACGGTTCAAAAAATCCAATTATTCTCTATCCATAGCAAACACTAAATCAACACCTCTACACAATCGTTTAATTATATCATCAAACTCACTTGCAGCTAAATAACCATCTTACCACTTCAAACCATAATGACAACTAAAAGCATATCTTGCAACTTGCCGATCTTCTTCTGCCAATACACCAAAACTCAAAACCGGTTTGAATATAAAATGACTCCTCTTAAATTCACTATCACAAGTAGCCAACTCCTTAGCCATCAAACTATAACTATTAAATCGATACCATTGAAAATCTATAATTAATATAATAAAAATAATAATAATAATAAAAATAATAAAATAATAAAATAAATTCCACTTAAATCCAGCATCTTTAACTAAACAACCTTCTCACCCAATCAGTAACCATACACTACACAACCACATTCCATAAAATATATTTACCATATCTCCCACCACCCATCTTACTCCTCAAACAAACAAAAAATACTAATACTGTCGCTGTACCACGTTATTAAATGGTGAATAATGATACAATTTATTATGTAATATCAAACAATACATAACCGTATCTTTTGGTATACTATCTTTCGCCGTAAATTCAATTCTAATCTCCACACCACTTCTATGTATAGCACCTTCCTGATGTGAACAATCAATACCAATTAATGGACACAATTTAAATTGACTTAACTTTAACATCGGCTCAGTATATTCATGACCGTAATAAACTTGTTGAAATCTAACATACATATTATATTAAACAGCTACACGATTTTCATCAAAATCCATCCGAACATTTTCATATGGATATTTTTTACCATTTAAATAAGCTGTCACATCAGTTAAATTAATTGCATCAAATTTACTCATATGTATTTTGATCCACTTTCCCTTTCTTCCCAGTATGAAAACCCCCAAAAAATATATATATATAGGTGTCTCTAAATGTGGAGCTGTTTTAATAGTCCAACTATGTTTTGTTGTCTGGAATTCCCGGATTTTCATGAATTTCCCATCCTCTAAAAAACATTTCCATTATAGTATTTTTCGTTGTTAATTTAGTTAACGCCAAATCCTGATTTAAACCAACTTTAACATGTGGTACCCGCCATACAATAGTATCAATAGTTAACCTCCCCCTCATTAACAGCAGCATTTGAGTTATATATTACATCATTATCATCAGCACATCTCTTCAACACAAGCTCCTGAGACATATTTAAAATAACAGACTTAAAATCTTCTGCGAAACCCATTAACATCTTCAATGGTATACATATACTAATGTTACTCTTATTATCAAAAACCGGAGCCTTTCCAGTAGAAAATTCCCAACCACAATTTATTTATATAACTTGGACTATGAGAAAAATATCCTTTCATAGTCGACGTAATACCTACATTCCTTACTTCATCCATCTCCACTCCACTAATCACATATCTGATATTGCTGAACATAAAAGCTGCCGCATTATTAATTAAAAACACCGTAGCACTAGCCTTACTTTAATCACCATACAGTCGTAACTTCCCCTCAATTAATCATTCTGACTCCGATGGTAAAGTATACTTATCTATTTCTGGTACCACAATTCTAATCTCATCATTATTTTCATATCTTAGTGAACCAAACGGAACATGATTATGATATTCCAACTCCACGATAGAATTATCTATTGGAACTCTTCTTCAAACATCTAAAACTTCCATTTTCAAAATTGTTACTAACACACTTTCACAACAAACTTCATCCAGACAAATCTCTTACTATACTAAAGCATAATCCTCTCTTTATTTCTTAATTATTTCACATTCACAATTAATGTATGATCCATCTACAATATTACACATAATATCAATAGTACTAATATTTATATCAACTACTTCATCACTATGAATTGGTATATTTGAAAACCTAACAAGGAAACAATTGAATTTTCTACTCCAAAATCAATATCTACAGACGCCATCATAATTATCTCCATCCACACACTTGATTTACTTTTTGACTTCAAAGAATATTGAAAAACATTATTTTTACTATAGTAACATTAAGTATAGAATTATAAGTTTGCAAACTTAACATACACATCTTATATTCACCATTTAAATATATAGGTGGATTCAGCACACAACCCACATCAGATCCCTTCCCTGTCAAAACAAAAGCCAAATTATGCACACTTCCATTACCATATGCTTCCATTTCTAATTTAAGTTCAACTTTCCAATATCGTTGCACTAATATTTAATAAAACAACCACAACAAACTCCTTCTTATTTAGTAAATCCTTTCAAAAACAATAAACATAAATGCCCACAATTTTCACTGTTACTATCTTGATGTCTTTCATAGTTATACTGTATAACACCACCACCATTCGATAATAAATGCTTTTCAACATCAATCGGAGATCTTAAATCACCATAACTATCAAAATACTTTATTTACAGCATTATTTTTCTTATATGCTACCCAATGAGTTCCTTCCCCAACATCATCATCCAAATTTACTATTCCATTCTCTCTTTTGCGTATAATTCTCGGTAACACATCTTTACTAAAAATACTCCGAAATTTACAAATTCTCCACCTTTGAACAAACATCTACAAATCTTTTTCTGTTAAAGGTCTTCGAGGCAAACTGCTTATCAGTTTTTTGAACTAGGCAAATAAACACCACGACCAGATTTATACGGTTTTACATATAATCCACTTCCAACAGATACACCACACCCAGACTTATATGGTTTCACATATAAACCACTCCCAGATTTTCATTCCATAGCAATATTCTGTCGCTCCCCTTCCTCTAATTGATTCCTTTCATCTTTCGCAGAAGTTACTGCTTTTGCAACTGCTGCTGCACCACCACCTAATGATCCTAAAGCACCTAATGCTGTAAATAATGGGATTAACGGTAAAAATCCAGCTTTTTTTGGTATTGCAATTACCCTGGATCGCGGATATTTTATTCTTCTTCCAGATTTTATTAAACTTTGATATGCAACTCTAGCATTCTCTAAAACACCCTTCTTCTTTCCAATCCGTCTTATTGCATTCCGTGCTTTCTTCAATGCTTGCAAAAATGAAATAGCACCACCTGCAGCTAACCTTTCTCATATACTTGCGTCTCTACTCTTCACTCGTTCCACAGCCTTTTGATACAATTTCTCATCCGCTTCGTGCCTTTTTAACAATTCACTTGATTGTGCATATGATATATCGTGCTCTTTACAAGCCTCATCCAAAATATTCACCCCCTTATCATCTCTTTTCAATCGTTCTTCTAACCTCGTTCCTGGACCACAAAATCTATAACCTGGTATGTGCAATTCTACTGGGAGCTTATTTATCACAGTATTCAACAATCCACCATCTTCTGCGTGCCTTATGCAAACCACCACTTCTGAATACCATCACAATCTTATATATTAAACTATCTCAGTCAACATCATCAAAAAACCGCATCTACAATTACCATATATACAAATACTTATTAGTCGATTTCACTTAATCCTAAAAACCCTTAAAATTTGTCTTGGGATTAATTCCTTACAAATTTCAAAAATAAAGCACTTTAAATTTATTTTAGTATTATATTTCATAATCATACACTGTGTCCATAAAGTATGGACACAAGCCCGTAATAACGTTATTGTGCATTATTTGACAAAATGCAAAGATATATCGATTAATGTTTTTTATTAGCTATATTTAGATGCTACCTTTTTGTTTTTTTTCGTCGACCTTGAATAAGTTATGACGTCATTGATAATTTTTTTAAATGTCAACCCCATTTTTTTTTGTGGATTTTGAAAGCCTTTACAATTCTTTATTCGATGATGTAAAAATTTTGGTATGTTACATTAGAAAATTTTTGAGTAATCATTTGCGTCCATAAAGTATGGACACTAGCCCGTAATAACGTTATTGTGCATTATTTGACAAAATGTAAAGATACGTCGATTAATGTTTTTTATTAGCTATATTTAGATGCTACCACTTTGTTTTTTTCCGTCGACCTTGAATAAGTTATGACGTCATTGATAATTTTTTAAAATGTCAACCCCATTTTTTTTTATGGAATTTGAAAGCTTTTACAATTCTTTAGTCGATGATTTAAACATTTTGGTGTTAGTGTAACATTAGAAAAGTCTATGCGACACAACCGGAAAATTTGGACGTTTTACGACAACGCATCATCTACGAAACCAGACTAATCACTCCCGAAATATTACAGAATGTGCGAAATGGAATTTATCATCGCTTAGGATTTTGTCAACAAAATGAAGGAAAACATTTTGAGCATTTGTTATAAATTTGATACTGAAAATGTCAAAAATAAAACTTAGAATTACAACACAGTTTACTCAAAAATTTTCTAATGTAACATACCAAAATTTTTACAACATCGATTAAGAATTGTAAAAGCTTTCAAAATCCACAAAGAAAAAATGGGGTTGACATTTAAAACAAATATCAATGACGTCATAACTTATTCAAGGTCGACGGCAAAAACAAAATGGTAGCATCTAAATATAGCTAATAAAAAACATTAATCGACATATCTTTGCATTTTGTCAAATAATGCACAATAACGTTATTACGGGCTTGTGTCCATACTTTATGGACACAGTGTATATACTTTTTCCTCAAATAATTTACATCATTTTTAATTTTCTGAGGCCAATACATAACTAACTCCTTCATTATACAAACACATTCGGATATTACACCGTCGATTTCTACATCCACTTCTCCACCACTTTCAGCTACACATCGGACCATATCATTATAAAATACATTATATTTCATATCTTCTAAAAACTTCTATCCATTTTGAATGACTTTTATTTAAAAAAAAAATTTTCTCCATGGTTTTTCTCAATGGTAACTCCAAAATTGGTTCTCTAACATATTTTTCAACAAATCTTTCACCACTTGATGCCTCTCGTGCAGAATTCTCTGCAGCTACATCTCATGTTCCCAAAATTTATTTGATTCAGACCTCTATCAATACTATTATCTTTCACCAATTCACTTTCTTCCACTATCAAGGGACCACTATTATCTTTTTCCAATTCACTTTCTTCCACTATTAAAGAACCTAAA
Organism: Melolontha melolontha; assembly: GCA_935421215.2. Taxonomy (NCBI): domain Eukaryota; kingdom Metazoa; phylum Arthropoda; class Insecta; order Coleoptera; family Scarabaeidae; genus Melolontha; species Melolontha melolontha. The sequence goes on from OW285235.1 coordinate 145,447,758, forward strand.
GAACTCTGTGGTACTTCACTAAACTTCCGCTTCAACATATTCTCTAATACTAGCATATATTTAACACAAGCAAACTTTATATATCCTAACATTGTCCCCACCCTAACATTCTTCTTTATTCTTTAATCTTCAAATGACCTTGATCACCCTCAACCAATTCTAAAACCTCCCCATGACCTTGATCACTAATATTATTCTGGAACCTCCTAATTAACATTCACCTCATATACACCACATGTTCCCCCTCGCCCTATATATCAAGGTTGATTATCCTCAGCCGATTCTAACACCTCCTCATTGACCTTGATCGCCAATATATATGCGATCAAGATCAATGAGGAGGTGTTAGAATCGGCTGAGATACTCTACTAATTATTACACTATATACATAATTATTATTATTGTGGTCTACAATTCTTTCAAACAAGAAATATTAAAAGTCAACATCTACATATTGTCATGGATTTTTCCCCGAAGAAAAATATAAGAAACATTAAAAGACTATTTATAATTATGTACATTTCATTTCAGGATAATAATTAGAGATTTTTATATTTAATTTAAAATTTGATTATAATGTGTATTTTTGTCCACGACTGTAGGTTGTCCGAACGTTGTCTTGGACTGGGCAGTTTGACCGTTGCCGGTTGCAGTTCTACCGTAGTCGGTCTTTTGATTTATATTTTATGCATGGAGATATTTCATTTCCGAGAAGGAGATTCAGAGATTTCTCATCCTTTAGATGGATAGGTCGAGTTAATTTTTTTGAATAAGGACCTCCTCTTTATTCAAAGTATTAGAGTTAATTTCGGTTTGTGTTTTTAGTTGTGATCTTTGATGTGTTTACTGTAATTTTCGATTTATTACGAGTTTTGGATACTTGTAAATTTTGATTTTGTGCGACCTATCTGAAATCTCTCTTTAAGTATATTTTTTTTGAGTGATGTACGACGACCACATTAATTAATGTACGTGTGCATTTGCAAGTATATTTATATTTATATTTATTTCTTTAAGATATTTGTATATGATTTGAGCTCGTAAATTCGTTAATTTTTATTTAAAATATATATATTTATAGTCAGGAAAATTTTCAACATTTCGGTTTTTTTTTGCTAGTTTTTGCTTTCTTTGGATGTAGTTGTATGAAGGTCAGGGTTTTTGGTGGGAAAGTTGATCATGTTATTCAGCGCATGATCTGGTCATTTGAGTTGCGCGCTGACAGTTATTTTTCTGTCTGACGTTTGATGTTTAGGTTAACGTAACTAATTAATTAAGTTTGAAAGTTTTGCTAACTATTTAATTAGGTTAGGTTTATTCGCGGTCAATTGAGGTTTTTTCCTTGTATGCGAGTAAATATTCATACAAGTTTTCCTCAGTCTATTGCATTTGTGTTGCATAAGACACTCTTAATACTTTGCTAAGAGAGTTTTTTTTAATTTTTATTAAATGTTGTGTTGTTAATGTGACTATTATTTCTAATACCTTTTTATTTAACACATACCGCTTTGTGGGTAACCTGAAGATACAAGAGCTCCTGGAAGGCTGAACCGACTTGAGTTAAACCGAGCAAGCTGTTGTGTATTGTGGGCCAATTCAAATCTTTAATCAACACCACAATTCATAGCAATATGTAGTAAAATACTTTCTGAAAAATTTTATTTTATGAAGAACATCTACAAATTTCATAAGCATTCATTAATAAAAAACATAATATGCCTATTTTTTCATACTTCATATCCATAGAGAAAAATCTCACTTAATGTCTACTACTACTATAGCAAACCATGAAATATTTTTATGTAGTTACTTTTATATCAGAATTGCTGGTGTTCAATCAAATTGTAACTTAGGGGAGGGTGGGCCACATTGAGACAAAATTAACATGTCATTTTTTTTTTCAAAAGTAACTCCATTTTTTATTATTCTTAATTCTGTTTTAGAATCTATATACGTCAATGGTGTATTACTTTAAATAGCATCGAATTTACTTGACCACTTCTTGTGATTAATGTTGATTTTTAAATAGTATGTTTCGTCTCAGGGTGGCCCAAAATAAGGGCCTCCTTGAGACAATATAGAACTTAAAAAAACGAGCAATTAAATAACAAACTTTTTTATTTTCAAACAAAATAACGTACATTCTTAGCGGTATTATTAAATAATATAAAATATACAAAATATATGTAATATAATATGTGTTTATAAGGCAAATTATCGAATATCTAATTCACCAAAATTAATTCCAAAATTTAAGAAATTGTTTTGCCTTTTAGTCGTTCCTACTTTAGAAGGTGTTGGTAAAACGTGTTTTATGTCATTGAAATTTACCACAGATTGATCTGGATTAACTGGAAAGACAAAATAGGATTTATTTTTTTGACTACGTCTTAGAAACGAAACTGCATAGTCGTCGTTTTCAATGTTTAAAACTTTGGCCACGTAAAAAATTTTTTTCTTATCTCGAAATTCTACCAAAACGTAGGCACCAATATCAATTTGAATATTTTCCTTGTCAATTTCTTCAAGTTCCAGATGGTCAGATAGACTCTCTGAAGTGAATGAACCTTCAGAACCTGTTTCTGACTCAATTCTTATTTTTCGTGTTAAATTTCTTTTTGTTGTCTTCATTTTTTTTAAAGCTTTTGTTCTATTTCTTTCCATATCCCTCTCCTCTGTTAGATTTTTTTCAGGTGTGTCTGTAATAATTTTGCTGCTTCCTCTTTTATTTATTTTCCTTATCTTTTTTCTGGGAGGAGCGCTTGGAAATCCATACAATTTTTCTGGGGAAATAAACTCACTATTGTGGTTATCGTTGCTTCCGTTCTGCATATCAGGTTCGTTTCTGTTTTTACTTGACCCATCGTCTTTTTCCTCTGTTCTTTTCTGAGCACTTGTATTATCTTCATTCGTTTTATCTTCTATAATATCCCTATCGGTCACTTGACTTACTAAAAAGTCCTCGTCGGTAAAAATATTTCGATTGAATGGGTGAATTCCAGTTTTTATAAAACCTGACATAATATTTCGTCGTGTCATGGAACCATCAAAAGCTGCGCCAACGCATTCAGCTATTTGATAAATTGTTAAAGGTACGCCAGGGTTTCTCATCATCCACGAATCTATAGAAGCATTATAAAGACTTTTAAATGGCCCGTACACCGATACGTCCAGTGGCTGTAGCTTATGTGAGCTATGTGGAGGCAGTGTTAATAATGTAACTCCATGATTTTTCGCCATATTAATCGTGGCAATCGACAGATGGCTTTCATGGTTATCCATTATGAGTAGCGAAGGATTTGTCACTGAACTGGATGTATATTTTATGAAATGCCCCATTACCTTGGTGAAGAGTTCGACCGTCATCCATCCAGAAGGATTTGCAAGGCCAAGAGTACCATCTGGCGCTCCTTTCAACATATGAGGTTTAAAATGCGTACGAGGAAACACCATTACTGGTGGAATAGTATTCCCTGTTGCGCTTATTATACAACAGGTTGTGACCAAAATTCCACGTTCTCCACTTGTACACTTATTAACCTGTTTGACGCCTTTGTGGGCCAAAATTTTTTTTGATTTTTGAACCGTCGTTGTAGATGTTTCATCTAAATTGAAGATCCTGGCGCCATCAGAAAACGCCGTAGATCTTGTTAAAATACTTTCTAAATTATCGTAAAATCGATTAACATTATGGCGATTAAACGATGTTGCCCTTGAGAGACTACATCCTTCAGGTTGTCTAATACTAATATCTGGATTTCTTTTTAAAAACCCGTACAGCCAATCTTTTCCTGCACTTTTTTCAGTTTTCCATTGTTCTGGATATTTTATATCATTGTCCACTGCTAATTCATATGCTAAAACACTTACATCTTTCGTATATTTTCCATAACACATTTTCGAGCATTTAAGTATATAATTTACGAGCATCTTCTCTTGTGCATCATTAAATACTCTCCTAGTGTCGAAGCGTGGCTTCATTTTAATATCAACCCCCGGCGATTCCTTTTGCTTTTTAACATACCGCGCAAGAGTTTGATACTTGACTTCATTGCGCTCTGCCGCTACTCTTAAGCTCATGCTATTTTCAATAACATCTCGAACAGCATTTTTCATGGAAACCTCACTGAAATTACCCTTATCACTCTTTCTCTTTCTTCCACGTGACATTTTTCTGCAACGAAAGATATGTGTTTATGATGGGCCTCCATGGGACAGTCTCAAAGTAGCCGAATGTTTTTGTCTCATGGTGGCCCACGAGCAGGATTCTCAACTACCGTTAATTGAGATTTTAATACGAAATGTTATATCGTTGTAATGCACAGTATTAGAACTTAACCTCAACTACAAACAACTGAGCACATGATAATTTTGGAAAACTATATTGGTACGTATTTTTTCATATGTTAAATAGTAATAATAATGTAACTTACCCATATGCGAAATAAGAAAAACTTATATAAACTGCACAAGAAGAACTGGCAGTGCTGAAACTTTGAACAAATGACTGGACCCCGCTTTACAGCCTACTCTGGCCGCCACAACTAATCTAAATGCGGGAATTACAAAATTATTACTTCTGTCTCAAGGTGCACGTGTCTCGTGGTGGCCCACCCTCCCCTATTTGATTAAAAACATTGTTTTTAAAATAAAGATGGAAAATTTAAATTTAAAAATTATGTCTTCATTAACTGAAGATTTAAACACAGAAACTATGGTATTATTTTTTATGTTTTTTTTGTAGCTTAACGGTGTCTTTCCTCCTAAAATTTTGTAAACTTTATTGGGATCAATTGCTTCCCTACAGGTCCTCTAAACGCCCCCCTTAATTATTTCAGGACCCACTAATTATTTTTGCGAAAATCGGTGGCAAAGGAATGCTCTTTTTATTGAATTTACCTAAACAATAATGAATTATCTCAAATAGTTGTTCTGAAGAAAACAGTTTTTAATATAAAATAGAACCAATAATAAAAACAAAAACGAAAAAATTACAGGATAACATGAGAACCAAATATTATAATTTTAAGGAGCTGACAAGAAGTGTCAGTTGTGAAACTTTAAATCCGATATTATTTGGATTTGGACTCATATTATTTTAATATTTTTTAAGATCTTTGAAGGCAATTACTATTAATATTTCATTAGGCTATTTTTTTATTTAATGTAGAAGAACATTATGTCAAGGTAATTTAATTAAACACGTATTTACTTATATTGAAATTATTGTTTTCCATTAAGTGGTTTTAATTTTAACGTAGTTTATACTTGTCATTTTTGATATATAGATAATATTATATTCAGCACAATCTACGGAGAGAGACAAAAATATGTGAGTTGGCAGTATTTTTTTAGAACATTTTTGAGTTTGCGATTGGCAGCAAATCATTTTGAATGTCAAATAATAGTGTTTTCATGCGATCAATGGTGTAGTATTTTTCTGGTTTTTGTTCTCTTTGTTTTATCACGTTTTATTCAAAAGTTGTCTACATTCAAAAGAAAGAGTATATTAAAAAACAAGTTTCATAAGGCACCATTTTGCCGCACGAGATCAGTTTAGAAAACGAGCCGCGATAGCGGCGAGTTTTCTAAAGAGAGAGTGCGGCAAAAGGCCTTATGAAACGAGTTTTTTATACTATTTTTTCTATTTTGCGTTTTTTACATTAATAAATTGGAATTATTTAATTTGGAAGTTGAGTTTAATTTTTATATAAATCATGCAGTTGGTCACATTGATACTTGACATTGTCAAATTTAAATTTTGCTATTCGCGAAGTATATTTTATTACATATTATTTATTAATTTTCGTTAACATTACTTGATATTTTATTTAAAAATATAAATATGAGTGACTTAGAAACTAATATACCTTGTTGTCAATTGTATACAATATACGTTGTTTGTGTAGAGTACGAACATAATCATATCTGTCAAATATACTTAAATTCTTAAAATCAAATGACAGCAATGATATTTATTTCTGTGTTCGAACAACGCCAACATGGAAGAATGAAAAAAAGCGTATCGAAATGAAACAAAATAGAAAATAGTATATTATGCAACAAGCACAAAATGATGCACATTTTGCACGAGTTTCAAAGTTTGCAACACGAGCCGAAGGCGAGTGTTGCAATTGAAACGAGTGCAAAATTGCTATTTTGTGCGCGTTGCATACTATACTTTTTCTACGACAACGACAATTATAAAAATAGATACAAATAAATATGAAAATATTTTATTTATTGCTTTGGATCCATGAAAATACGAAATTACCTATTCATTAGCAGAGCCTGGACAGTGCCCAACCATTTAAGAAGAAGAACTATGAAATAACTTCCTACTTACGTATTTTATTTATTGTTAAAGTTAAATGTGCAATTATTGAAAATCATTTTTGGAGTACTTGTGGAATGCTGGATACTAAAATTTTCTTGATATTGACAATTTTCCATTGTCGAAGTAGATGGCATTTCACGATTTCCTATTCCTGAAGTCGATGGTATATTTGAAATGCTCTGTATTGCATTTACAATTTTATTAGCTGTGTCAAATTTATTTTTCTCCGCTTTATCGATATATCCCTCGGCGACTGTCGTGGATTTCCAGCCACCGTGACGCTTCAAACTAGTTATGTCACCACAAGCATCAACAAGAATTGTTGCTGAAGATCGACGAAAGCAGTGTCCGGTGTATAATTCGTAGTTTGGCAAATTTAAATATTTAGCAATCTCTTTTCCCATGCCTCCAAGCTTATTCACGCCTATTCTTTGGACGGTACATTTTCCGTTTTGATAATTAATGAAGAACCATGTACCATTTACATTTGAAGGGCGGAGGTTTGCATATTTTTTGTAAATTTCATAATAAGGACTAGTTACAGTAAAACTTCGTATAGTTTTGTTTTTAGTGTCTGGTATAGTTACTAAAACAGCTGAACCCAAATCATTGAAATTAGTAATTTTCATTTGATGTAATTCATGTCTTCTACATGCACCCATTATGCCCATAATTAATGCGACCTAAAATATAGATTAAATATATATTTCATTATATGGCTATATAAAACTTACTTTTGTCGCTAAATAGATCTCATCTGGGACTCCTTTGATAAATTTATTGATGTCATTTGATGTAAAGATCTTCGACTTTTTGGGTTTGTAGCCGTCGGACTGTCGCTTAAGAAATGCTTTGAGTTTTAAGTATTTTGCAATATCTATATTATTATGAATACTGAGAGTCGTTCGAAGCATTGAGTATTGTGTCCATAATGTGGAACTTTTGAATTTTTTTGCCAAGTCACCAAAATACGCCGTTAAGACGTTCTCGGAAAACGATTTGGCGTTCCGATCTCCTTTCCACTCCAAAAATAGGTTATAAGTCCGTTTGTACATTTTCTTCCATGTTTCCGGCAATAAATTTAGTATTGTTAAATTTGCTGCTTCTGTTATATTTGGAGGTGTTAATTCCAAGTCACTATCACTATCACTTTCCATATTAATTATCTGGTTTCTTTGAAATAACTACGAAATTATTTGTAATGCACAAACTGTAACAAACTGATGACATTTGTCGTTCGGCGTTATATTCTCTAAGCCACCTTACTTTTTGTTATCAAAAACAGCAGACCGAACACGAAATATTTCAAATTGCATTTGTTGTCTAGCAACTTGCCTAGCAACCGATGCAAAATGAAATTCAGTACAAAATGTAGCTTCTTATGATTCAATTTACACTCTTGATATGAACATTTTTCGATGTTGTCGTAGAAAAAATACTTTTTAGTACTAATTATCATGGTGTTTACTATAGAAGAAGACACGTTTATAGTAATGGCATATTTTCGAACTGGCATTCAAAACGAAGACGGTGCTTGGGAGTTTTCTGGGCAGGCGCGGCTCGTGATGACGTATTTGGGAGTGCAAGTACAATGATGCGAGTGCCGCGTGTGTTTTCGGTGTTTACTAAGAAAACGTTACAGTTAGTACACGAGAATACACGAAGCATTCGCATCATTGTACTTGCACTCCCAAATACGTCATCACGAGCCGCGCCTGATTCTGGGGAAGCGTGTTATAATCAATTTAGAATTACTTATAACGAACATGAAATTAAATAAATTTATTTATTATATATGATGTTTAATAATATACTGTAGTGTTATTTTATTTAGTTATTCTCTATTTTAGTACAGATTAATCTGTTAGCACTAGTAATCAAAAAATTGTGGATTTAAGGTTAGAATATATTGACTTTAAAATTACCGTATGACCACGTCTACGCCACTGCATCACTACTGAAATTTGCTGATAAACAAAAAACCTTATAAACAAAATCAGTTTGACCAACTATTTCAGTCTTTTTGGCTCTCTCTGTATATTTGTGTGTATGGTGTGTGTGTGTCTGATCGATGTTTACATTAGTTTATTAATTATTTATTCTATTTTGCGTTCGAAATGACACCCAAAACAGTATCGAAATGAAGCTCATTTCGATACGCTTTTTTTTCATTTTTCAATGTTGGCGTTGTTCGAACACAGAAATAAATATCATTGCTGTCATTTGATTTTAAGAATTTATGTATAGCAAGCGCCAATTAAGTTGACGCGAGGAGGGTGTGCGCAGAAGCCGCTTTTTAAAAACGTCCACCCCCACTACTCAACTAATTCATGCACGAATAGCAAACGCCAATTAAGTGGCGCGAGGAGATTTGTATTCGGTTTTACATCAAATGTCAGATAATTCTAACCTCTGAGCGTGTATTACTTTATGATCCCCTAGCAATGTGCCGTCAAACGTCAATGACAAATATATTCTGAGAATTACTTGAGTAGTGGGGGTGGACGTTTTTAAAAACGGCTTCTGCGCACCCCCTCCTAGCGCCAACTTAATTGGCGCTTGCTATACTCCACACAAAACAACGTATATTGCATACAATTGACAACAAGATATATTACAAATGAAACAGACATGCAATATACATATCTGTAACTGTACACATGGACAATACACCTCGTATTTTCAGCATTTACTTCTGCTTAAGACACGTGTTTCTGCCATCTATAGGCGTCGTCAGTCAAGCTAGTGAAGCAATATATACAAATGTATAGCAAACGCCAATTAAGTTGGCGCGAGGAGGGGTAAGTTCGCGCATGATTAGAAGTAGTGGGGAGATTTGTATTTGGTTTTACATCAAATGTCAGATAATTCTAACCTCTAAGCGTGTATCACTTTATGATCCCCTAGCAAAGACATTATGTTCCGTTAAACGTCAATGACAAATGTATTCTGACAATTACTTGAGTAGTGGGGTGGACGTTTTTAAAAACGGCTTCTGCGCACCCCCTCCTCACGCCAACTTAATTGGCGCTTGCTATATATACATTTCACTGAAATCGCCTACAAGATATAGCAAATTTCGTCCTATAAGGTGGCACTAATTTAATAAGTGACATCTGACGGACGAAAGAGACTATGTCGAAAAAGGCGAAGATATATTAGTGTATATATTAGTTTCTATGTCACCGATGTTTATAACAAGCTATCGAAAAAATTCATAATTGGAGTAGACTGTGAAATTAGGTTGGTACTTTAGCAACTTCCACATAAAGACATTTATTATTTGACATTGAAACTATAAGTTTGTGTAAAGTTTTTCAAGACTCGTATAAGAAAATTAAATTTGTTTAGATGTAAATGGACAACATTTTCAACTTCTGTAGCTAATATGTAAATTTCGATATTAAATAAATTATTTGTTTTCTTTTTTGTTGTAGTATCATTTCAATGCCATAACCTTTTTTTACAATGAATCCAAATATAACTATCAAGTAATGTCAGTGTCATTATGTGGAAGTGGCTGAAGTACCAACCCAATTTCACAGTCTACTCCAATTATGAATTTTTTCGATGGCTCGTTATTTTCAAATAAAATATCAAGTAAAGTTCACGAAAACTTATAAGTAATATGTAATATAATATACTTCGCGGATAGCAAGATTTAAATTTGAAAATGTCAAGTATCAATGTGGCCGACTGCATGCTTTATATAAAAATAAAACTCTGAACTTTCAAATTAAATAATTCCAATTTATTAATGTAAAAAAATGCAAAATACTAGAAAAAATAGTATAAAAAACTCGTTTCAAAAGGCCTTTTGCCGCACTCGCTCTCGTGATCTCGTGCGGCAAAATGGTGCCTTATGAAACTTGTTTTTTAATATACTATTTTAAATCTCTAAATAAAGTATGTATAAGAATCTAAAGAGATTTAAATAAATTAATGACTTCAAAACAAAATATAAACATTATACGGTCGCAAAATAAAATGGCTTCTAAATTGACCTTGAAAGCGAGTCACTAGTGTCAGAGTAGTGTCACTACTTTGTTTGTCTATAGTTTGTTATGGTGGCATCAGTGGCAATGTAATAAATATTTATATTTACACCAATATCTAAACAAATGTGTTTCAACTTTCTGTAAATATTTTAATTTAATGAATATCGTATAATTTTTATACGTTATAAATTAAGTAAGAATAAAATGCATATAAAACAAGTAAATATGAAATGGCTCATGAGATAACTTTATTGTAAAGTAATTAATTTCAGGTTATTATACAAGGTTTTAAAAGTTATAGAGATCAGACTGTTGTCGAACCCTTTGATAAACGACATAATGTTGTAGTGGGTCGAAATGGTTCTGGAAAAAGTAATTTTTTCTATGGTAACTATATTAAAAATACAAAGCATAATTGACAGTTAACATTTCACTTTTTTGTATAGCAATTCAATTCGTTCTTAGTGATGAATTTTCACATTTGCGTGCAGAGCAAAGGCAAGCATTATTACATGAAGGAACTGGACCAAGGGTCGTTTCAGCATATGTTGAAATTATATTTGACAATTCTGATAATAGAGTGCCAGTAAGTAAAAATGAAATGTTACGATGAATTAATGTTTTGATAACAATATTTGGTAGATTGAGAAAGATGAAATATTTTTGAGACGTGTTATTGGTGCCAAAAAAGATCAATACTTTCTCAATAAAAAAGTAGTACCGCGCAGTGAGGTTATGAATTTGCTGGAATCGGCTGGATTTTCAAACTCAAACCCTTACTATATTGTGAAACAAGGAAAGGTACTTGCATATTTTATGAAAATGCTTTTTGATAAATTATATGTATTATTTTACAGATCAATCAAATGGCAACAGCTCCAGATACACATAGACTAAAGTTGTTAAGAGAAGTAGCTGGAACCAGAGTTTATGATGAGCGCCGTGATGAATCTTTGGCTATTCTCAAAGAAACTGAAGGAAAAATTGAAAAAATAGAAGAATTTTTACGTACTATTGAAGAAAGATTAAATACATTAGAAGAAGAGAAGGAGGAATTGAAGCAGTATCAACAGCATGACAAAATTCGAAGGGCTTTGGAATATATCATACATGAAGTAGAACTAAATGAAAATAAAACTAAATTGGAAGAGGTCAGAAAAGGCATATATTAATTCTTTTATTATATGTATAATTACTTTTAGTTATTGAGACAAAGAGACCAATCTGGAACTGAGCAGGAGAAGTTGGCAGGGAATTTGAAAAGAGCGCAAGACCAAATAAAAATGCTTGCACGTAAAACTAAAGAAACAAAAAAGGACTTGAGTAGTTTGAAAGAAGAAAGAGATATCTTAAATAATGATCTCCAACATTTGATTAAGGAAAAGGCAAAATTAGATCTTACAATGAAAGATTTATCAGAGGAGGTGCAAGGAGATAATAAATCCAAAGAAAGAGCTGAAAGTGAATTGGCCCGATTAGAGCAATCAATTAAGGAAAAAGAAACTGAACTAGAAAAAGTAATCATTTGAAATACTAACATTAATGCAGATGTGTATATTCAATATATATATATATGCGTATAAGTTAATAGTATTGCAAAAACTCCTTAAAAGTCGCTGAAATATATTACAGCTTAAATAATTGTGAAATTATTTTTTATATTTGATAAAGTATTTTTTATATTTTTAGGTTAAACCTCAATATGAAGCAATGAAAAAGAAAGAAGAAGAATGTACTCGAGAACTAACGTTAAAAGAACAAAAACGCAAAGAACTGTATGCGAAACAAGGACGTGGCAGCCAATTCACTTCAAGAGAAGATCGAGATCGTTGGATTCAAAACGAATTAAAGTGTGAATTGTTAATATAATGATCCATATTTTTTTCCAATTCCTTAATTTTTAGATCTTTAAACAAACAAATAAAAGATAAAAGAGATCATAGAGACAAGTTGATTGAAGATCTGAAAAGAGATGCTGCTAAACAGGTAGAACTGAACAAAAAAATAGAGGAACAAACTCAAGAAATGGAGAGACAAAGAGTTTGCATTGATGATCACAATAAGCAATGTTATGAATTGAAAAAGAGCAAGGATCAATATCAAACCACACGCAAGTAAGAAATACCTTATTTATTTTTAATGTTTTTAATTAACTGATTAAAGAAATTGTGTTTACTTTCTTTTTCTTCTTCTAATTTTGGATTGGATGGTAGCACTTCCAGGCACTTGAACACCGTGCTCTTTGTACCACCCCCAATAGATCTCTCATTTCTACTTTGTTAGCCTTGTGTCCTTGACAAAAGCCACTATCCTCCTCAGGAAAAGTTTGAGTACCCTCGTAGGATCCAATAAATTTTTTTCGAAATGTTTCTTTTTGAGTCCTTTCATTCCCTTACAAGTGTATATTACATGAAGGCTAGTTTCATCTTGTTTTTCATATCACCTACACTAGGGACAATGTCCTGTTATTAAGCCGTAATAATTTTAATTTCTTTTCTGTTACTACAAATTAGGTTGTTAGTAGTGTTTTAGTATGGAGTTGACTTTCCGTTAGCGTCCATTCCTTTTTATGTTCTCGTTTTAGCCAAAACCAGATCTCCCTTCTAATGGAATCCTTAGCGATTCCACATACAGGTTCTAGTCCTATGAAGTTCCTATTAGTACCTTCCTTGACCAGTTCGCCGGCTATCTCATTGCCTTTAATTTCCTTATGCCCTGGCACCCATATCAGCGACACAATATTGCCTTGTACCAGTTTATTGAGGACCTGTTTGCAATATTTCGTTTAGTTTCCGTTATTAGTTTAGACCTGGTAGTTGAATTCATAATGGCTTTAATAGCTGTCTGATTATCAATCGTTATGTTGATTTTTTTGTTTGCGCAGCTGGCTTCCTGAATTTCCCCGGCGTAAGCTGTTATTGCAAACAATTCAGCCTAGAAAACCGTCGCCTGTTTCCCCAGACTTAACGATATCTTCCTTTTGGGGCACATTCCGCATATACCTGCACTTGTGCCCTGATTAAATTGTGATCCATCCGTACCAAGTCCCAGCACCACAATCGCTCAAGCGCCTTTCTGCTTGCTGCTGCTGCTGTTCTCTGGTCGATATAAATATGTTCAGCTTAGATGTAAACATAATCTCAGGTGCCATACTATCTGCCGGTATTTGAAAAATCGACTCTCCCAATATAGTTCCTGTGATATATGTATGGCCCCCTACAACCTTATTAAGGTTTACGTTATTTTGTTTACTTATATTTTGAAACAATGTGCTGCTTTTATATGCATTCTAATAATGTATAGCATTTATATAGTTACATTGAAATAGACACATATAAGTAACGGGTCTTCATTTGTAAAGTCAATCTAGTAGCATGTAATTTACTGAGAACATTTTGAAGTATGTCGTAAATTAAAATTTACTACTTTACTACTTAACCTACGAAGTCGTATATTTTGACAGTTTCATACATACAAATAAATAACAAATGTGATTGACATTATCAAATGTCATTTGGATTTACGTTTACGGAACAACAAACACATACTAATATATATGCGTCTTATTCTATCAAAATTTCAAAGTAACCTAGATTGACTTTTCAAATGAACACACGTTACATTCTGAGTTATTAAATCCTGTTGTAAATGTTTAAAATTATTTGACGATATTTTGTAATGTTTAGTGAATTATGGAGGAAAGAAAATAATGTACAACAGAACTTGTCATCTCTGAAAGAAGATCTAGCCAAAGCCGATCAAGCTCTAAGGTCCATGGCCGGCAAGCCGATCTTAAATGGTCGCGATAGTGTAAGGAAAGTACTGGATACCTTTACAAGTCGAGGTGGTCGAGATGCCGAAATTGCCCGGTCTTACTTCGGGCCTCTAATAGAAAATTTCAACTGCGATAAATCGATATACATAGCCGTTGAGGTGACGGCTGGCAATAGGCTGTTCCATCACGTTATAGAATCGGATAAAGTTGGTACGCAGATTTTGAAAGAGATGAACCGACAAAAACTACCAGGAGAAGTGACATTTATGCCACTGAATCGTTTAACTGTTCGAGATATCGCTTATCCACAAGATTCGGTATTAACTAAATAATTTTCTAAATTAGATTTTGTAACTAACTTCTCTGATACTATTTGGTGCACTAATATGCCATACATTAAATTTTTCTTTTTAGGATGCTATTCCGATGGTTTCTAAGTTGCGCTATGATGAAAAGTACGATAAAGCAATGAGATATTTATTCGGTAAAACATTGATATGCCGTAACTTGGATGTAGCCACCAAATTAGCTAGGAGCACAGGTCTGGATTGCGTCACATTAGACGGGGATCAAGTTTCGTCTAAAGGATCGTTGACCGGCGGCTACTTTAACCAGTCGCGTTCGCGTTTGGAAATGCAAAAAACCAGAAGTGAATTGATAGAACAAGTTAAGCAATGTGAAGAAGAACTTCGAACCTTAAGGGATGATCTGAAAAAAACGGAAGCCACCATAAACAATATAGTGTCAGAAATGCAAAAGACAGAAACGAAAAACAGTAAAGCAAAGTAAGTGATAAAATCAAATTATAAATTTAGTGTATTCATTTTTATTACACTTCTATTTTATTTAATAATTTTATATTTTTGAATTGGTTTTTATCCACTTGTAATATTTTGGATTCAATATCTATAACTCATATAAAAACAATAGACTTCTACAGCGCTGTATTAATTGCTTACATATTAAATTATACTACATTACAAACATTTTTGGCCTTGTATAAAACTTGATTGGTAGTTTATTGGTTGTTGCAAACAAGAATATCATTTCAAACAGAATTAAAAAAAAGGATAGGGCATGAGACAATGCCTCATATTATTAATAATTTGAAAGCTATGGTTGCTTATATTTGCCAAGGATTGTATAAGAACATAGGATTGCTCGATCCCGCAATATTTTCGCCGCGTAGTGGGGAGCTATGACGTCACAAACGAACCAGGTTGAACGCGTTCACTACTGTAAAGCACCTTATAAAATGTGTTTAGCTACTACAACAATTAATTATCGAGTTATATTAGTGCTATTATTATGGTATATAATATTTCATTTGATAATAACATATCCGTCAGTGTACTGTTATAAATATAATACACGTTTTTATTGCCATAAGGTTATACTTTGGTTTATAATTTAAAAAAAAAACT
The DNA here is from genome assembly GCA_935421215.2 of Melolontha melolontha. Taxonomy (NCBI): domain Eukaryota; kingdom Metazoa; phylum Arthropoda; class Insecta; order Coleoptera; family Scarabaeidae; genus Melolontha; species Melolontha melolontha. The sequence continues at coordinate 145,463,292 of OW285235.1, forward strand.
TTTCCAACTTCAAATAAACACATTTATTAGGTACATAAACATAAATAAAGAAAGCCGATGAGCATGTATTCTCTATACAAAGCAAAATATATATATTTTTCAATTAAAAGAGTCAGTATATAGCAATGTTTTATTACGGAGTAATTAAATAAAAACGAATCAAGTAGTGGTTTTTCGCATTTTTTTAGCTAGTGTTCGTTGAGTGTCTGACGGTGTACTAGTAGAAAGCTTACGTTTACTCGATTTTTTAGCATTGTCAAGGGTTCTTTTTGTATTTAAATAATTCATACGGATAACAGTTCTTAATTTACAAAATAATTTTATAATATCAAAGCACAAATTTTCTCGCTTTTTAATTTTTAAAGCTAGTCTTTTAACAACCAGTGTTTCTTTCCGCAGTTTATTATCGCCATGATATATCTCAAAATATTTGTTCCACTGTTTAATGGTACTTAAGAAATCTGTTGAGGGCTTAATAAAACCACCAAAAGAGAGCTGTTGTACCCATAAATTATAGGCGTGATCGGCTTTAATTTTATAAGTATAATCGCCGAGTTGGGGATGACTGTTTTTAAATTTCTTCGCTATAAAACCAGCAATGTACTCAAATGCATCGTCCGTTGTTTCTGGTGATTTTGCATCAGATATTTCTGAAATCCCTGATGATGAAAACGAGCTTCCATTGCTACTTTGAGTTGCATTGCTGTCAAACTTCTCTTCCGGTAATTCAAGTGAAACTTTCGCTTGTTCCAAAACTGTGGCCACTATATATTCTTCAGGAACAGCTTCTTGTGTGTTCACCTTTAAAAAAAGTATAGCTATGTAGATAGGTACCTATATAATACTAGGAATATGTAAAGAATTAATAAACACATTTTATGTACCTGTGCTTCTAAAATACCAGGATTCTTCCCAAGAATAATCATTCTTATTCTTTTGATGGCTTCCAATGGAAGAAAAAATTCTCCAAACAATCCTGATAAGTATATGAGTACATATATAATGTACATCTTCAAATTCGGTCTTCATATCTCGTAAAAGTAGTTTCAACGATTCTATAGAAATTATTATTCCTTTCTGAAAAATTTGCAAAGTGTTTTTTCCTTCAGCTCTCATGTCAAATATTAAATCTCTAACTTTATTTAAGTGTTGTTCTTGGTCCTGTAAATAAATTCCAAAAGGGGCTTTCATAGGGTCAGGGCCAGGAGATCTATTCACATGGCTATTAAAAATATCAAACCAAGAATTAAAATTGTCTATGAACATTCCGACATCTTCAGCAAGTTTTTTATCAGGGCCTGGTTTGTATCGTAATAATGCCTGGGCGGTCTTATGTGATAACAATTCAGCCGCTAGTCTTACATTTTGTCTTTTACTCTTTTCAACTGTAATATGCTTTTCAGAAATTTTATAACAGGAATTTACTTCTACATTGGTTAATTCTATCAAACTTTCTAAAGGTTCTTTTCTTATCTCTTTGTTTCCAGCACTTCTCAATATAAATCCTGTGTCCAAAAACCAATTACGGAGAAGTTTCAGTAAATGGGGAGCATCTGCGAAAACATAAACATTTTTCTTGGTTTGCGGATGCTCGAAATAGGTCTTATTTATGTCAACGGACAACGCTTTCCAGAGACCAACATTACTGCTTCCGCAATCACTTACAATTGCAACACAGTTATATGATATTGTATGCAATTGGGCGATCAGATCCATTAACACATCCTTTGTCATCTTTTTGTCAAAGTCTAGATAGATAGGCTGTTTCCAAGTAGAAAATAAGCTTCTAACCATACAGACTTGCATTAAATTGTAAGGACCTAGCACCTGATCTTCACCAACACAATACTCTAAAGTGGTTTTAACTTTGACTTCATCAAAAGAAATGACTACAGTTTTCTCTCTTGCAGACATATTTTCTCCTGCTACCTTTAGAAAAGTTAGTACATCTTCTAAAACTCCCGGCGTTATTCTGATTTTTGATGCCCACTTTCTCAAAGATGACAACGCTGGCAACGAAAAATTAAGTTTAGTTCGCAAAAATATATAGCATTTCTTGCCGAGGTAACGAATAGTAAAAGCAACTGCAATCTTTTCAGTAGTCCAATTAACGCGTTTCTTTTTGTTTAGAAGAATAGAAATTTGATTTTCTGTTAAGAGTTTTCTCAGTATTTTTACCGTTTCCTGTTTTTGTGCAGGTTTATCTTGCTTGTTCTTTCTTCTATAGTATAAAAGTTGTTTTCTCTGCAAATTCAATTTGCGTTTCATAATTTCCATCTCTGTAGATAATTTAGTGTGACTTTCACGAAGCTCCGCATATTGTTTAGATAATATATTTTCTGCTGGGACAGTTAAAGGCTTATCGGTTTTAAATTCTGCTGTTGAAGACGCTGTTGACAGCTCACTTGCCGCTAAACATGAAGCTATCGATTGTTCGGCAATCAATATATTTACTTCTTCTTTCCTTTCATTTTCCTTTTTTCTTTTAAAATATGCTTCCCCTCTTGTCGCAACTTTCTTTATATCTTTGGACATTTGTGGAAGATTTACACTAGGCACAGCAGTGTATTTAAGCTGTTTTCGTACAGGTAACCCTAGCAATAATTACTATGTATTAGAATAATTTATCTCATAACGTATAAATACATTTATTACCTAATAATTCGTTTCGCATATCACGTTCATAATCGTTTGCATTAAAGTGGATTGAGCAAATTTGGCTAGTATTTGGATTCCACTTATCTGCTCGTTTGCAGCGCCTTATCCATTCTTTACGGACAGTATCGGATACGAAGTTTGTCGCCTTTGGAAAGTTGTGATAAACGATTTCTCTATTGGTAATTTTCGTAGAAATACGACTGTTATTACAGCCAACTACCGCACAACGACGTCCCGGCATTTCAGTCGCTAATTTACAAAGGGTAACGGCGAAAACTAAATTAAAACACTTTACTTTAACTCAAGCAACCCAAGACCTCAATTATTTATCGGTGCGACTGGTCCGTTTGTGACGTCACAGGAGGCGGAGTCACGGCTCGATGCGAACAACACTGCCGGTATAGGGATCTGGCTATCCTATGTTCTTATACAATCCTTGATATTTGCAACAACATAAACAGAAAAGAACTTCTAATTTAGTCCCAAACGATTTTTTCTTGTCGTTTTCTTATCGTCCGTTTACGGTTTTCAGAACAGAGCTCGTACTACCGCTGATTTAACTACGAACATTTCTCATTGCATTCGAAACATATTACTTCAAACATTGTTGAATGTTAGCAGAAATTTTGTCGACCTATTAGGGTTCAGTTAGGTGATCCTTTCGAACATCCGTTCTAATAAAATCATTCAGAATTGTTATTCAGATATTTTTATTTAGGATAGTTATTTAGTTTCTGGAAGTGTTTTAAATTTATCAAGCCATTATTATTATGTTCTATTATTATAATATTTAATTTTTCTGGGCAGCTAGAGAAAAGTTGATACGTTTGCTTGTCGATAAGTATTGCATTGTATTTATTGCATCTATCGCTTCTTTGTCGTACGAGTTTTATGATGCTCGATATATTGAACCGCGCTTAGAAGAGCTGATTCCGTGTATCATCGGGTGACTATAGGAAGCTCACCCATACGATATATATATATATATATATATATATATATATATATATGTATATATATATATATATGTATATATATATATATATATATATATGTATATATGTAAAAATACTTGTGTCACAACGGGTGTCCTTGAAATAAAAAGACAACCTATGATAAATGGAAAGATGTAATTATATAGAATAGAAATCTAAAATATTGTGAGTCAATTACGACGCGAACCCCCTGAATTTAAAAATATTCAGAATGTGTATAAATAATAAGCGTATGCTTACATACATAACAGCTGGATGAGATGGACAATAAGAAAATGATTCTTTTTGGTATTGTCGGTCAACTTTAAGATATCGTCTCTGATACTTTTTATAATCGCACAGTGGCGTGACAAAAATTTTTTTATATCTTTGTAATTTTTTTTCTCGCTTATGAGAGGGAATTTTGGGAAAATGTTTTGGATTCATATTCTATATAATTACATCTTTTCAAAAACTTTCCTCATTAGAGACGGCCATGCATAATGGTTGGTGACAGTGCACGTAATCTGTCACAAACGTATAATTTTGAATGAGCCGTCTCTAATGAGGAAAGTTTTTGAAGGCACGTTATATTGTACCGTGCCTTCAAAAAAGGCAAAATGTTTAAGTTACTTAATTACATAATTTTACTATTGTCAAGTAGTAGTCGATTTATCGATACATGCAATAAATTAGCAAAGAATTCTCTAAATTTAAATTAAGATTTTAATTTTTGAATTGAGATAATAATTTGAACGCGCCCAATTAAATTTTGTCAACCTATACTGGCCTATAGGCATCTTTCAAATTCGTGCTGGTGAAAGATTATATGAAATATAATTAATGTTGAAGAAAATATTATTAATCTGATCACCCTTTCCTTGTTTAAAATAGTAGATAGTTTTCACTATCTTAATATAAATTATTAAACACTTTACAAATGTAGAGTTTGGTTGGAATTTAAGTTTTCAGGTTTTATTGGAAGCCAAAGAAACAGTACCTATAATATTGTAAATCACTGTGTATTTCAATATTGGAAAATAAAACACTGCATTTTTTTTAGTACAAATTAGTTTATTAGAGATGTTGAAAATGATTATTTGTACATCGACATCGAAACATTTTCGGATTTTACGTCGAATGTTATTTACATGCATTTTTGAAAATAGGTGCATTATTGTTTTCATTAAATTGTTCAATAATTCTTTGCCTAAGGACATTTAAATTCTGCATAGTTGTCATAAAAATGGTATTCTTAAGATAGGGCGACAAAAAAGAAATCATAGGATGTTAAGTCAGATGATCTTGCGGGCCAGTGATTGGGCATATTTCTTCTTGTTATTTGTCAATTAAAGTACTCAAAAATCCTGTCAAGAGTTTCAATTGTCAATATTTTAATTGGAGTTTGTCATCATGAAGTTCATTTAAAAACGGCTTCAAAATTTCTTCGCAGTACCTCTACGCATTAATATTTCCTAAAATAAATATAAAATTTATTATTTTTTAAAATTTAATATTGCTTTTACTTTCAGAAAATATGACATCAATTAGACCATAGTTTTTTGAATGAATATATCTGGAAACATGAAACCACGATTCTTCTGAGAAAAAAGTTTTCGATAAAATATGTATATCATTGTACAAAACATTAATGAACCATTCACAATAACGAAGCCTTTGGGATAGATCAATTGGCAGAAGTTTTTGAACGGATGTTATTTTATGCCGTAACCGCACGATCGTCTTGGGAGGTGTCACTATTTATGTCAGCAAATTCAGTAACTGTCATTACACTGGCAACAAGTCACGCGTGACATGCGTTAATTCCAATTTGTGTGTTGATTTAAATAATTTCAGATATAGTTTAAAATGAACTATTATACTCCCGAAGAAAAACTATTTATAATTAAGAAGTTTTATGGCAGTAATTCTGCAGAAGTGACCAGGGATTTATTTTTAGTAAATTTTTCCGAGAGAAATATTCCTAGCGCAAGTACTATTCGTAACACAGTTCACTGTTTTGATAAAACGTTTACTTTGATAAATAATAAAAAGATAGAAGCTTCTATTGAAAATTTGAATGCGCTAGACGCTCAAGTAAGTGCGGCTATAGAATTCGATCCAACTAAGCCCTCGCGACAAATTGCTAGTGAACTGGACATTAGTGCTACAATGGTGCGAAAGATTTTAAAGAAAAATAAATACCGCTGCTACTAAATTTCAACGTCCAAAAAACTACTTCTCGGTGATTATTACCGCCTAATGGAATTTTGTAAAATAATGATTCGTAAATATCATACTGACGAACTATTTTTCAATAAAATTTTCTTTACGATTATTGTCGATATTGCAATAATTGCAGAAATCGCAGAAATTTACATTTTAACGTACCAACACTGACGCAATATCCGTAAAAGGTAAATGCGTAGGCTGGTATTATTGGCAATCGGATAATTGGACCTTCTTTTATTGATGGGAATTTGAATGAAAATAAATATCTAAGATTATTAAAAAAATAATATTATTCCTGCTCTACTGGAGGAATTTGATTTTAACGAAATATGGTTGCAGCAAGACGACTACCTTGCGCATAACACCCGTAGGGTTGCCAATTTATTAAATGCTAATTTTGGCGAAAGATGGATTGTCAATTCAGGTCCAGTTAAATGGCCGGCACGATCACCTGATTTATCGCCAAATGACTCTTTTTGTGGCCATTTATAAGTAATTCAATGCACGGTCTATTTGGACATTTAGTTAATTAGTTCTAGAATTCGACTGATATTTATTACGAAACTTTTGTTGTTGCTAATTTATCTTGTTATCTTTTGAAATTCCTTATTATAGTTACCTGCTTCCACAAAATCTTAAAAATTATGTCATATATTATGTGATATTATGAGATCCTTTATATTTATAAATTAATAAAATTCACCACATGTATTAGATCAGAGCCGTTTTTTTATTCCTGAACACGTTATACTTGACGTAAATGACGTTTGTAAATTTCGCGTGACACTGCGAGCTGTTGATAGGATTTTCCGTGTATTATTTCTATGTTATCTAATTGGTTAAAATGGTATAATAAGCTATCTTATTAGTTAACTTGCATGCGTAGAAGTGACCAGAAAAACAGTATTAATATTCCTTTCCTGTGTTAGTATTCGGAAGTCTTATGACTGTCGCTCTCTTATTAATCGTAATACTTATTGACAACTCGCCTGTGCTCACTCGGTATGAACGTAGATGCAGATGTTGCATGACAAGTTCTAATAGATAGTTTATTGTACCGAGGAATGTGTTGAATTTTTAGGCTCATTATCGATTATTTGTTGTATATTTCCTCGTGCGTTTTTTTTTATGTTGTCTAATGCCTTCTTTTCGGCTAACATGAAACAATGTCGTCCAAAGATTTAGAGTTTTAAGGAACTGATAGTGTTCGGCAGCAACGTCTGGTTATTCAATTCGAAATTCAGCTAAACATTCATCAGTTGAATAAGACCAAATCCCATCAACTCTCTACCATTTCGAAAGTACGATTCGATAATAAAGCTATTGTGTTCTTGAGAAAATGGCATTATTTGTGTCCAGTATTAGCAATTCACAATATGTTTTAAGAATAATGGATTTTTCAACTTTCGATTAATATTCGAGGCAAAACAGAATGATTGAAACTAAATGCGCAAATGACAGTTAAATGTAATGACACTACAGACGGCCGATTTGTTGAATTAAATTGACATCACAGCGAAATCAAGGCTAACTAGAGGCAGTATTTTTTATAACGCACGGTATTTCCCTTTACAATAATACCAATAATATAATAAAAATTGGAAATTTTTTTTACAATCGTAATAATCTTGACAAATAAAATTAACCAAAGATAATCTGCAGTCGTTATCATGGAAAACAAATGAGTGATTAAAAGAACTTATGTTTGTTTACTTCTTTCTTAATTTCAGAGCTATCTTCGATAAAGTCAAAGGCGAAATTAGGCTAATGAAGGAGGAACTTTCCAGTATTGAGCGGTTCAGGGCACCCAAAGAAAGGTCTTTAACACAGTGTAAATCTAGTCTAGAAGCTATGCAAAGTACAAAAGAGGGTTTGGAGTCAGAATTACATCAGGTAAAATAAGAAGATGAATATGTTGTCAAGTTTATTTCGCCAATTTAGTTTGTAAGACAAATATTTAATATCAAATTTAAACTAATTACACAAAGTTTCGCAATTTAATTTATCTCCTATTTATTAAAAATATTCTTTTCATTATATTTATTTATTAACTCAAACACAATTCTGTTTGTTTTTAGATGTTAAAGATTGTGTCTTTTGTGTTTCATAAATACCCTATCCCATTACTTGCTTGACCTTTACATTCTATTTTTGCTGGAAAAATATGAAAAGATATGAATTAAAAAAATTAGGGAAGGTAGCAATAAAGAAAGCTAATTTAAGTCACAATCATAATAATATTCTTATATTCAACTTTTTTCAAGTGTTCATGTTCATAATAATACTTTTGTTTAAGTTTGTATTAAAATATTTTTAAGAAATGTTAGAAAACACTCACATTAACGGCCACTAATATATATATCCAATTACTATTTTATTAGGAACTGCTTTCACAATTATCAGTGACTGATCAGGCCGAAGTTGATTCCTTAAACGACGACATTCAAAGACTTCAACGCGAAAACAAAGAAGCTTTCAGCATGCGCATGAAGTTTGAAGCAGAAAAAAATAAACTCGACAATTTATTGACGAATAATTTGATACGACGCAGAGATGAAGTTCTGCACGCCCTACAAGAAATATCGCTGGAGGATCGTAAAAGGCAACTCGTAAACTGCAATACGGAAATAGACGAAATCGACAAGAAGATCGATAAGGCCAACAAAGAATCGTTGATATTGGATACGAAAATCAAAGATACGTCTAAAAAGGTGACTTTTTGTGATAAATCTTCTGTTCGGTTCGATTTAATAAAATACACGATAATTAAGAATAACTATATTAATAATTAGTACACTAAATAATAACTAACAGTACGACAGTATTTATATTCATTTATATACGTTTATTTATACTATAGTAAGTTCACAATGATCGCGGCTTCAATGATTCATTCTTCCTCTTGAGCGTTTATATAGTCCTTGTTTATTCGAGAATAATCCGGGTCTTCTGGGTTCTTCCGTGTTCTAGAGGGATCGGGAGTTCATGACGTACGTCCGGTGACGCCATTGCGTAACGTCGCATAACGCACATCCAGTATATATTTATTTTTGAATTTTTAGCTCAAATCGGAACAGGCCGATTTAGACAGGTTCAAGAAGACCGAAAAAGAGGCTCAATATAAGATTGATGAAGATGCTAAACAATTAGAAAAATTTGCCTCCAAACAAAATCTTTTAGAACATAAGGTTGCAGAGAATCTCGAAAAAATTAATCAATTAGGAGCACTGCCATCACAAGAATTATATTCACTTTACGTTAAACTGTCTTCTAGATCTGTAAGTATAGAATAAATATATCTTTAATCGTCCTGAACTGAAAACAAGGTGTTATTTTCTAAAATGACCTATATTTTCTTTGACGCTATTTATTTATTCACCTACAGTTCATAAAGTATAAGTTTTCAGTTCGTACTGCCCAAGTGGGAACCGCAAATTGTACTTTATCTCTTTCTAAAACACATGAATACGCGCTATAATACTACTCACGTTTGTCATTTTAAGTTAAGACGTACGTCTTTGAAATATTATATTAAATAAAAAGGATAAGTTGTCCAGGAGATAGTCTTATGATACTCGGCTTGCTGTCAAATTATTTGAATACTGTTGTTTATTGACTTTGTTTCCGGTATTCTGACTTCTAGGTTAGCCATTCTTCTAATTTGAATATTTAGTTTGTCATAAAAAATTACAAAATCCGTTCTTTTCAGAACAATACTGATAATAAATAGTAATATCAATTAGTGACAATAAGTACGAAATTGTTTGACATTTCTAACCTACCTATTTATTTTACAGAATATTTCTTAGATGCCTGGTAATTTGTTCGAATATTAAAGTAATAATTTGCGCATAGTTTTCTTGGATAGAATGAATATATTTATACTAGAAAAGAAACAATACTTTTGAACTATTCATGTTCCTACTTTACTCATTATTATTATTTTGACATGTAGGTTATGTATATGCTTTTTTTGGTTATATTGCAAGTGACATACTAAAATTTTGACAATATTGCAAAACATGACGTTTATATTTTATGATGACAAACGGTTATTTCCGCGATTGAATATTGACTTTATTTGACTCTGCAGTACTGATTTGAATCACATGCTTTGAATTTGGCCTTGAACTGAAAACTTATACTTTATAAACTATATGTTAAAAGTTCAATGTAATAAAGTAGTAGTGTGAAAATTTGATGTCAATAAAGTTTGCATTTTCCAAAATTAGATCTCTGTAATCAAATAAAGTTGACCTAGATAAATACAGCTCCTAGATCATATTAACTGTCAATGTTTGTGCCTAATTTTTATTAAGAAATATTCAAACAAGCCGTTTTTCTTTGCGATTTGGTTGGTACCAATTTGGTTACTAAATTCAGGACAAATGAACAATGTAATTACTATTTCTCCAATGCAATGTATAGTTGATTATTAACAGACACTAATGTTCTTAAAAAACTTTATTTTGATTTTAACCTTACGACTTTATCACTTCATAGAAGGTGCTCCCTTGCTCTTTATATGGCAAGCGAGCACCTTCTACACTCAGCGGCAGAATTAATCGCCCACCCTATGTTTTGTCATTAATTCGGAGATTTTTGTAATTCTGAATTTTTTTAAAGTTTTTAATATCGAAGTACATCTTGAAAAAGGAAACAAGCACCAATTAATTGACATTTTCTGTTTACTCTTAAAAAATTACAGAAAAAAAAGTTTTTGAAAATTTTCATTTTGAACAAGGTTAGCAATGCATGAAATTGATGGAAAAAAGTATTGTTGTCAACGAACTTGACCTCAATTAATGAGTGTTACTCCCCCGTGCCCTAATCACATCAAAGAGCCTGCGTGGAAGTGTATGCATGATGTTTTGAATGTCAACTTGTGGGATGTTTTCCCATTCTTCCGACGCACTCTCTAATGGTGGTTGAAGCTGGTCTCCGTGCGCGAATCCGACGTTTTAGGTTATCCCAGATGTGTTCTATTGGATTGATGTCTGGACTGTTTGCTGGCCATGGTAAGGTTCTGATGTCAACTTCATTAAGGTATTGCAAAACCAATCGAGCGACGTGACAACGTTCGTTGTCTTGCATTAAAACAAAGTTGTCTCCAATAAATGGCGCAAACGGAATGGCATGATCTTGAAGAACTTCTTGTACATATCTGTGAGCAACTAGACCGCCTCTATCAAAAATTACCATGTCCGTACGAGCCTCGTAAGAAATTCCTCCTCATACCATTATTGAGCCTCCTTGGTAAACCCATAGCTTGAACAAGAGAACAAGGAGTAAACCGCTGTATACACGCTGGCGGCCATCGCGATTTCTTAAAGCAATTCTGCTCTCGTCGGAGAATAAAACATTATTCCACTGAATCGTGTTCCACATACTGTATTCCTGCGGAGTCTAGCTGTTTTGTGATGCGGGCGAACCTGTGAGGCTCGGTAAGGGCGTCTCGCTGAAAGATTATTTTCTGCTAACCTTCCGCTCACGTCCACATTTCTAACCTCAGCAAGACGATTATGGGCTTCAGCGGCGGTACAAAACCGATCTCTTAAAATCGTGCTTATAACAAAACGATCGTCCCTCACGGAAGTGCAGCGATGGCAGCCCTGACCAGGCCTTCTGGTGTAAGAACCCGTCTCCCGAAAGCGCCTGACGGCATCTCTGATGGGTGGGTGGTTAATTCTGAGTGTATAAAGTGATATAATAAAGCTGTAAAATACTTTCACATATTTTTTTTTTCATTACCTTTCGTCAATAGCTTGGTTTATATTCAATACCCTTATAAAAGATATATGAAAATTGAAAGTGATGATTTAAAAAAGTAGATAGAAAAGCATCTTCAAATAAGTGTAAATCTGCTAATTTTATATTTTACACAAATTTATTTTTGCCATACAGCTCTTTAAAGAATTGGAAAAGACCAACAATCATCTAAAAAAATTCAGTCACGTTAACAAGAAAGCCTTAGATCAATTCATGAGTTTTTCTGATCAAAAGGAAAAACTTCAGAAGAGGAAAGAAGAATTAGACAGAGGGTACTGCAGTTAACATTTAGTTTTAAAATAAAATTAATTAAAGGGTATTCTTAATTTTCTTGCAGAGATGAGAAAATCAAGGAACTTCTCAATATGTTAGAGCAGCGCAAAATGGAAGCTATTCAATTTACTTTCAAGCAAGTCTCCAAGTATTTCTCAGAAGTATTCAAGAAACTAGTACCGACCGGTAGGGCAAAATTAGTCATGAAGACTCTAGATAACGAAGAGGGTCGCGAAATTCGTCCGGAAGATACGAATTCCGATAAGTTCACCGGTATTGGTATTAAAGTGTCATTTACGGAGTCCGATGCTGAAATGCGAGAAATGAATCAACTTTCCGGCGGTCAAAAGTCTCTCGTGGCCCTGGGTTTGATATTCGCTATCCAGAAATGTGATCCCGCCCCGTTTTATCTATTCGACGAAATCGATCAAGCTCTGGACGCCCAACATAGAAAAGCAGTGGCCGATATGATACACGAATTATCGGGTGAAGCGCAATTTATAACGACTACATTCAGACCCGAATTGTTAGAACACGCAAATAAATTCTACGGTGTTAAGTTCAGAAATAAGGTCAGCCATGTTGAATGCGTCAGTAGAGAAGTCGCGAGGGATTTCGTCGAAGACGACCAAACCCATGGTTAACATAAATTATTTTTTATGAAGTGATTTTGTTTTAAGTGTGATTTTATATGTCGTTTAATTGTAAAAATACATAATTTAACAATTCATCGAAAAACATAAATATTGCGTTGATATATACAAAAAAGTTTTGCTTTATTTATGTATACAAATCAATTTTTTTTTATTAAACAAAAAATACTAAACTTTTAGTCAACAATATTTTCATGGTAATTTCTTTCAATGATTTTTTTAAACTTCTAAAAAGTGAAAGACAAGCTTTGTAGGAATGGTTGGAAATGAATTATGTAAAGAACTAACTACACTTTGTTCGAACCTTAGAAGACAGTACAGGCCTTATGGAAATATGATGCAACGATATCATGTTTCATTGCAGAAAATTTTAAATTAATATATAAACGCAAATAAAATATAATGGTTTTATTTACGTTCTATTTCGGGTTAAAACGTAAGTCAAACAAACAATGTAATAAAATATAATGCAATAATTTATAAACAGAGCATGAAAATTGTCTTACTGTTTATTGTTGGTAATATTAGTTTTGATAGATAATCACATAACCTCACTGACTGTCATTTCAAAACATTCGTACATCAATAATTTGAATTCTAAAAATTAACAGTTTTTTTTTCTGTTAAATGAATATTTATAATATCTGTTGGCTTTTCGTCACTTATTTTTATTGGTTACAAGTTTCTATATCCTCAGTTATATTTGTTAAAATATATACATATGAATTAGCATCTTAATAATGTTGGTTAACATAAACAAACCAAAATGACATTCATGAATGACAGTAATTTTCTCATGCGCCACGTACCAACCAATGATGCTAAAAATTACTATGAATTATACGGAACAAATCTTACAACATCGCCTACGAGAGATAGAGACGTGTTTATATACATATGGCAAGTGCGTAAAAGAGGACAATACTCCATAAGAGCCCATGCTGTCTTCTAAAGTGCGAACAAAGTATAGCATAATGAAAAGTCTCTTTATAAGAACAATTAACCAGGTAGGGATGCATAATGTATTATTGAAGACATTCAGTGGCACACCATAGTAACTTGAACCCAGCACTCTTTATAACACAGTTTACAAAACAGTAAAGGAATGCAGAATCAAATTCAAAAAATACTGCGTCAAGCGGAGCAAGATGGAATTAATAATAAATGCATATGAAATGATTAATGGTAGAATATTTATATAACAAAAAAATCCGAATTGTTCTCATAGATAAAGTGGAAGATATAAAAGTAAAAAGATGTGAAATGAATATGTAAGCCACTAGCTCTGGACACAGCAAAAAATGAGCAAAATAACAAGTATAAATGTTGGGGGAAGGAGAGGACAAAATCAACAAACGACATACAGGATGGGGAGTAATAGATTGGATCAAGTACACTGATCAAATAATTTCTAAAAAACATCTAAACGTGTGATTTCAGTAATAAACGAATAACGAAAAATAGTGGTAAAAATGAGATACCCGAGAAAACGATAAAACAGTAGGAAGAATAAGAAACATGAAAATATGAGCGAAAGTATAGACAAAATCGTTACTCGATATAAAAGAATCAAAAATTGATATAGTTAAAGTAATAAAGTAAAACCCCACAAAGAGGATAAAATATAAAAATACGTTAATCGGAAAATTAACTAAGGATAGAAAAGAATGGGGAAAGTTTATTAGTATTAAAGTATTAAGTAAAAAAAAAGATAAAAATTCGTCTCTGTCCAGGCAAAAAAAGTAATATTATTTTAATTATCAAATAATATGCATTATCTAATACATTTTGTTGAAAAAATTCTGTATAATTTCACCTCAATTTCAAGAAAAAGGACATTCACAAAGTTACGATTTATTATTAAAAATGACCGATCCAAAAATAAGTTATCTTATTTAAAATTTTGTTATGAATGACACATACAAAATAGAATTATAAACACCATATTTCATATTTATGATGAAATTTACACTAAAGATAAAATTCGGTAACTTACTCTTGCATTAAAACTGAAAGTACACATTTCGTATATTATTTGAACTTAACAAAATCTTTGTATTATAATATGTATATATAATAATGTCCTTCCAATCTCTTTAATTATATCGCGCTTTTACTATTCGTCAATCCCTAATTAATTACCGTAACTACCTTTCATCCTATCGGTTTATCTAAAAGATCTTCTTAATAATAGACAATCAGTAAGGTGAAATTATAATCAAATAATAAGTTACTCGGCAATCACTAATCCGAGTACACGTAGTGAATCGCGATGTTAAGCGTTTCCACGCATGATGTTCGCGATACGTAATCCCTGTCTAGGGATACTAGTATCGTGCGATACTTGTGTTTGTTTTAAGCACTGCTTATATAACCTATTTCTGCAACTTTAATATTTTCTTAAAGTTTTTAACTCCGCTGTTAGGTTAAGCCCATTTGGACCAATATTTTCCTTGTTAGCTTTATAACTTTTAAACTGTATTATATATTGTTTGGAGATTTCAGCTCACGTGTTCTCTTATAATTTTATATCTATAATTTCAAGTGTCTGACATTAAGCCGGACTGGAATAAATGAAAATTTACTTATCTTGGATTGGGGACGATTTGGTCCAGTTTATATTTTTATTTGATTGAAATCAAAACGCAAAGCTTTTTCTACAACAAATTTGATTTTATTGATAGTTTTTTTGAGTACATGCTGAACAAAATATTTTTCTGTTGGTTTTGCAAATAAACTTGTCACAATTGTAGCATTTGATGTCTGATATACGCTCTCAATAAGTCTTCATCAATATCGGTCCTTCTGTCACTAATAATAGAGATAATATTCTCAGCAGCAGTTCTAATGGGTTGAGGTAATGGAGTGGCACTCCATACCATTTTGTTTTTAGCAATATACAAGGGATTCACAGAGCTAATTGCAGCCACGTGTGGTTCACTTTCTGTTTCAAAATCACTTGTTTCGTTATTTTCTGAATTACAGTCTGAAATATCTGAATTGAGCACTTCACGAATATCATATTCGTTCAAGTAACGTTGTTTTGCCATTTCGTTATACAGTATGAAAAAAGCGTGTGGATATTTAAAAAGCAAAACACAAACTGAACAAAGCTGTGTAAATTGGCATGTGTTTTCATAGCAAAATACAAAACTGGGAATTCCACAACTAAATTTGTACTTATCAGTTGTATTGTAATTATGATGGAGGATGCCACATAACGCGATACACAATAATATTAATTAAATATTTTAACGAGGTATTCAATCAAATTACATAATTATATTGGATTAAATTTTTACTATTACTGAAACATGTAGTATGGATCAAATGGTCTTTTAATCTAGGATTCGTATATTTTTTTAAATCTAACAGTAGGGTTAAATGAATTATTTTATTTTCAGAATATATATTTTTCATTTATTAACTTTTAATTTATTCAAGGCTTTAATTTCTTTTATTTAATTTAAGAAATAAAATCTTAATGACAGTCACGTTGTTTTTCTTTTGTTAACATTGTCTTTCAAGTTTCTGCATGTTTCGGACATTTGACACTCATCATGAATTAATTAACTTAATTTTTTTTATGTTATGGCTTGCCAGTATCTCCACTAAACGAATTTATTTTTTACACCTTGAACACAGCACCCAATAACAATTCGACACTTCAACATAGAAACAATTTAACACATACGAGTGTCAATAACGTACTAGCGTATGGCAACAATGTTTAAGGATCAAGTATTATGTGGCTTAACTCAGAAATAGCAAAACTACGTTTGGGCAAACACTCCGATCAATATTTTTGGCGTTTTAGTTAAATAATAATAAGCCATATCACAAACTGTGATTCTGTTGACAATGTTTATAGTTACTGCAAACAAAGCATTATAACATTGCTTGTACATGTGGTTCAAACATTAACATCTAAAAACCTATACTAATTGCGAAGTTCACTAAATTACACAAAAATAAAACGAACAAGAAAACTAATTTCTTAATAATATTTATTTGTGTAATATATATGTAAATTTTGAATACATCAATCAATAATTAAAACAAAAAATTATAAAATAAATAACATGTAATAAATATGAACCAAAGCACGATTACAATGAAATTGTTTTACTAGAAATTATAATCCTTAAACTCTAATTGGTGTTTATGTAGTTTTTGTCCTAAATATTTTAATATTATTTTTTTCATTTCCACTGGTAAGTGATTGCAAACCTTGGCTATTTGCGATATTCCACTTTTATGCACTGATATTGATGCAACTGTTGATCGTTTGAAGAGATCAAAATTTTTTTTCACAAATGTTATATCTTGTTCCAAATATTAAATAATTAGTGGTAATGCCACATAAAAAAATGTATTAGGTGTTTTTGTCCTAGCTTCAGCCATTGAAAATTAACTGTCATTGTGTCTATTTTTGAAGCAAGGTATACCCAATCTAATACGTAAATAATAATAATAGTCTTGAATGTCCAACAGGTGATTACAGAACATAAATGTAATAATTACAATATTAGAATAAGAAACAAATTAACGTTATAATTGGACATTGACCCTCACAGTAGGCAAATGAGCGGGGAAGTTGAATCGTGCACTAAGCCTCAGCACGTGTCCGGAAATTCGTGACAGAAAGAATGGGCGGCAGATTGTATTATTTAAGAGTTGCTATTAGAAGGTGCTCACTGGCGATTCTTTCTGTCTGAGAGCGTAGGCATATTGTGTCGCTGCAGCAAATCTCCCTGAGATTGAGATGGTTCCAATTGAATAAATTAGATAAATTTTGAAGGAGAGAAATTAAAAAAATCGTCGGTGTATTCTATCCATAATAAAAATCTATGGGCGACAAGGGATACCAAACAGTAGCTGATAATCCTGCCCAATATGACATCTGAATCATTAACACTGTTACTTTATAATGCATTTCCAATTAGCTTGAACCAAGGTCTATCGTGGCTTAATTGGTAAAGCAACGGTCCGGCAAACCATAGACTTGGGTTCAAGTCCTAACGTAGACAAAATTTTTCAATTAAAAATTTTGTATGACTTGGGGAAGTATGTGCTAGAACTAGTCCCTCTCTCCTTCCATGTAGGTGGGGTGGAGGTAACTTTGAAATCTTAAATAGGAGCCCGTATATTTGATTACAGATTAGAATTCTACTGGAAAAAGTACGCAGGATTTGTCTGAAACACTTTTTTCTATTCATGATAGATGGCTCTGTAATCGATGAAATTCAATTTTTTTCAATTTCTTGCACAGAGGACCTATGCATACGATTCTGCAATACGTATGCGATAAAAAATACGTTTTTTTGTAAATAATCAAAATTAATCTTAGAAAAGTTTTATTCATTTTACTAATTTCGTCACTTGTAGAAATGTAAATTGTTGGTGAATAACCCAACAACTACATACAAATACGAAAATATTTTTATAAAAATTATTTTCAACATAAGAAATGGTATTCCAAGAAAAATATAATTTTTTTTATTTGAAAGCACTCCGATAAGTCGCGAAGGAAGCCGCATTGACCTAGTATGTGAAGAAAGACGCCCGTTCCTGGGTCATGACAATTGTATTTTCTTGATAAGTCATTTTCCGTGGTATTCTTTTTATTGAAAACGAATTGCATAATCGTATGCATAGGTTCTTAGTGCGAGAAATAAAAAAAAAGAATTTAATTGATTTCAGCGCCATCTATCATGAACTGAAAAAATGCTCCAGACAAATCCTACGTACTTTTTCCAGTAGAATTCGAATCTGTAATAAAATATAAGGGTTCCTATTTAAGATTTCAAGGTTACCACCGCCCCATCTACGAGGGACTAATTCTAGCACTAATGTATTTCCTCCATTGAATTATTAATTTAAAATATGGACATTTTTAGTGAACTGTTTATTTTTCGTGATATTTGGAAGTTTCGAGTAAAAAAATACACGCAGTTTATGAAGGAGTTCTGAAGGCATTTTTTTTTAAACTTTTGTAGATAAATTTACTGAAATGGTAGAAATATTAACTAAACGTAATAATTGTATGATAATAACTTGTGATGATTTTAATATAATTTTTTAAATGAGTCAAACGAATTAAATATTTTTAAGGATTTAGTAGGTTCTTATAACATTTGCACTATTATAAACAAATCCATTAGGAAAAACAACTCTTTGGATAATATATCGCAATGTGTGTGGGTCTGTTCTCTCGTCTAGGGCTAAACATTAGTCATTGAACACCTTTGTCGCTTCTAAAGCTTCCCGATGTCACGAGCTTTTATGTTCTAATTGCGGGACGTTTTGGGCTGTCATTTTGTTTACTCCTGGGTCAGCTATTGAGTGGCCCATGAAGGTCGAAAATCCGAGTTCTGTTTGGCCCCAGGTTGCAGCAAATGGCGCTCTATGGAGGGCATAGTAGATTCCTAGGCCTCTAACGGCCACTCTCGAATGCGGACGACCCTCATGTTTGCGTGAGTCTCTCCACCTGTCAAGCCAGTCCTCTATGCTGTCGATGGCTCGCACCTTCCTCGGCATATCTGCCATGTATAAAATAAAGAGGTCTGGAAGAAAAGGGACCCCTGTGGGGCACCGGTCATGAGCGGCCGTCTTTCCGATGTGACGCGTTCGCTTTTCACCTGGAAGTTCCTTCCACTCAAATATGCTGTGATCAGGCCGACCAGGCCTTGGTTTGTGCCCACCTTGATCATCTTGTATATTAGTGCCAGACCGAATCAAAAGCCACCACCAAGTCCAAGAAGACCGGTAGTATGTTTCTGCTGGAACCCCCCTCGCCCCATTTATACAATGGCAAATTTTTATAGTGAAGTTTTTCATAATGGTCTATCAGATCACTTTGCTTGGAGGTTGGTGTGCCTCTTTGAGCCTACTGAACTGAGTCGAGTTTGTATTACATATAATAAATAGATAAATTATGAAAAAAATATTTTGTATTTCCAACTGCTTTGTGATGATTAAAGAAGCCAAATTGAGGCACGCGTCATAGGCGTGCGCTTTATAGTATGCAAATAAAAAAGAAAAGTTATAAATTTATAAAACGTGGTTACCGTTTTAAACGTCTTCCGTGAAGTCATAAAGTGGATAACATCGGTTAAATATTTGCAACATTAGGTGTGCTTTCACAGTTGCTTCAGTAAATTGTCTGCGGTGTGGGGAAAATGTGCTTATATGCAGAAAACGAGCATTCTACATCTAGTGACATATTTGCATAATTAAATTAATTTCACGTCCGACTGGGTAACGGATATTTCGCGCATTTATTCCAGAATGTACAAAATGATTCATTGGATAATAAATTAAACGGTAGATTACACAAAATCATAGATACATATAAATTAAATAAAAATTCCCCTTTAGATTTTACGCCAGTTTTTTTATATGTGCTTTGTACTTTTCACAATGTGTTTTCGTCGGGGACATTAGAAACATCGCAAATTGTACATTTAATTTTCGCCCCATTGTAAATTAAATCAGGATATCCGTTTATTAACTTATTTGCTTGGACGGACAATGGTCACTTTCTCGATACACCTAATTGTGACATTATTATTATATATAATAGTCTGTTGCAAAACAAATACGCGTTTCTCGCAATATACACACTATCTAATATCGCAGACGAAATTGTGTAAACTGCACATTGACCTGATAGGCCAGTGAAGCGCACCTCGAAAGTGACATCTCTAGTGATGATAACTGGCTTAATATATTAAATTTTATCAGTAAAATAAATTATAACTTTCAAATAGCTTTTACAACAGAGCGTAAAGTAGTAACAAATAAAAAGAGATGAAATAATCAGTCGATAACTAATGGCATTAGGGTTTTATCAAAACGTCTTATCCATTATAACGGGGGTGCTCAGATTTTTTGGGATTGCTATCCACCACAAATCATTTAGGTAACAAGCGATCGACACGTACTTATAAGTTAAACATCTAATAAAATTGCAACGTCAGAAATTTTCTTTAGTCACTACTTTCATTTAGAATTTAGATGTTGATGCATGGTACTGCATATCATTCACAAACTTATCGAAGGACGGTTCGTAATTACTGAATGCCAACCGCAGGCATGCTGAGAGCTGTTTGTCAGTTAGTCGATTGCGATATTTCGTTTTAACAATTTTCATTTCTGAAAAAACAGACTCGCACAAGTAAGTTGATTTAAAGAATCTTGTTAACTGAAGAGCTATTTGTTTTAAACAAGGATATTTGTTTTCGAATATGAAAGACCAAAACTTGGCATCAGTTGCTCTGGCTTTGAGATGTATATCTGAAATTATCTGCAATACCTAATTTTGTACTGAAGAGATCTCCATATTAAAAGTGTTTGATATTTCAGTAGCAATTTTTTCAACGTCTTCACCAGAAAACGGATACCTCATGAAAGTTACATCAGTTGCTTAAAATCAGAGAAGCGTCTTTCAAATCCACTCTAAATGTTTTTTAGCTGTGTCTCGTAGTTGTCATAATTTGAGTGAGAACTTGCCCTTCTTTTCAAAGTTCGAAATTTTGTATTGACCCTTTTGTTTAGCTGCTTAATCAACAGCTTCAATTTATTTATAAAAGCGTTTGTTGCGCTAACCATATCAATAATGGTTTTATTTCTTCCCGGTGGTTCCAAATTAATGATATTCAAATGATTTGTCACATCTGATAGGAAAGCTAAATCACGGAGCCATTTTCGTTCGTGAAGAAAAGAAATGGTTTCAGGTAATAGTTCTTGAAATCACTCTAAAAATTTTCCGCGCCTCAACCATTTTATGTCTGTATAAAGAAGTAAATCAGTGTGCTCGGCAGAGTCGCTAGCTTCCAATTGCACTTTGAAGAGGCAACGTTGCAAGCTTCGCGCACGGATTGAATTCAGGATCTTTGTGGCAATATCCACGACATCATTTATATTTAGTATTTTTGAACATAGAACTTGCTGATGAATGATGCAATGGAATGCGAAAAATGATGGGAAGTATTCGTTAGTTCGACACAATGCAACAAACCCAATTTGATTGCCTGTCATTGATGGTGCTCCATCAGTTGTAATTGACACATATCGTATTACAAAATTTAGGAAAACTGTAAATATCTTCTCCGCGAATTTTTTCTTTCAGAGGCAGCAACGTTAACAATTCTTCTTTAGGCGACATATCAGGAAATACCATCCGAATGAAAATACATAATTGAGCAGTATCAGTCATATCGGTGGACTCATCAAACTTCAAAGTAAAGTATGTACATTCCATAATATCATTTTCTAGTTTCTGTGTTCATGATTTCGATACGTCTAGTAACAGTTTGGCGAGATAATTGAAAATCTTTGATAGCAGATATCATCTCTGTTATATTTTTGTCATCAAATAATACATTCGCCGCTTCAACAAATGATTCTTTAACTACCGCTCCATCTTCGAAAGGTTTCTTGTGTTACGCCAGTATGTAGAAAATTTTAAAAGACGCGATTGTAGCAGCTACTACGTAAAGTATGTACATTCCATAATATCATTTTCTAGTTTCTGTGTTCATGATTTCGATACGTCTAGTAACAGTTTGGCGAGATAATTGAAAATCTTTGATAGCAGATATCATCTCTGTTATATTTTTGTCATCAAATAATACATTCGCCGCTTCAACAAATGATTCTTTAACTACCGCTCCATCTTCGAAAGGTTTCTTGTGTTACGCCAGTATGTAGAAAATTTTAAAAGACGCGATTGTAGCAGCTACTGATTGTTTCGCTGGCCTAGTAAACATGGATTGCTCTCCCTTTAAACTATTTTTCCAATCTTCCACCTTTCGTTTTCTTAACGCACTGTTTTGCGGAAAATGATTTTCATAGTTTTTATGCATAGTTTCATAATGCCTTTCTAAGTTCTCGCGTTTGGGCAATGCCACTGACGATCGAAAAACGAGACAAATACACTTCTCTTTGACCATAATAAACAAAAATTATTCCTCCCAATCGTTATTAAAATGGTGCGTTTTACTTTTTTCCCGCACTCATTTTGCCTTTCAAATATTTATTATATTATATTACGTGTCGTTCAGATACATAGTTATGACTGGCATAGTGTCGTGTCGTTGCGGATTTTTATATGAATATGACTAATTCGAGAAGAATCGGGAAGGGTCGCCGAACGATGCGCAGTTGCATTGCCTCGGGAGTCTCGCAAATTCCAATGAGAGACAGACAGCCTAGAGTTGACGTTCGAAAGAACTCGAATTTGTGAAGTGATTATTTTTTATTTTTTCGCGATCGACTCCAAAAGCTCGCGCGATCGACTGTTTGGGCACCCCTGCATTATAACTTTGAGTGGAAATAGTAACATTAAGATCTTTTATAATAAATACAAAGCTGTATATAGAGACGTGATATGAAAAGTCAATAACAAGCTGCTTCTATGAAGAAATAAAAGCGAAGCAGTTTGGAAAATAATTCTAAAAAATGTGAATAAGCTAAATTATGTGAAAAATAACATTGTTTTGTCCTAAATAGCAATGAATTTAAAGAACCTTTACTGGTAGCAAATTTCTTTAATAAATATTTCAGTTCCGTTAGCTGATGATAAGATAATAAACGTAGACTTCCCAAGTCTCATATAAAACATTATTTTTTTGTCCGCCCAATAAAAATGAAATTCGAAAAATTGTATCTGGTCTGAAGAATATGTATTCATTAGAATGTGATAGTATTAGTACAGTTCTCATAAAAAGATGTTTGGATAAAATTATTATTCCACTGACAGGTATAATAAGTAATTGTTTTTTAAAGGGTTTATTTATTTATTTATTAGGGCCCCAATGTCTTAAGCTGGTAGTTTGTCAAGATACCAGGACCGCTTAGAGTGCGTATGATGTGTGGTAAAGTTTTCGATGGTTTTATTATTACACTTTATCAGCATAAGACGGTAGAAATGTTGAATTGACTTTCACTTCCTCAACATTTGAGGGTAACTCTCATGCGCTGGTTCCGAGATTCGAACCCTCTACCTCACCTCGTTGTCCTAAGCTCAAACCACTTGCACCATTCAGCCGCCCTTATTATTAGTGATCTAATGTTACCGGTATTCTAATCGGGATACCAGCCCCTTATAAGTAACTGTGGGTCTGTTTCTTTGCTGAGCGTTATTTTTAAAATTATCAAGAAATTATAGCTAATAGATTAATTAAATTTTTAGATCAATATAGTATTTTAAATGAAAGATAGTTGGGCGCGTTCGACTATATTCGCAGTGACTGCATTTCTAGATGAAATACTTAAACAATAGTGAGAACAGTTATGTATAGGAGTATTTTTAGGTTTAAACAATGTCACAATATTTTATTAGAAAAATTAGCTCGTTATGGTATCAGAGGTTTGGCCTTGGCATGGTTTAAAATGTATTTATTTATTTGAAGCCGATCTAACTATGTTGAAATAAAGGTAACAGAATTAAATTTGCGTGAATTAGGAACAGGAGTACCCAAGGGCGTCACTACTGGTCATATCTAATAAAAATGAGAACGTAAGTTATGCAGTTGAAACCTCTACAAACGCAATGAAAACGTAAGTTATGCAGTTGAGACCTCAACAAACATCATGAACCATTATTTTCGAAACAATTCTTTGTCTTTAAACAAAACCAAAACAGATGCAGTCGAATTTAGTGCAACAGGTCAATTGGGTAACATGGTAGACATGCGTGGCATGAGAATATATTATTTTACTCATTTTCGTTATATGATTATATAGAGAAAATTTGTTTGGGGTAGTTCAGTAAATATTATAAGAATTTTTAGACTTCCAAAAAGAGCTATTATGAACAAAGTCAGTGTAAGAGTAAGTTATAACAACTTATTTAAAGTAAAATTTTAATATATTTACTAAATTAAATTAAAGTCCCACTTATCACAAAAGTTTTATCATAAAAGTTACGTATTAGAAATAGTGTGTATTCTGTTTGCTAGGGTAAATATGAAATTGATTATTCAATGAAAAATTACACAAATATATTTACATTGTTGTATGCAACCACGTACAAAATCAGCTGTTTGCGCATTTTAAGAATGTGTATTACTTAAATGTTTTTGGGAAATTTGGGAAAATATTTTGGGTATATATTCTATATAATTTAATCTTTCCATTAATCAAACGTTGTCTTTTTATTTCAAGGACACCCGGTATAATCTCGTACAAAGTATTGAAGCATTTGATTTAATAACAATTTTGTAAAAATACTATACAGTGGAGTGTATATTCCCCTTATCGAGTAAAGTAATTTAGAGTACTTTTAAGCCATAATTTCGTACTTTTTCTCTAATCGAAGTCTGAAGATTACAAATAATTCATTAAATTGAATTATGGCAATACATAGAGAACACCAATCGTCTCCGGGGATATTATTTCGCCCTTCTGACACGATTAAGTGATTCTGTGTAATTATTGTACACTTGAATGAAAAATATTTCATAATTTTCTAATTACTTTGGGGACATGTGCAGTTCTCTTCACCTTCAGGAAATGCGACTGCTATTTCCATATGCAAAAGCTGACAAATATGAAACTGATTTTTAATGTTTGATTTATTAAACCAAAATTACGTTATAGGCTGGTTAACATAATGGGATATCTTATCACTCTCATAAGTTACATACGGCTGCCTACGTAATTATTTTACTAATTTAAAATCTTAGTTTATTTTATAAAAATGAAATACATCTATTAATTCTTAGAATCGCTCATTGATTTGATAACAAACGATTCTTCAAGAAGTACTAGGTGCGTTGCAAGGTTATTGAGAACAAATCAAGTTCGCGTATGGCGTGCGCTAAGACGCGACCAATTGCATCCACTTCGGCAAGCGTTCTGTGAATGGTATTTAAATATCGATTTGCACATTCGAAATTCCATTCTATGGACAGATGAATGTTTATATGCTCAAGATGGTATTTTATCAATATTCATAAACAACATCACTGTGGATTAGAATCCACATTTAATTATACCTAGAAATCAACGTCTCGCTGGTTTAAAATATTTTGGGGTGGTTTATTGGGTGAATGATTGGCAATGTTCCGTCAAAACTATTTTTTTAATATTTTTTTTCATTATTTTTAGTTTATTCATATTTTGTCGTACCGCATAAATGAAGAAAATTATTTAGATTTTCTACAACTTTCAGAATTTTTGGATACCGTGTCTCTAAATCTCCGGCAAAATATAATTTTTATGCGCGATGGGGCAGGTTGCACTTTGTACGAATTGTACTGGATTACCTGGCCAATAGTTTCCATGACCGTTTGATTAGTAGGGGTGGTCCAATACCTTGGCCAACGCGATCGCCAGATCTGACACCTTGCGATTACTTGAAATTGAAATTCCTTTGAAATGTAAGTTAATAAACTCCTGTAACCGATATTAATGATTTAAAAAACCGTGTACCTCAAGCAACGCAACAATTAACACCGCAAATGTTACGTAACGCTATTCAGGCAATAGCAAGACGCGCTAAAACATGAATAGCTGCTGCCGGAAGACAATTCGAACAAATATAGTGTTTCATTATACGTTTTTAAATGTGTAATAAAAAAATTTACATGTTATATGTATATATATATATTTTCTTTTAGGTTTCCGCGGGTAGTAGTATGTGTTGTAACTGGATTCCGGGTTTTCTTCCACGTTTCCACTGTTTGGTCTTCGTAAATACCGGTGCTGGTTTCTGGACGACGTTTCGGCAAAATCACATTTGCCATCTTCAGGTCTGCGATAACTGTCTGTTTCTGCTTCTGGTTACTCGTAAACTGAGTTTAGAGTAGTTTACGAGTCTTCGTAAAGACTCTTAAAAACCGGTGCTGGTTTCTGGACGACGTTTCGGCAAAATCACATTTGCCATCTTCTGAGTTTAGAGTAGCTTACAAGTAACCAGAAACAGACAGTTATCGCAGACCTGAAGATCGCAAATGTGATTTTGCCGAAACGTCGTCCAGAAACCAGCACCGGTCTTTACGAAGACCAAACAGTGGAAACCCGGAATCCAGTTACAACAGGTGATTCTAAATATATGCGATAAATTTTATGTGCTGACTCCTAGGGTTATTATGATCTTAAAAGTTCATATTAATTTATCTTAAATGGTTTAGTTTTAAAGTTACGAAATGTTTAATAGTAAATTGAAAGTGTTGGAAATGACCGCCTTCAACTGCAATCTTCCGTTGCATTAGTTGGTGAGTGTGTTGAAGAATACCAGGGATGTTTCGAATTATCTCAAATGCTGCAACAATACGATTCATTTGTTGTAGTATAACTAACGAGATCTAATATCATAGCTGTCTTTGCAAAAACATTCGTTTTGAAAAGAAAATATTTATTAAAACCACGAAAACCTACTCGGACAGCCAGACAGTTCCGTGTTTTGACTCCTGTCTGGCTGTCCGAGTAGGTTTTCGTGGTTTTCCTTCTCGTTTAAGACGAATGCTGACAGCTTAACATCTTAAGTCGCTCCACGGGCGCATAGATAATAATAACTCATGTCTTGCGTTTCGCTGTTTTTGTTGTCTATCTATTTTAGAATACTAAGGCATGATTTATTATTATTAAATTGGAATGTATCTTTGGATAATTTTATCCATAGCAACTACAAATGTATGACATTAATATACTGTCATTTATGTTTTATATTCCCTGAAAAAGGCATCATTTGCTGAAACATGTAGGATTGTTTTAAATATATACATTTTGAAGTAAAACCAGACCTTAAATCGCCAACAAATTGAATTTACCATAACACACAAAGGTCACGAAATAATTATCTTTATATACATACATATATATATATATATATATATATATATATATATATATATATATATATATTATACATATATATATATATATATATATAAGTGTTTAGATAATTTCTTAGCCGTTTATTAAATATAACAATTGATAAATTATTGGAGTTTTTCGGCTTTTATATGAAATAATTACAAATATCAAATTACAATGTATGAAATTGCAGAGTAAGTGGGGATGTAAACATTGCTGTCTACAAATTACAAATCATACGAAATTTCGTATGATTTGCTTTGTAATTTGTAGACAAATTAGAATGTATGAAATTGCAGAGTAAGTGGGGATGTAGACAGCAATGTTTACATCCCCACTTACTCTGCAACTTCATACATTCTAATTTGATATTTGTAAATATTTCATATAAAAGCCGAAAAACTCCAATAATTTATCAATTGTTATATATATATATATATATATATATATATATATATATATATATATGTATGTATATATATACAGATTTACAGATAAACATAGAAAATATAGTAATTACGTCTTCTTTATAATTAAGGAGTTAGCGTCAACTATCTTGCATTTTGCAAAAATATTCTTCATATTTAAATTGAAACTATCTTTACTTTTGTAAGCGTTTTACGCCTGCAAGATTTTTTAAAAACTGGCTTTTATTTTTAAAAACGATAATGATTATTTGTTCAAAACGAAAAGAATACTTTTTTTTATAGAGCATAGTTTTTCGCACATCATCATATATGTATAGATTTAAACCTATTATACAAAAGAAATATATATGAACAGATGATCAAGTATAAAATACATATCTACATACACTGGTGTTCCAAAAGTTGGAATTTCACCGTTAATTTGTGGACAGATTTATTGCATCTCGTCGCACTGTGGATAATAAATAATTATATGGAAAAATATTTCTATATACAAAATCATTTTTTTATAAATCATGTAAGTCATAAATTATTATTAAGTCATGTATATGAGTTATGTTTGACGTTATAACAAAAATAAGTGTGCATATTGTCGCGTTGCATTCACTTACACCCCAATAAAGTTATTTCAATTGAATGAAGGATTTCACAGCAATATGTTAAATATTTACTGAAAAAAAATGCTAAATTCCAAGTATAATATATTACCACTTAGTACAGACTGCTATCATTAGATATGTTTAAACACAGTGCTGGGGACGTATTAATTTCAAAAATCTCGGTTCAGGAGTATTTTCATGATTATGATGTTTAATGATTTATTTGTATTTAATGTTAATGTGAGATTTAATGTTATTGTGTAATTTTGTAACCTAACATGCTCGTTTCTTTTCTGCTTATATAGTAGTATTAGATATGAATGTCTATGTTATATGTATGTTGACGCTCTTACATACGCAAGAAGGACTGCGACTATTCACTAGTAATCAACCATTCTCCAAAAATGTGTATATTCGTAATATAAAATTTTCTTTTTAATGTGATTAGATTGAATATAGTCGACTCCATTTGATGTTAGTGAAATCACTTGTCCCATATGATCAAATAATGCTGTCGTCACTACACCACTAGTATATCCTTGCAAATTTGTTATCATATTTTCAATTGGCGATTTTTAATTCATTCTAGTTGGTTCATTAATTGTCAAATGCAGATTGAACATGTTCAGTAAATCTTTCATTCTCTTTGTATTATTATCATAAGTTTTGTTGAAATGTATATTGAAACTTCTAATTAATGTGTTTGTTTTGTATTTTAACCTTTAGTACAATATAACCCGTAATATATTAATATTTCTTCTAATTTTATAAAAAAAGTTTAATGTATCTCCATCCGGAGGCCTATATATATATATATATATATATATATATATATATATATATATATATATATATATGTAAAATAAAAATTGTTGGGGAATCCGGCAATAAAAACCTTTAGTTAGTCAATTAGAGTCCTTTATTTTTTACCTTATATTTCGCTCTGTAGATTTAGAGCTTCATCAGAGGTCACTTTAATCAAAAGAAAATACAACATTAGCTAATTTAGTCTACTAATTATAAGATTAATACTTACAAAAGCGAAACTATTTTTTGTGAGAGATATAACATTTTTAAAAAAACAAAACCTATAGAGAAACAAGCAGTCCACGTAATACAAATAAAACTTTATATTAATTAAAAATTGTTACTTTAAAAGCTTATTGTTTTTACATATTAAAACCATTTAAAAAATTATTATTTTTTCAACAAACACATCTAAAAAGAAACACACACGTAGTAAAGAACTAATTGTCTTGATGTAAATTACATTTTAACAATTCAAGTGTCGACAAGGTAGTGTATTAAATTTTCGAAACCAATGTCATACTCGTATATGCAAAACCTATGATAAAAGTACAGTAGGTAAAAAACAAGCAATGTCAAGGTTAACGATATATATACAGATGTTCAAAAGTTGCGTGCTTAATTTCAATAATGTGCAGGCTACAAACAGGTTAAACTTAATTAAAAAGAATTTGCAAAATTAAAATTATAATCATATGAAAAAATTGTGGAAGGACAAATGTGTTAAATGACATCAATAGAGTTAATATTCTGTGTATTTAGATGACTTGAGTTTTTGATATGAGAAAAAGTCAGTAAAAAGGCATATATTGCGCTTAAATTATTTGTGTCAGATCTGAAATTCATAGCGTGAGGATTATTATTGATCTCAACCATCTCCAAAAACTCCCTACATTTTAAACTATTAACTCTCTGGAGGATTTTAACATTCTCAAAATTTGGGTTGTGGTTGTATTTGATCATATGTGAGGACAAAGCACACAACATCCTCCAGAGAGTTAATAGTTTAAAATGTAGGGAGTTTTTGGAGATGGTTGAGATCAATAATAATCCTCACGCTATGAATTTCAGATCTGACACAAATAATTTAAGCGCAATATATGCCTTTTTACTGACTTTTTCTCATATCAAAAACTCAAGTCATCTAAATACACAGAATATTAACTCTATTGATGTCATTTAACACATTTGTCCTTCCACAATTTTTTCATATGATTATAATTTTAATTTTGCAAATTCTTTTTAATTAAGTTTAACCTGTTTGTAGCCTGCACATTATTGAAATTAAGCACGCAACTTTTGAACATCTGTATATATATCGTTAACCTTGACATTGCTTGTTTTTTACCTACTGTACTTTTATCATAGGTTGTGCATATACGAGTATGACATTGGTTTCGAAAATTTAATACACTACCTTGTCGACACTTGAATTGTTAAAATGTAATTTACATCAAGACAAGTAGTTCTTTACTACGTGTGTGTTTCTTTTTAGATGTGTTTGTTGAAAAAATAATAATTTTTTAAATGGTTTTAATATGTAAAAACAATAAGCTTTTAAAGTAACAATTTTTAATTAATATAAAGTTTTATTTGTATTACGTGGACTGCTTGTTTCTCTATAGGTTTTGTTTTTTTAAAAATGTTATATCTCTCACAAAAAATAGTTTCGCTTTTGTAAGTATTAATCTTATAATTAGTAGACTAAATTAGCTAATGTTGTATTTTCTTTTGATTAAAGTGACCTCTGATGAAGCTCTAAATCTACAGAGCGAAATATAAGGTAAAAAATAAAGGACTCTAATTGACTAACTAAAGGTTTTTATTGCCGGATTCCCCAACAATTTTTATTTTACATACTTGTTTTAACGGCAAAGACTCTTTGTCTACTTATATATATATATATATATATATATATATATATATATATATATATATATATTTACAATCTGTTTATCTAATTAAACAGCACTACATTCAATAAATAAATCAGTAGTTTTTAATTGAATATCATTTTTCACAAAAATGCATGTGATCTCTCAGTTTTGAAAAAAATACGAGCCCTAATATCGATAATTTTATGTTAAGCAATGTGTTATTTTGAATCCATTGCTCAGTTATAGCAAAGAGGCGAATTTCCACTTCAAAATATGCTCAGATGATGTATTTTATTATTAATGCTATGAATATTCTGACGTAAAATATTCAAAATTCTATTATCTCTATGCAGGGTGTAAACGAATTATTCCTGCATACTTTAATATGTAATAGCTGTAATAATATTAAGCATAAAATGCTAATGCACAAAAACTCTATTCGAACGAGATCAAAAAAAAATATTAATAAGTGCGCGTGGCTCGACCCGAGCTGGTAAATTCAGTATTTCTTTATAACTGCACCTACCCCTACTGAAGCGTAGTGGTGGGGGTAGATGCGATGATGCACACTGTAAGTCAGAAGTCAGTCTGTTATCAACTTCCGTGAAGTTGATAACAACTTCATTATTCAAATCACGAATTAACAGATATCGTCTTGCTATACGGTGAAACAGGTGGAAATGTTAGAACTACTAGACGTATTTATGAAGGGCGGTTTCCGAACCGAAGGTGTCCATCAAATGATTTAATTTTACAAACCGTGTACAGATTGAGAGATCGTGGTACATTGCACCCAAGTTATGAAGACCGTGGCCATGAAAGACGATCTTCGGCAATGTATTTTTCAAACTGCGACCTATATCCGCGAAGACCTAGCCGTGTTAAATCGTGTACCTACTTCGAAAGTTTACCGATCGGTTAGAAGCTTGTATTTATGCAAATGGCAGACACATTGAACATCTCTTTTAAGCTTTCCATCCGTTTCACACAAATCTGCCCTTTGTAAGGCAAAGAAATTGTCATTAAAAAAGAGAAAGATAGAACACAGAAAAAAATATGAACATTCAATTAAAAATTACAAACGTAATTTATTATTTCTCGGCGTGAAGGTCAGGCCATGGACCTACTTATAAATAACAACAGAACAGCTTATAAACTTTTCACGCAAACATATATTACATTACTGAAATGGAAGGCGATTTTTTGGTGAGCTTGAACAAATAAATGCATATTTATTTGTTGAATCGGCAACATATAAACATATAATTTCTATTTATTTAGAGTCGGTTTGAATACAGGACCGTATTTGAAAAGTTTGTGTCCCTAAATTTCCGCAAAAATTAAAGCTTCGATAGAATAAAAATTTTTGCAGATTTGAATTGTTTATTATATATTAGCGAACGTCGGTATATTTCATTTATACCGTGTATGTGGGTACTTCAAAATATTTAGTAACAATGATGTTACCAATTAATCACTTAAGGCCTTTGTCTCGCAAACATAAACATTGGTTTTGCTGTAATTTGGTAATTTTCTAAATAAGACTAACTGCAACATCATATTAATACTAATGAGAAAACCTATGCTAAAGACAGAGAATGCCGTATGTTCTTGAATGTTACGCTCAAAAAGAGAGGCTCTAATTGGAAAGAACTTCTGAATGGAATATAATAAATATTACAAAAACAATTTGAAAGATACTTGAGTGGGTAAAAACCTCACCATCTTTTTTATAAATGAAAAACATTTTTAATAATATCGAAATATTATTAAAAATCGAGTGTGGAGAACACAATATAAATAAATATTTGTGTGAAAACTACTATCTAGACTATCTGTTTCGTCTTGCTATATACTCATCAGGGCATGATGCTGTGATAGACCTATCTTGCACCGAACTATTACATAAATCTGTCAATCTATAGGATATTTATTATAAAACAAAATCATTTTTTTAATTGTATCGAAGTATTATTAAAAATCGGGTGTACCATACCAAAATTTAGTTTTACCGAAACAGTGCTTATTTGTTAGAATTAAATTACGGCTTTATTTTTGTACTTTTTTTCCTGTACACGTCTAAGCATTTGACTTAATTGATTTTATTTTAGAGAAATGCCGAATATTTCACTTTTCTATTTGTAGTTTCTGTGTAATTTGGAAGAAATATTTCAAACAGCGAGCACATCGCTTAAATTGTGGCGGTGTAACGTAAAGTTCTATGTAAAGTTAAGTAGCGCTGACCTAAGCATTGGGTTAACTGCGAGCAGTGTAAACGGGACCAATACCAGTAGCACCAATCATTACAAAAAATAACAATTTTCTTATAAATTCTGCATTATCAAATACACTTTGTAATCTAGATATTGGTTTTTATTTAATATTGACATTGTTAAGTCGAATGTTGGGTCAATGATATTAGATGTCGATGAGACCTCTTGTTTTAAAACGTTCAATTCCAGCAATTTTTCGGCTTTCCTTTTTTTGTTCTCGTAAAATTTTATTAGTACTTTTTTATCTACTTCTCAAGAGCGAACAGTGCTACTTGCATTAAATGATATAGTTACTTTATCCTATGCAGCCTCTATGTTTCCACGTTTTCTGCATTACTGGTTTTATCCAATAAAGTTATTAAAATAAACAGCAAGTTCAGTTCATGTACTATAAAATCGCAAGTGCGGTAGTTAAATTTGTCATAGCTAATGTTTTTGGTAATATTTTTGGATCAAAACGTAAAAGCTTAAAAATTGCCAAAAACGACTTCGATATAGAAAAACAAAGGTGTAGAAAATCAGCACACAATAGAAAATTATCTAGCCACCAAGCAAATAGAAGATTGTTAAAGATGATCTGGTTGCTGAACAAAATGGTAAGAAATTAAGACTAGCAAAAGTAAGATTACTGCTAAGTGTAGATAAGTCTGTATATGCACACATTAAAAACTGTACCAACGTTTAAAGGTACGGAATAGTTTTAAAAACATGTACGAACACAGAGGGTTAATGAGAAAATTGGGCTCTCTATGAAATTTAATATGTCAGATTGGAAAATACGAATAGTATGTAAACATATACTAGACTTTCAAAAAATCTGAACACCCAGTAGCAATTGATCAATTTTAATAAAATTTATACATAATGTTTGGGAATTACTGATGACTTAGAGTTGGAGGCCTGTATTGCCGCCCGTATATTTAACTGCGACAGGGTCGGACTCGAATAAAGAAAAATAATTTTTTGTATGAAGGTTTTACTCATATACAGTGTGGTTATAAAGTTTGGAACCAAGCTTATAACCGCATTATTTTACATTTTTAGGAAAAACGCTCGGACAGGTAAATTTTCTTTTTTAAAACGCCATCTTTTGACATACAATTTTTTTCTATGACGTCATTGGTTTTCGAGTGATGACGTTATCAACACTTTCTTTAAATGGCAACCATATTATTTTTTTCTCGTTTTTGGTAGACCTTTATATCCACCAAATAGTGATATAAAACAATTGGTATGTTGCATCACAATTTTTTTGAAAAAATGATATAAATTTAGAAAAAAATACGAAAATTTTATTTTTGTACAAAATTAAAATTAAATTAAAAAAAATACATCTGAACTTAAATTTATTGTAACAGTTAACGTAAATTTTCAAAATGGGCCCCACCAACCAACTGACACTGTCCCAGCCGAGTGTAAACACTTCGTATACTCGCCTCAATTATGTCTGGGGATATTTGTGTAAGTTCTACACGAATTCGTTCTTTTAAATCTTCTAAATTGTTCGGTTTGTTAAAATACACTTTCGATTTCAAATAACCCCACAAAAAAAAGTCTAACGGAGTCAGGTCAGGAGAACGAGGTGGCCATTCTATGGCGCCTCTCCGTCCAATCCATTTATTGGGAAATATTTCGTCAAGATAGTGGCGAACCTCTACACCATAATGGGGCGCCCCGCCCCATCTTGTTGAAACCAAATATTTGGATGGGGTACATCACCATCCTCGTGATTTGGGAAAATAACAGCGAGCGCTGGAACCAGTTCAAATCTTAAAAATTCTAAATATTGCACAGCAGTCAAATTTCCTTCAAAAAATATGGTCCTAAAATGCGTCGTCCAATCATTCCAACCCATACGTTAACTTTTCCTCTGCGCTGAGTATGACACGCTTGAGTCCAATGCGGATTGTTCTGCGACCAATATCTGCAATTATGGCGGTGAACAGATCCATTTAGGCAGAACGTAGCTTCATCTGCGAAGACGATGTTTTCCAAGAAATTTTGATTTTGGTCACAACGTAACATTACGTCTTCACAGAACTGCAGTCGACGATCTTCGTCATGCTCATGTAATTCCTGTACAAGTTGAACTTTGTAAGGACGATAGTGTTCTTTTTTAAATAAGTTGACGACAAATGAGTGAGCCACCTGATTGGCTAACGCAAGTTGTCTGGTGGAAACATTATGCCTTTCTTCTGCTTCTAGAAGCACATTTAATTTCACATCTTCTCCTACTTGAGGTCTACCTTGCCGTGGTCGATCTTTTACGGATCCAGTTTCGGTAAACTTTCCAACTAGTTTTGTCACCGTAGACCTAGTAATTGGAGGTCTATCAGGGTGCTCATGGTTAAACAAATCGCATGCTTCTGCATGCGTTCTTTATCTGTCCCCATACCCAACCATAATTAAAATTTCGATTCTTTCTCGCTCAGATAAATGTGCCAATTTTTATATTAGCGAATATGAACAATTTTTACGCAATATCTCAAAAATTTAACGTCAAAAATAGAAGTAAATAATTCAACAATGTTGTCGCCATAGAAACAATTTCAAACTAAAATTTTTGTACATAAATTGTATAAAAAGAAGCAAGAATGTCATAAAGAAATATCTTGCAAAAAAGTGCGTGTTTTTGTTTTTGTAAATTTTTTGCATAGTAACTTGAGTACATGTGCTTTTGACGATCCGGTTTGTTCAAGAAGAATATTTAAGTCCTCACACAAGACAGAAGTGTGAAAAAAACTTACTTACATATTTCAGTAAATTTTGTAAGCTTAATTAGTTTTTGAAATCTTCAATTTTTGGGCGATAATTTTAATTAAGAAATGGTCTGCATATCATGTCAATTTTTTAAATAAATTAAACTTCTTTGGCCCTTTTTTGTGAAACTATTTAATGTTAAATAAGATTTTTTAATAAGTAATTGGCCGATTGGGAAGACGAATTTCTTTTGACCTGGAGCGAATAACGCAGATTACTATTGATCGTAAAGCATTTACACTCGGCTGGCACAGTGTCAGTTGGTTGGTGGGGTCCATTTTGAAAATTTACGTTAACTGTTACAATAAATTTAAGTTCAGATGTATTTTTTTTAATTTAATTTTAATTTTGTACAAAAATAAAATTTTCGTATTTTTTTCTAAATTTATATCATTTTTTCAAAAAAATTGTGATGCAACATACCAATTGTTTTATATCACTATTTGGTGGATATAAAGGTCTACCAAAAACGAGAAAAAAATAATATGGTTGCCATTTAAAGAAAGTGTTGATAACGTCATCACTCGAAAACCAATGACGTCATAGAAAAAAATTGTATGTTTTTCCAAAAAATGTAAAATAATGCGGTTATAAGCTTGGTTCCAAACTTTATGACCATACTGTATATCTTTCATCACTTTTTGTCTTTGTCGCTATACACAACTAAGTTTGTATATATATTTGAAAATTGTCAAACATATAGGAATAAAAGTAGCTTAAGATTCATATTATGAAAATATAAATATACCATACAAATATGAAATTAAAACCAAATTTGATCGTTCAAAAGGAAACAAAATGACAAATATTTATTAGGGAATACCGTAAGTCAACAAACGCAAAATTGAATTAGATTATTTTTTGAAATTATTTTGGAAAAGAAAGTTATTATAGTTCATCGTATGACGGCTAGGTGGCAAAAAAAAATTAATTTTGTTGGTCCATCTAACCACAGATGATATGGATGTCACTTGCAATCCAATATTTATACTTTCTGTTGCAATCGGTAACCTTTGATGTTTCTGTACCAAATTTTATTGTTGTGCATAGATTTTATATTTCCTCCCCGCATATGAACAGAACCTAACTATGTAATACCTGATCAGAACCAAACTAAGGCCATATTCTTAAATTAATGTAAGTATATACGATTTATATTTTTATGATATACATGTATTATTATGTATACATATTGAAGAAGTAATGAAAATGTATAAAATATTATACATTTAAAAGGAATCATTCGTTTACCTAATTAACACGTAATTTGATAAAAACTATTGAAATAAGATGGATTTGTTTAAATTAAATATGCCAAAAAATATCCATCATATGCAATTTTTTTTATAATAAAGAAACTGTAATTACACAATCAGAAAGTATTGTTTAAAAAACAGAACAATGTTCATTTATTACTAGAGCTGAGGATGTTTGCGGTACGGCAGGACCGTATGTAGTGCATCCCCACATTTAACTATTTATCTAAATATTCTCTGAAATGATTTGCCGGATCTCATCAATTAAAAGAGTGATATTTTAGTATGCACTGGATATTGTTATTATACAAAATCATAATAGCCATTTGTATTTATGGATCATAAATAATAATACGCATGTATTTGTATTTGGTTGTGAATTCAATTTAAACTTAAAACGAATCGTAATATTTTAACGACAAGCCGTCCTTACAATACATGCATTCGAGACAAAGTGTGCAACTCTACGAATAACTTCCATAATTGATCGAAAATGGACATTTTGGAGCTGAAGTAAAGCCCCTATTCTTAGAAAATTTTATTACTGTCGTTAAGAACTATTATTATAAACAACAAAGGCCTTTTATTAGTGTTGAAGTTTTAGTTTCATTGAATTTCCATGTTGTAAGTAGTCAATTGTAAAGTTTTCATTCACAATATTCTAAAACAAGGCGTAAATTTAACTAAAATCCAGAAAAACACATTCTGATAATATATTACTAGATTAGAAGCTGTGTTTATTACTATTTATTATATTATTTTTATAACCAAATGCAATAAAAGCTACGAAAACAAAAGAAACCTCGATTTATTAAAATCTTGTCACACAGCCTTTCATAGCCTGGCAGCACATATTTTGCATATATTTTATATATACTACCTACTTGAACTAGGTGAATCAAGTTAGAAGTTATAAGTTATAACTTCTAACTTCATTCACCTAGTTCAAGTAGGTAGTATATATAAAATATATGCAAAATATGTGCTGCCAGGCTTTGAAAGGCTGTGTGACAAGATTTTAATAAATCGAGGTTTCTTTTGTTTTCGTAGCTTTTATTGCATTTGGTTATAAAAATAATATAATAAATAGTAATAAACACAGCTTCTAATCTAGTAATATATTATCAGAATGTGTTTTTCTGGATTTTAGTTAAATTTACACCTTGTTTTAGAATATTGTGAATGAAAACTTTACAATTGACTACTTACAACATGGAAATTCAATGAAACTAAAACTTCAACACTAATAAAAGGCCTTTGTTGTTTATAATAATAGTTCTTAACGACAGTAATAAAATTTTCTAAGAATAGGGGCTTTACTTCAGCTCCAAAATGTCCATTTTCGATCAATTATGGAAGTTATTCGTAGAGTTGCACACTTTGTCTCGAATGCATGTATTGTAAGGACGGCTTGTCGTTAAAATATTACGATTCGTTTTAAGTTTAAATTGAATTCACAACCAAATACAAATACATGCGTATTATTATTTATGATCCATAAATACAAATGGCTATTATGATTTTGTATAATAACAATATCCAGTGCATACTAAAATATCACTCTATTAATTTATGAGATCCGGCAAATCATTTTAGAGAATATTTAGATAAATAGTTAAATGCGGGGATGCACTACATACGGTCCTGCCGTACCGCAAACATACTCAGCTCTATTTATTACTAAGAATGTACATTTGGGAGCAAACGCATGTGACACTAGTGCAAAGCATATACGGGAAAAAATGGTGACGTATTTGTGTTCGAGTTCTTTGTAACTTTAATTTTGTGTAATGTATCGTTTACTTTAGTACAGAAGAAACCATTTCGTTCATTTTGGGAAAAGTACGAAAAAGGAACGAAGCCGGACAACATTACAAAGAGTTTCTATTCGTTCACGTATTGACAAGAGACCGACCTACAGAAAGCATGTTGGCGGCACCATCACTCATAAATATTAAGAGCTGATTTCTGGAAACTTTAAAATATTTCAAGGAACCGTAAAACGGGGATATATGAAACAGGTGGGGTTATATGAAACTTTGGCGCACTTTGTCGAATTTTTCACCGTAAAATGCTAAGTTCGCAACTCTCATAATTCCAAACATACTCACTCGCTGAGAAACACATGTGCGTTTATGTGGAGTGCAGAAATCAATCGCTAGAAAAAGTAAGTAACTCAAAATCAGTGTTTAATTACGTTACACATTTTATGATTTTTCATGAATATCGAAAAAACCTCCATGTAGCTCTTTTATTATAAAAGTTAGCACATGGTTCTTTAGAATTAATATTTCTAAATAGTGTTGGCTACGTACTTAAACCTAAAAATAAAGCTGTAACTAATGATGATTTAGATAAAAAAGGATATGAACAAAAAACCTATTTTTATAGGGTTATATCTATAAATCACTGAAAAATAATGCCGAGAAAACACAAACATGTGCCTGGCACTACTTACCAACGTAATTACCACCCTGAATCAGTGGAAGAAGCCTTGGCAGCAGTTGTAGATGGGGGCCTATCGTTTGGGCAAGCAGCCACGCGATATGGCGTCCCAAAGGCGACACTATACAAAAAGTACAGAGGAATGCATGGCGACAAATTGGGAAAACACCCGGCAATTTTCGTAGCAGAAGAAAATATAATTAGTCAGGCCATCCTTACGGCGGCAGAATTCCGATTCTCATTTACTGAATCGGTATTACAAGATTTTGTACAACAGTACTTCAATCGCGGAGGAGTAAATCTTTTCGCTTTTAATGACAATCGACCAGGGAAGGAATGGATTATTTTAATCACCTAAAAACAACTGTGAGTGGTGTTCGTCCAGCGAGCGTGATAAACTGCAATGAAACCAATATAACCAATGATCCTGGTTCGATAAAAATTTTTGTGCGAAGAGGCACCTAACACGCAAGCAGAACAATGGATTCCTCTAAAACTTCCACCTCTGTTATGTAGGCTATCGTGGCGGACGGTACATTACTTCCAATTTACGTAGTATTCAAAGCTAAATACCTGTATCCAAACTGGATTGAAGGAGGATCAATAAATGCCCGATATAATAGAACCCCATCGGGTTGGTTCGACTCGGACACCTTCGAAGATTGGTTCGAAAAAATTGCATTACCCTATTTGCGAAAAAAGGTAATAATTGGTGATAATTTAGGCAGTCACCTATCCTATAAAGTTATCAAACATTGTGAAGAAGAGAATATTTCCTTCGTCTTTCTCCCGAGAACCAGATCGAAAGACAGAACATCTGTCATTCGATCTCTAAAACGCAAGTGGAGACAAATTTTAACCAGTTGGAAACAGCACAATAATGGTGTAGTTCCAAAACAGGAGGTACCACAATTATTAAAAAAAAATTAATAGAGTCGTCAGAAGATAATATTCGAGCTAACGCCATCAAGGGATTTGAAGAAACTGGTATTGTTCCTTATAACGCTGATAGAGTTTTGAGTAAGATACAGCCCAGACAAGATAATAATGTTACCTTACAGAAAAGACTGACGAAAGTGAAGATCAAGCTGATGATATTGAAAATAATCAGAATGGAGATGAAATTAACGTTGAAATGAGCGATGAAAATAGCGTTGCAACAAAAATGCTTGTTGAAAGTGTAAATGATCTAGAGGAAGGTTGTTATATAATGGCAAACTTTGTGTATAATGAAGGATTAAAAAAGGAATGCGAAAAGAGTTTTGTTGCGACAATTTTAAAGCTTAAGAAA
Organism: Melolontha melolontha; assembly: GCA_935421215.2. Taxonomy (NCBI): domain Eukaryota; kingdom Metazoa; phylum Arthropoda; class Insecta; order Coleoptera; family Scarabaeidae; genus Melolontha; species Melolontha melolontha. The sequence goes on from OW285235.1 coordinate 145,504,413, forward strand.
AAAAGTATTCAAATTAGATGTTTACGGCCCTAGAGAGAAAGGAAACATATACAATGTACCTGACATCATTGACATAAATTTTAAACAAATTAAATATAAATTGTTGCAACCAGAGGTGTTTCCAGAAAGTGTTTTGTAAGTGAGATGCACATTTTATTACAGTTCCTATTGAAGTTCCTATTTTATATCAGAGTTCATATTTTTGTTTTTTTTTGAGAAAATAAGTTTACTTCTTTATTTTTTTTGACAGAATGTTCTTTTTTACTCTGTTTTCTGAATAAAAAGTTGGAAAATCTTGGCGTTTCTTTGTAATTTTCTTCTGTACTCCGGATTCAGTGTGCCAATTTTTTAAATTTGTTTGTTTGTTTGGATGTGTTTCATATATAGGTATAGGTCTATTAAGTATTCTATATAAAACAAACTAGAAAATATTGTGTTTACCACAAGAAGTATTACCGTTTCGTATATGCCTACATGTCGGGTTATATCAAATGGCAAATAATAAGAAAAGAGGGTTGTTTTTAATCCTAATTTAATTTTTAGTGTTTATTACATACCTTTAACAATAAGGTATCAATTCCAATTGTTAACATATTTGATCCTCTTGCGCAAAAAAAAATTACAACAAAAGTAGCTCAAAAATCGTTTCATATATAGCCGTTATATATACATATATATACTTAACACCAATATTATTTCGGCAGTACATTTATGTACTCTTCTGTAAGCTAGTAAAATTATAGGTGACGATTGATATAATTCCATTGCAGGCACCATAACATTGACAACCGAATTTTTTTTTACATCTGTAGTTTCATCCACTGATAACCACACTTTATTATTCTTCAATTCGGATTTAATTGTATTAAAAGAGATTATGTTACATTGTTACATCTTACGTGTAAGATCCATGCTTCACATCTGGTGCCAGAAACTATTCGTACATGTTATCCAGACGTCGATACAATAATTATGAGCACAAAGACGGTGCTTCTCAAATCCTCAAACGTGTTCGCAATTTTCACAGACTGTGTCCCAATATTCGAGAACCACCATAGCCGATTCTTACAGGTTAGGGAACATGGTTAAAGGCAGCGTTTTACTATTATGAACATTTTGAGGATATTAAGAACGTGATTTTACAATTCGATCCCAAAGAACCTGCGGCTATCAAGGAAAGCCAGTCAAAATTTCAGCACAATTACTTCGGACTAGTGGAGGCAATAAGAAAACTAGAAAATAGTTCTCTTTCAGTTGAAGAGAGTCTGCAAATAGTACAAGATGTTTACACGGTAGAAATGGTGATGTTATAGAAAAATTTGAAAGTGTTTTATACAAAAATTTGAAAGTGTTTTATACAAAAATTTAGATTTTGACAGATTAAGGCAAATTTGTGAAAGTGTGTCTACACAACCGTTTAGTTGTTTTAAAGATTATTTTAACTATGCAAATATAACATCGTGGATGTATAACGCTCTTTTCTGCATATAAGCAATTTTTTCTCTAAAGAACGGAAAGTAATGTAGAAACACATCTCATCTCATGTTGCTAATATTTAACCGATCACATCCAGTTTGTGACTTCACGGAAGACGTTTAAAACGGTAAGTATTCGAGAATGTTTTATAAATTTATATTTATTAATTATGTACTATTATTTATTTATAAGTATGTATACGTACAGTGCACATCGGTATTTAAGAGTAATAATTTTAATCGCTATGGGCCATTAGCACCGCTTGAAACTGGCCACCTAACGTTGATAAAGTATTGTGATGAGTCATCACTGATGACTCATCCAACGATGCGACGCGCGTCATACCTCTGGCGCTTTCTGGATGCATGCAGAACGCTCGAGAAGAAATTTCACATTCATATATAAACCGTCGAGGAAGGAATTGGGATTATTAAATACCAGAGCTTCGCGGAGTGAACGTAAATGTGCTTATTGTTAGTAATTAGTTTTTATATTGTTATTCGTTTTATTATTAATATAGTGTGTGTCTAAAGTTATAGTTAGTTTTATTTAAGAACCCGAAAAGGCAAACTTTACAGTGGTGCAGGTGGTGTGGTTTAATAAATAACGAACTAAGTAGACAATTAAGTGTTAATTAAGTATTCGTTTAAATAAATATACAGTGCGGAAAGACGTTATTTTAATTATCGAGATGGCTAATAGAATGAAACTGACGGAATTAAAAGTGACTGATTTAAAACGAGAATTAGAGGAGGAATGAGGATACACCTGGAAAAAAGTCAATCCTCCAGCAACGGCTTCGCAATGTGTTGATCCAAGAAGGCGAGGATCCAGAGAATTATGTCTTTCAAGTTCCAGGCGGAGATGCTGACGTGAATTCGCTGTTAATGAAAATGGAACAACGAATAATAGATTCACAAACTAAAATGGAGCAGAAGAGCCTGGAAACTTAGCAAAAACTCTAGAGCAAATGGAGCAGAAGAATCTGGATAGTGCGACAAATATGGAACAACGACTAATAGAGAACGCGCAAATTCAAATACAACAAATGGAGCAGAAGAATCTGGATAGTGCGAAAAATATGGAACAACGATTAATAGACAATTGTTGCAAATTCAAATGCAACAAATGGAGCAGAAGAATCTGGACAGTGTGAAAAGTTTGGAACAACGATTAATAGACAATTCGCGAACCTTGGAACAGCGTCTAATAGATTCACAAACTCAAATGCAACACATGGAACAAAGAAACCTAGAAACAGCTAGAATCCTCGAGAAAAATCTGGAAAAGAAATTACTAGAAAATTCTAGAAACTTCGAAAAAAGTCTGGAACAAATGGAGAAAGTTCTAGAACAGCGATTAGCCGAAAAATCAGAAGCGTTAAAGGAAGAGGTTTTCATAGCTGTAGAAGAGAAAATTGAAGAACATTCTAGACTTTTAGAGGCAATAATGACTCAGATGAAATTACCCGCTACCACGAGTCATTCTGATCCCAAGCAGGTCAACGAAGAAGTTATGCCGTGACCCATCGAAATAAAAGACGAACCTGTGACTATCTCGAAGACCATAATCAAGCCACCAACCTTTGATGGAAAAACGTCATAGGCAACTTACCTGACACAATTCGAAGCGGCCGCAGAAGCAAACGCATGGTCTTCTGTCGAGAAGGCGACTGCTTTAATCATAGCATTGCGGGGTGATGCTAGTGATATTTTGCAGACATTGCCTCCTGAGGAACGTAAAGATTATTCTCAACTCATTAAACGCTTGGAGATGAGATATGGCCATGCGCATTTGGAGCAAGTATACCATACCCAACTGAAGAATCGATCACAGAAGAAAGGCGAGAATCTTCAGGAATTTGAGGCAGATATAGCTCGTCTAGTTCGACTTGCATATCCGATGGCGCCAGATAATTTCATGGAACACCTAGCTGTTCAGACGTTCATAGATGGTCTCCGAAATATTGATACGCAGCAAGCATTAAGATTGGCACGACCGAAAACCTTGATCGATGCTTTGGGGCACGCGCTCGAGTTTGAGACTGCAAAACAAGCTTCTCGGAACCATGCTCGCTTCTGCACTGTTGACAAACAGGAAAATGAGGAGTTCATGGAGCAGGTGGTTAGTAGAGTTCTAAGCTAGATCAAGCCAAATAAAAGAGTACTGCGATGCTGGAATTGTGGAGAGACTGGTCACGTTCGGAGTAAATGTAGTAAGGTGGCCAAGAGAGCATCGCCTGAGCAGCAGGAAAACTAAAGCGGGTCGATGAGCGGGGGCAATCATCGATCCAGCATCAGGAAGCCCCAAGGACGCTTGGCCAAGTCGCATCCTTGCAACATCAAACCAATGGCCTGTATGTGGACGCTATTATGGAAAGAAAGACCTATGCTTGCTTGCTAGATACTGGATCGACGAAAACCATCGTGCCGCCCGAATTGATTTCCAGGAATAAAGAATTACTTTCTAGCAAATGGACACTTAGGACAGCTACTGGAGAAGCAGCTTCTGTAGCAGGTGAAGTAGATGTCAATTTTGTCATAGGACCAACATCAATCCGACATCGTGTTCTCGTAGCCGACATAGAAGAAGAAATAATCTTGGGATTAGACATCATGAACACCTATGGCTTCTAGTTAAACATGAAAGAAGGCACTTCAAAAATAAATTATGAGGAATTATTTCTTCGTGGGAAAAATTGTGGGAGTGTACAAGTAATTACAGCAGAGAATGTTGTTCTGGATGCAAGAAGTGAGACTTTTTGACGGCGTGTATGGAAGGTGATTATTTGGACGGAAATGTTACAATGTTGGAACCAACGGCTGATGATGACGAGGTGGGCCGCGGAATAGTAGTTGTCAAAATGCTGGTTAAGACTCAGAAGACTGTACCGATAAGGGTAATGAATGTGAACCATTACCCTGTTTCATTGAAGAAGGGTACTATTTTGGGGTGGTGTTCGCCAGTGTCGGCCGTCGTTCATCGTATAGAGGCGAAGAAGAATGGATTCGAGCAGGTTCCTGAGAAATTGTCCAAGATAATCGACTCCGCCTGTCAAGGATTGAGCAAGAAGGAACAAAGCCAAGTTAAGGTTCTAATCAAACATTATGAAGACGTCTTTGAAACTGAGACTGGTACGAAAGGACAAATGCACAAAATAAATACCGGCGATGCAAGTCCAATTCGACAAGGACCAAGAAGGTTACCACTGGCAAAACGTGAGGAAGCCGAGCATATTATACAAGATATGGAAGGCCAAGGATTAATTGAATCATCGAATAGTCCATGGGCTTCACCAGTGGTCCTTGTCAGGAAGAAGGATTGATCTACCAGATTCTGTGTGGACTACCGTCGTTTGAATAGTGTGACCAAAAAGGACAGCTACCCTCTCCCAAGAATAGACGATACGCTAGACACCTTGGCAGGAGCAAAATGGTTCTCCACTCTCGACTTAAAGAGCGGTTATTGGCAAGTGGGAATGGATCCCAATGACAAAGAGGAGACTGCCATCAGTTTCGGTAAAGGACTCTGGCAATTTACAGTCATGCCATTTGGACTGTGTAACGCCCCAGCTACTTTTGAGCGACTCATGGACACTGTACTGAGGGGACTGTCTTGGAATACCTGCCTGGTATATCTCGATGATGTGATTGTGGTAGGGAAGACCTTTGAAGGTCACATGAAAAATTTGGAAGTAGTATTCCAGAGGTTACGAGATGCCAACCTGAGATGAAGTCCAAAGAAGTGTCACTTTTTCCGCAAGGAGGTAAATTACCTTGGACATGTGGTTTCTGGAAAAGGAGTTGCTGTGGATTCAGAAAAAGTAAAAGCTGTGGAAAAATGGCCTGTACCCAAAGACAAACATCAGCTAAGAAGCTTTTTGGGATTATGCACGTATTATCGACGCTACGTTCCTGGATTCTCTAACATTGCAAAACCACTTACCCGCCTAACAGAAAATCGAGCATTCATTTGGAACAACGAATGCCAAGCGTCCTTTGAGTTGTTAAAAGGAGCTTTGATCAGTGCACCTGTTTTAAACTATCCACTGCCGTCTGGGAGGTTTGTTCTGGATACAGATGCCAGTAACGTCGGGATTGGTGGTGTGCTCTCCCAAATCCAAGACGGACAAGAAAATGTCATTGGATACTTCAACAAGACCCTGTCCAAACCGGAGAGGAACTACTGCGTAACCAGGAGAGAACTATTGGCAGTAGTTAAGACCATTGAGCATTTTTACAAGTACCTGTATGGACCTGATCCGCACTGATCATGCCGCCTTAAAGTGGCTCTTACAATTTAAGAATCCCAAGGGTCAAGTAGCTAGATGGATTGAGAGGCTACAGGAGTATGACTTCGACATTGACATTGAAGAGCAGGCCTCAAGCATAATAAATATAACAAAAAATAATAACAAATATAAACATTAATATCTGGTAATAGAACCGTATTTATTTAAAACTTCGTTTAATCTGTTGGCACAATTATTTTCATCTACACTCTTCCATGCTGTTTGAACTATTTCTACCAATTCTTCTCTATTTTGAGGCCTTCGATTTAATCTCTTTATTTAGTTAATCATTAACTCCTACACATTGTCAATGATATTTAAATCTGGAATTCTTGGAGGAAAATCCAAGACATTAATATTATTTTGTCTAAACCATGTTTTGACTGTATTGGACGTATGGATCGGACAGTTATCTTACTGAATAATAAAATTACGATTTAGAAGAAATAGGTCTACCGAAGGCAAATTACATTATTTACAATGTTGACATAAGAATTTGAATTTAAATTTCCTTCTATTTTCCATAAAACGCCAGTGCCAAGAATTGAAATCCAACCCCAAATATTTACTTTATTAATGAAATCTATACCCTCTTGATCGGTATACATGTATCAGTCCATTTTTTTTGCTTTGAAACAGGCGCGGCTCGTGATGACGTATTTGGGAGTGCAAGTACAATGATGCGAGTGCCTCGTGTGTTTTCGGTGTTTACTAAGAAAACGTTACAGTTAGTACACGAGAATACACGAAGCACTCGCATCATTGTACTTGCACCACCAAATACGTCATCACGAGCCGCGCCTGCTTTGAAATAACTTTTCGTATGCAAAAATTTCATTTTCCCAAAAGTCTCTATTATGTGCCAGGTGTTGAAGTGCATGCCCTACATGATTTTCTTTGTGAGTTGCATTTAGATTAAGTTTTTCGGCTGTTTTAACTTTAATTCTTCATTAAAAACAGAACACGGAAAATTACTAACCTCAGCTGCATTCACTGCTGAAGAAAATGGATGTTCTTGAAGTACATTTGTGAGATGGCAGGAGTTCTAGAAATTTTATAGTGATCTTGCCATTTTTTTATAATTTTAAAAGCCGTGCTTTTACCTATGTTATTTCGTGCAGCAATGTCGTATTTGAATCCGTTATTTAAATCTGCAATAACATTCACTTTAATATCTTCAATTATGAAAGGCATCTTTCAAATACTTTAATATCAATTATGATAGATTACAAAATATTGACAGGTAACTTTCAAGCCGCACTAACACCAAATCATTTTGAGAATACTTATTTATTAAAGAAAACTGTTTTTTGTTATAACGGGTGTTCAGAAACATTCGAAGTCAAAGTAGTCCTTGAAAATATGAAGTCATGTCTAAGATAGATTGATACATTTACTTAATACAATTTTATAGGTTATCAAATTAGTATCTTCGATATTAGATTCTGACAATTTTTGACAGACAACAGTTGACATTTTATAATTATTACAAATTAGATACTTAAGTAAAGATATACGATTTTTTGTTCAAAGCCCACTTGACTTCGAATGTTTCTGAACACCCGTTATGTGTAATAAAAAAAGAACCCGGTATACTAGTGAACAAATACAAATAAAAAATGAAATATGAATATATATATATATATATATATATAAGGTAAACTTAATAAGTCGGCGATTAAAGGTCTGGTTCATTACTTCAAAGTATATATATTTAAAACAACCCTACATGTTTCGGCAATGATGCGTTTGTCAAGGGATTACAAAATATAAATGACAGAATATAAATGTCAAATTTGATATTTATATTCTGTCATTTATATTTTGTAATCCCTTGACAAAGGCATCATTGCCGAAACATGTAGGGTTGTTTTAAATATACAGGGTGGTCCACGGGAAACGGACGTTTTTGAATCGCGCAGTACTTGGCGACTGGTGGAGGGAGAAACTCGCGGTGAAGGTTATTCAACTCCCCACTCCATTCCATTTAGTTGTCATCCTGCCGCTGTGGACGAAAGATCATCGCGTGTTTGTATACGATACCTTTGTAAAAAGTGGTGAGTCTGTTATTGAAACTCAACGATGCTTTAGGCGTCACTTTCGTATTGGTCGTCATGGTGAAGTCCCAAGTCGGAATACAATTTTAAGGTGGGTGAATGCATTTAGATCTAAAGGATCAGTAATGAAAACAAAGCCACCCGGCCCTACTCGTACTGCACGTACACCACAAAACGTGGATAGAGTGAGAGATGCAATTCAGCGCAGTCCCGGCCGTTCCGCAAGGCGTCACGCAATGGAACTTGGACTGAGTAAGAGCACAGTGAAACGCATCTTACACAAGGATTTAGGGTTTCATCCATATAAAATTATGATTGTACAGAAGTTAAATGAGCCTGATCATCAACAACGCATTACGTTAGCTGAGACAATGTTAAACATGTTTGAAGAGAATGAGGATATGAAAATTGTGATGAGTGATGAAGCTCATTTCCATTTGAATGGGATTGTTAATAAACAGAACTGCCGTTATTGGGCCTTGGAAAATCCTCGTGAGCTACATCAGAGACCATTGCACAGTCCAAAAGTCACCGTTTGGTGTGCTGTAGGAAAATGTGGAATTTTCGGACCATTTTTCTTTGAAGAAAACGAAAGTACTGTGACTGTGACTTCTGAACGATATGTGAATATGATGACAGACTTTTTCATTCCGGAACTTGAAAGACAAGAAATCGATCTCGATCACGTATGGTTTCAGCAGGAAGGGGCTACTGCTCATACGGCCCGAGCCTCTATGGCAGCAGTTCGAGCATTGTTCCCAGGGCGAGTGATCTCACGGTTTGGTGATGTTGCATGGCTACCACGTTCACCGGACTTATCAATGTGTGACTTCTTTCTATGGGGTCACCTGAAGGCACATGTTTACAAAGAAAAGCCACGTACTCTAGAAGAATTGAAGACTGCAATTCGGAACCAAATTGAACTAATCAATGAACAGTTATTGATAAAAGTGGAAACAAGTTTTCGAGAAAGACTTGAAATGTGTGTCCGTTGCAATGGCCGTCATTTGGGTGATGTAATTTTTAAAAAATGAATCAAGGTATTTTTTTGTAAATGGCATAACCTTACCTTTATTTCTATAATAATAAAATTTGTCTATGTTTAAAACTTTAAGAGCAATTGTTTTTTTAATCCATCCGTTTCCCGTGGACCACCCTGTATATACTTTGAAGTAATGAACCAGACCTTTAATCGCCGACTTATTAAGTTTACCTTATCATACCAAGGTCACGAAAATATTATATTTATATATATATATACATATATATATATATATATATATATATATATATATATATATATATGTAGGATTTTATTTAAACAGTTACAAGATAGGTGTTATATTTAACTAAGGTAATAATATACAAGAATGTTTCGTCTTCGGCTTTCGTCTTAACTCTCGGCTTAACTTTTGTCTTAACTCACTAACACTCTTTCGTCATATATCTCCACTACTTCACACACACACGTCCTTTCATCATGCCGTCTTCGCTACTACTCTCTCCCTTCTCGCATCTAACCCTACATCTCGGCCGTCCTGCATTTCGTCCGACCCGGACGACACATCTTCATTTATCCAGGGCTTCATATATTCAGCGCAAGTGGTCGTGTGAATGGGACCGTCGTGAAAACCACTCTTCGTTACCTCGTAAGTATCATTCATTTTAACTTTACCTACTTTGTAAGGTCCCAAATACTTTGGTTTTAATTTAAGACCTGGTCCAAATTGCGTTCGTTTTATCGCAACTGCGTCGTTCACCTTATATTTGGTAGGTTGCTTCCTTCTCAGATTGTAGTATTTTCTGTTTTCTTCTTGAATTTTTACAATCTGTTCTTTCGCTGTATTTCGTAATCCGTCTCGTTCTTCGTCGTATTTTTTGACTATTTCTTCTTCTATCAATTCTCTAATGTTGCTATTTCCTCCTCTCATTTTAGTACCAGTCATTAGCTCGAAAGGTGTAGTTCCTATACTTCTGTGGTAACTAGAATTTAGTACCTCTTGAACCTTCCCCACGTGACGATACCACTTGGTTGGATCGTCTATAGATAGTTTCGAAAGAATAGGTATAATCGTTGCATTCACTCTTTCTACTTGCCCATTTGCTCGTGGCAATCCTGTTGTTACGGTGAAATGCTTTATATCTTCATCATTGCAATAAGTATTGAATTCTTCTGCTGTGAAAGCTGTACCTCTATCGGAAATAATGCACGCTGGGTTTCCGAATATTTCCTTTTGCTGTTTCAACTTATTGATTACTTCACGTGCTGTTGTCGTCTTTGTTGGATATAACCAAATGAATTTAGTGAAGGCGTCCACCACTACAAGGATGTACTTATAATTTTTGTTCGTCGATTCCAACGGTCCAAGATGATCAATATGGTATGTGTTCAAAGGTACGTCCCCTTTGTGAAGCGGGTGCAAATATCCTTCTTGACGCACTCGAAAATAGTTCATATGTCACCTTAGCGTTAAAGTTATTGTCCCAATCGCGTATAAATCTATCACTTTACTAGGATATTAAAATGTTTGTTATAGATTATAACTTACCCGTTTATCGAATATTTAACTTATTTAGTTTGTCTTACGTTAATAAACCATTTGTCTAATAATACACTTGATTTTCTTTTCACAAAATACAATGTTTCACCTGCCACACGCTTAACACCTTATGCAATCACTGTTTATGGCTGATAATCGCGGTTGAGCCCCCATATTGTGTAGGATTTTATTTAAACAGTTACAAGATAGGTGTTATATTTAACTAAGGTAATAATATACAAGAATGTTTCGTCTTAAGTTTCGTCTTCGGCTTTCGTCTTAACTCTCGGCTTAACTTTTGTCTTAACTCACTAACACTCTTTCGTCATATATCTCCACTACTTCACACACACACGTCCTTTCATCATGCCGTCTTCGCTACTACTCTCTCCCTTCTCGCATCTAACCCTACATATATATATATATATATATATATATATATATATATATATATATATATATTCATTTTCGAGGAATGATTAGCTTTATTGGCGAAGTGTGCAACAGCACGTCTTCCAAAATATCATATCCCTGCTTTTCATGTAATTCTACGTCATTTTGATGTATCGGTCGCTTCGTTGCGTGAAAGCGTGACCGACTTCTCTCTTAACACGGGATCGGATTTCGAGGAATGATTGGCTTTATTGGCGAAGTGTGCAAAAATATCATATCCGTGCTTTTCATGTAATTCTACCTCATTCTGATGTATCGGTCGCTTCGTTAAATAATAATCTTTATATATATATATATATATATATATATATATATATATATATCAATTGATAAATTCTTGCAGTTTTTTGGCTTTTATATGAAATATTTACGAATATTATCAAATTAGTATATATTTGCGAAGTAAATGTGAATGTAAACATTGCTGTCTACAAATTACAACGTAAATCATACGAAATTTTTAATTGAAAAATTTTGTCTACGTTGGGACTTGAATCCAAGTCTAGGGTTTGCCGGGCCGTTGCTTTACCAATTAATCCACGATAGACCTTGGTTCAAGCTAATTAGCAAATGCATTATAAAGTAACAATGTTAATGATTCAGATGTCAGTTATTGAAAGTAGATCAGGTTTGAAAGCAGAAGTCAGTTTTGAAAGTAGATGTCAGTTATTGAAAGCAAATGTCAGTTTTGAAAGCAGATGTCAGTTTTGAAAGCAGATGTCAGTTTTTAAAGGCAGATGTCAGTTTTGAAAGCAGATGTCGGTTAAGGAAAGCAGATGTCAGTTTTGAAGGTTTGAAATTGCTAATTATTAATCCATAGCTACATCTATGTTTAGATAATTTCTTAGCTGTTCATTAAATAAATAAATTGATAAATTCTTGGAGTTTTTCGGCTTTTACATGAAATATTTACAAATATTATATTAGTATGTAATTGCGAAGTAAATGTAAACATTGCTGTCTACAAATTACAACGCAAATCATACGAAATTTTTAATTGAAAAATTTTGTCTACGTTGATATATTTAATGAGCGACTAAGAAATTATCTAAACATATAGCTATAGAGTAATAATTAACAATTTCAAACCCTCAAAACTGACAGCTGCCTTCAAAAACTGACATATGCTTTCAATAATTTACATCTGCTTTTAAAACTCACATCTGCTTTCAAAACTGACATTTGGCTTCTAAACTGACACTTGCTTTCAAAACTGACATTTGATTTCAATAACTGACATCTGCTTTCAATAACTGACATCTGCTTTCAAAACTGACATCTGCTTTCAAAACTGACTTCTGCTTTCAAACCTGACATTTACTTTCAATAATTGACATCTCAATCATTAACACTGTTACTTTATAATGCATTTGTACTTTCTTCAGGAACACTTTGGAAATTTGCCAAAACTAATCACTTATTTTGAAAATCGAAATCTCAAATAAATTATTAACGACATTAGATGTAGCTATTAATAATTTGAAAAGTATTCCAAGTGACTTCGGATGTGACCTTCCGCAAAAGTTAGACGCAGTGTTTAATAGAAATCCAGATTTAATAACATTGCGGCAATTGTGTATGGGGACAATGCCACAACATCTAACTGAAAAATACACGGAAATATAAGAATATTTCCAGTTTGCACCTATAACCAGTTGCGATGTAGAAAGGACGTTTTCTATTTACAAGGATGTATTTCATTGAAACAGAACAAATTTTACAGAAGAGAACCTTGAGAAGGTATTGCTAGTAAATATTAATACTCCTTTACTCAACTTGAACTACAAAATGAACAAATAAAAATGTATTTCGTATTTTGTAGCCATATATATACCCGTTTTATTATTATAAGTATAATTATATAAATAAAATTAAAAATACAAATGTTCAATAGTACGCTCGTGGGCGATGAGTCATCAACCTCGCGTGTCCGGTCTCGTAGTCATGAGTTATTATTACACTTGCGCCCGTGGAGCGACTTAAGATATAAAGCCACGAAAACCTACTTGAACAGCCAGTCAGGGATCTAAACATGGAACTGTCAGCATGATAAGCAAATGTACAAATATTTAAATAACATATGATACATATAACAGCAACATATATTATGATGGTAAATTGCAGATCGCTACATATCGTTAGGTTATAATATTTACTGCTTAGATTTTTTATATCACTTCTGTTGTTAATTTAATTTTTTTCCTATTAATCATTTCTTTAATTTCTCTTTTCATTGTGTTTTCAAAGTCGAAATAGTGATCGCGTTGCAGTTTGTGTGTAAATAAAGCAGTTTTGTCTGCTTTATTTACACACAAACTGCAACGCAATCTAAATCAACTATATTGTACAAAGGTCAATAAATAATTATCTCTCTGTATATGTATATATATATATATATATATATATATATATATATATAGTAAACCTAATCAGTAGGCGATTAAAGGTCTGTATATTACTTCAAAATATATGTATTTAAAAACTCTACATGTTTCGGCTGTGTACGCCTTTATCAAGAGAATACAAAATATGAATGACAGGATATAAATGTCAAGTAATTAAGTTGCTATGGTTTAAATTATTCAAAGATACATTCTAGTAATAATAATAAATCATGCCTTAGTATTCCAAAAAATAGATAACAAGGTGTGAACATATGTGTTGTTCGCTGCTAGCAATTTGTGTCTCCTTCTGGGTATGAACTTGTGTGTTGGTTGCTGCTGGCAGCTTGCGTCTCTCTATGGGTGTGTGGTTTTGTGTGAGAGCGTAAGTGTAGGGTTTAGTATGTCGGTGCGTTCGTGCGTGTGTTTAGTGATCGGTCGCATGAATTTAGAGAGGTCGGATAACCAGCCGTTGCGTAGGGCCGCCAACCCTTTCCCGACAACTTCTTTACAATTCCGTGCAGTACTTCGACGGTCTGACCCCCGCCCCAACGAGGCAAGGCGCAGACAGGCGAAGCGCACCCTGTACGGGGTTGCTCATCGCAACTAAGGGAACACTCTTAGTGGCTACCTCGGTCGACGATGGTCACACTTGTGCCATCTTAACGTTTTCCGCCGAAGCGGGGGCATAGCACACACGTCGAACGTGTGTGTGCTGTTAACGGCTGCTACGCGGCGCTATCTCGTCGCCGCGCAATGCACACACCACTAGGACCGGTCCTGGGCGGCAACCTGGCTAGGCTGCCGTTAACAGCACACACACGTTCGACGTGTGTGCTATGCCCCCGCTTCGGCGGAAAACGTTAAGATGGCACAAGTGTGACCATCGTCGACCGAGGTAGCCACTAAGAGTGTTCCCTTAGTTGCGATGAGCAACCCCGTACAGGGTGCGCTTCGCCTGTCTGCGCCTTGCCTCGTTGGGGCGGGGGTCAGACCGTCGAAGTACTGCACGGAATTGTAAAGAAGTTGTCGGGAAAGGGTTGGCGGCCCTACGCAACGGCTGGTTATCCGACCTCTCTAAATTCATGCGACCGATCACTAAACACACGCACGAACGCACCGACATACAAAACCCTACACTTACGCTCTCACACAAAACCACACACCCATAGAGAGACGCAAGCTGCCAGCAGCAACCAACACACAAGTTCATACCCAGAAGGAGACACAAATTGCTAGCAGCGAACAACACATATGTTCACACCTTGTTATCTATTTTTTGGAATACTAAGGCATGATTTATTATTATTACTAGAATGTATCTTTGAATAATTTAAACCATAGCAACTTAATTACTTGACATTTATATCCTGTCATTCATATTTTGTATTCTCTTGATAAAGGCGTACACAGCCGAAACATGTAGAGTTTTTAAATACATATATTTTGAAGTAATATACAGACCTTTAATCGCCTACTGATTAGGTTTACCATATCATACCAAGGTCACGAAGTTATTATATATATATATATATATATATATATATATATATGTTTTAACTGGATTCCGGGTTTTCTTCCGCGTTTCCACTGTTTGGTCTTCGTAAAGACCGGTGCTGGATCTTCAGGTCTGCGATAACTGTCTGCTTCTGGTTACTCGTAAACAAACAGTGGAAACGCGGAAGAAAACCCGGAATCCAGTTAAAACACATACTACTACCTGCGGAAACCTAAAAGAAAACATACATATATATATATATATATATATATATATATATATATATATATAATTTAAACGAAATTATCGACCGTAATATATTGAATAAAATAAATTAAAAGCGGGCAAGCGGTCTGTCAATTAAAAAACTCATTTATTAATTATCCCTATATTTTGCAACAACTTTGTTGCTTCTTCCGGAGATAAAAATGTAGAGTTGAAAAAAATAATAAGTGACGTACAAGGACAATAATTGACAGACCGCTTGCCCGCTTTTAATTTATTTTATTCTATATATAAATATATATATATATATATATATATATATTTATATATAGAAAAAAAGATATATATATATATATATATATATATATATATATATATATATATATGTGGTTAAGCAACGGTCCGGCAAACCGTAGACTTGGATTCAAGTCCCTACGTAGACAAAATTTTTCAATTATTCGTAGTATTTGCTTTGTAATTTGTAGACAGCAATGTTTACATTCACACTTACTTCGCAACTACATACTAATTTGATAATATTTGTAAATATTTCATATAAAAGCCTAAAAACTCCAAGAATTTATCAATTGATAAATATATATATATATATATATATATATATATATATATATATATTGTGATGACTCATTAAACGGTGCATCATACCTCTAGCGTTTTCTCGAGGCAGGTAGAACTTTCGAGAAAAATATTCCCATTCATATATAAGCCGTCGAGGAAGGGATGGAGAGATCATTCCATATCGAATCATCGCGGATTAAAGTTACATAAATATAGATACATAAATGTGCTTATTGTTGTTAATAGTTAGTTTTATATTGTTATACGTTTTATTATTAATATAGTGTGTGTCTAAAGTTATCGATAGTTTTATTTATGAACTCGAAAAGACAAACTTTACAATGGTGTCCGGTGTGAGCTAATTAATAAATAACGAAATAAGTAAACAATTAAGTGTTAATTAAATATCTATTTAAATAAATATACAGAGCGAAAAGACGTTATTTTAAATATCGTGATGGCCAATAGAATGAAACTGACGGAATTAAAAGTGACTGATTTAAAACGAGAATTAGAAGTGAGGGATGAGGATACAACTGGAAAAAAGGCGATCCTCCAGCAACGGCTTTGCAATGTGTTGATCCAAGAAGGCGAGAATCCAGAGAATTATGTCTTTCAAGGCGGAGATGCTGAAGTGAATTTGCTGTTAGTTCAAATGCAACAAATGGAGCAGAAGAATCTGGACAGTGTGAAAAGTTTGGAACAACTATTAATAGACAATTCGCAAACTTTGGAACAGCGTCTAATAGATTCACAAGCACAGATGGAAGAAAGAAACCTGGAAACTTCTGGAATTCTCGAGAAAAATCTAGAAAAGAAATTACTGGAAAATTCTAGAGCTTTCGAGAAAAGTTTGGAACAAATGGAGCAAACTTTGGAAATGATGGAAAAGAATTCCGAAAATTCGAGAGCTTTGGAGAAAGTTCTAGAACAGCGAACAGGAAAAATCAGAAGCATTAAAGGAAGAGGTTTACATAGCTGTAGAAGAGAAAATTGGAGAACATTCTAGACTTTTAGAGGTAATAATGACTCAGATGAAATTACCCGCTACCACGAGTCATTCTGATCCCAAGCAGGTCAACGAAGAAGTTATACCGCGGCCCATCGAAATAAAAAGAGAACCTGCGAGAACCAACCTTTGATGGAAAGACGTCATGGGCAACTTACCTGACGCAATTCGAAGCGGCCGCAGATGCAAACGCATGGTCTTCTGTCGAGAAGGCGGCCGCTTTAATCACAGCATTGAGCGGTGATGCTAGTGATATCTTGCAGACATTGCCTCCTGAGGAACGTAAAGATTATTTTCGACTCATTAAGCGGTTGGAGATGAGATATGGCCATGCACATTTGGAGCAAGTATACCATATCCAACTGAAGAATCGATCACAAAAGAAAGGCGAGAATCTTCAAAAATTTGAGGTACGACTGGCATATCCAATGGCGCCATATAATTTCATGGAACACCTAGCTGTCCAAACGTTAATAGATGGTCTACGGGATATTGATACGCAGCAAGCATTAAGGTTGGCACGACCGAAAACCTTGATCAATGCTTTGGCGCATGCGCTTGAGTTTGAGACTGCAAAACAAGCCTCTCGGAACCATGCTCGTGTCTGCACTGTTGACAAACAGGAAAATGAGTACATCGAGCAGGTGGTTAGCAAAAGTGCGCGGCCATGCGGGAATTATAGAAGAAACGGTCACATTCAGAATAAATGTGGTAAAAGGACCAAGAAAGAATCGGCTGAGAATCCGCAAGCCCCAAGGACTGCCCAAATCGCATCCAAATTGGAACATCAAACTAATAGCCTGTATGTTGACGCTATTATGGAAAGAAGGCTGAGAATCCGGAGAGAGGGGGGGGGGGAGAGAGAGAGAGAGAGAGAGAGAGAGAGAGAGAGAGAGAGAGAGAGAGAGAGAGAGAGAGAGAGAGAGAGAGAGAGAGAGAGAGAGAGAGAGAGAGAGAGAGAGAGAGAGAGTATTAATGCAATTATGTTAACATCTTAGAAAAATATGATAATATAACTTGTCTGATTTCTTTTGTAGCTGTGAAATTAAAAATACATAATGAAAACACTTGTTTAATTTTCAGTAAAAACTAATTTACTTTCATCAGAAACTATTAAAATCTTACTAAAACTACGTGTTCTGTGTACATATATTTAAGGTATAAATATATCTATCACATTTATTGTTTGAATGTATTAACTATATTCTATACTTTTTCTTTATTAATATTATCATCTTACCATTAATGTGAACTGCCGCCTATGAATTCAGAATGCCTATAAATAATAAATGCATTTATTGAACATTTATTTTGTATTCAAGTGATTTGTTAAAAATTAAGATGTGTTCTACAGGGCATTTCATTCTTTTTTAAAAATCATAAAAATAATTTGTGTACGAAGCTTTTTAAAATTGACATAAATCAGCTTCATTTAGTGTATTACGTGAATGTTTTTTTTTTGTTACAAGAAGTAACAAATATTGAGATCCAACCTTCGTAATCTGTTTCTCTTAATCAGAACACGTTAATACGTAAATGTAAATCACATCGAATGTACACATGTAATGATCGAAACTAAATCGGAGTACTCTTTATAGTTGGTCATATAGCCGATGGCGGGATAAATATTTTATAAATATCTTTGTCATTTTTTCCCGCATTTACGAGGGAATTTGGGGAAAATATTTTGGATTCATTTTCTATATAATTACATCTTTCCATTTTACATACGTTGTCTTTTTTTTCAAGGACGCCTGGTATATCACAACACATTAGAACGATTCAATTTAAAAGCAGTGTTCTACAGAAATTTTATTTGTGAGAAAAAATATATATTTATTTAAATTGTTACATGTACAACAAGTAACATACATATTGTAATGGATTTTTCCCCGAAGCAAAAGAAGAATTATATTGAACATTATTTGTATAACATTGATTTAAAATGCATTTTTATTTTATTATGTATATTAATATTTATTATGTTTGAATTTATTTTTACGACCAGGACTGTAAAATTTTATATTAGACCGATGGACTCGGCAGATTTATGTACTATTGAGTTCGATGTATGAGATTTTCCGGGATATTTTGGTTAGAGATACCAGGGCTAGTAAAGCATGTGGATGGATAAGAAACTTCATTTTTTGTCTTGACGTTCTTGATTAAAGTCGGGTTATTTGATTTGTAGTGCTTTTTATTTGTGCATTAAAATTCATTTACGATTTTTACGAGGTATTGTGATCTCGTTGTTTAAATTTTAATTAAGAATTGGTATCTCTCGCATAGTTTGTGTTAATGTGTTTAGATCGATGTAAGTACAAGACACAGTTGATTCATATAATTGCTAATACGACGATTTGTTGATGATTGTATTTTTAGATAATAATTTGCATAATTTTGATAGTAAAATAATATATGAATATTCAAGAAAATTGTCATGTTTTTTGTGAGGGAGTTTTTTTAAGTCAAGATGTTCTAGATCGTTTTGTATTAAGGTTGGTTTTGGCGGGAGTTGATATATTTGTCATGTTTATTGCGAATGATCTTAATGCTGACACACGTAGTCAATAGTTGGTTTCTGTTGACATTTGAATTGTAAGGGTTATAGTTTAGAGGTCAAATTTGACAATATTCTTAATTATTTATTAGTTTTATGTTTGATCGAGAGTCACAGGGGGTTTTTCTCTTTGTGCGTGTCATTATCACACAGACTATTTCCTCCTAGCTATTGTTAATTTGCTCTAGCTCTCTTTACATTCGGTAAAGAGATTTTTTTTTCTTTCGTTTTTTTTTTAATAAATGTTAATTAGGAAAATTGTGAATTTTATTTAATGCTATATTGTTTTTCTTTACACGTTTCTTGCTTGTTCGAGAGCAAGACCTGAGATAAGAAGATTCCAGCTTGGAGATTGAGCGACTGAGTTGATCCGGACATTCGTTGTGAACTGCACCCATATAGCTAAGGCACAGTTCACAGCACCTATTTTGGCAAACCCAACGTGAGGCGAGTACAGATAAAGTGGGACGAACAAAAGAAGAGGCAAAGCGAATTATAAGAAAATTAAAACACCAATTATAAATATGGATGGTATCATGAATATAGCAGGAGAATGGAGACAGCCGAATCAAAATACTGGTAGTCAGGAGTCGTTAGAAGAGACAAGGGCAGGTATAAGTCAAATAAACCTGAATCAGGGCATACATGAAGAGGGACACGATAGAGGAAACAGAGATAAGATGCAGGACATGATGCATGTGACAAAGGAAATGATGATAAAGAATCAAAAAGATATGATGGAAATTGTGGTAAAAAAATTGGAAGTTATGGAAAGAAAAATCGACAAAATCATGGCATCGAATAATAATAATCAAGCAGAGAAAGAAATAATAGAGGATTCATTGCTACTATCAAACGAGCAAACCATGGAACAAAACATGAATATATTGAGTTGTCAATTGAGAGAAGAAATCGAAAAAAGGGAATGGGCAGAACAAAGAATGGCTTATATGGAAAAACAGTTAAAGAAGGAAATTGAACAAGTTAGAGGAGAAAAAAATGAGGCGAGCGTACCTGTTTACATCCCTGTTCCTGTTCAGAACGAAGTGCTCCCGAAATTCTACGGAATGGCGAACACAAACCCCATGAGTTTCTTGAAAAAACTAAAAGCAAGTCTGGAGGTGCCTGGGGACGAAAAGAAGCTCCAGAAGATTGGAAATTGTCTCAAGGACGATGCTATGACCTGGTGGGACATGGTAGCCGATGAGGTGCATTCCATGCAGGAATTCGAGGCCAGGTTTATGAGCCAATTCTGGAGTACCAGCAGACAGAATCGGGTAAGACAAGAACTTTTATTTGGAAAATTTAATAGTAGTAGTAACGAATCTAGAGAGTCTTACGTTATGAGAAGGCACTCGATTCTGAAATATCTAACTCGAAAAATTAGTGAGATAGATATGGTGGCTCAGTTAAGTAGGCATTTCGATGCACAAGTTAGTCAGGCAGTAGCCATTCATAATATAAATGAAATGCAGCAATTTTTGGATTTATTAAAAAGGTTAGATGATGTAGACAATAGTAAAAAGTATAATGGCGAATGTGTAGAGAGAAATATAAGTAGAAATTCATATTTTAGAATGAATAATAATAATAATACATTTTCAAGTCCTCGTCGACCTTATAATAATGAATTTGTGCAGAGAAATAACAATAATAGTATGGCATCCCCAAATAGATTAAATAGTAATTATCCCCATAGAGAAGGTGTTAAAGAAAATATTGTAGAAAATAAGAATACTGGGACAAGGTATAAAGACATTAGACCTAATTTTAATTTAGAATATAAAGATAAGAAAGAACTTGCATGTAGTAAGGATTTTTGAATGGACCAACCAAAAAGTGTGAATGTGTTGCATTGTATGACAAAACGAATTACGCAATTAATACGGTTTTACCTCATATAAAAATAGAAATAGGGGAAAAGGAATGGATTTGTTTAGTTGATTCAGGTAGTGAAACATCATTTTTAATGAGCATGTGGTTGAATATTTAATAAAGAATAAAGTGGGGAAATACGTACCTACTAGTAAAATTACAATAGTGTCTGCAACTAAAAAGATAATAGCTATTGTAAATAGGATTTTTGTGGTTGAATTTAAAATAAATAATAATAGTTTTATGGGAGAATTTATAATAGTAAAAGGGTTAGGTAGAGATGGTATTCTGGGAGTTGATTTGCTGGAGAAGATAAATACGATAATAGATATTAATAAGAAAAGTATAGTAATTAAGAATAATAAGGTGAGATGGATTCTGGATGAGGAAGAAGAGGAAAAGATATTAAATAATATGGAAATTGGGAAGAATATGGAGGAAGAGGAAGAATGGGACAAGTGTATATTGCCGAAGAAAAGGAATTGAGGGTTATGGAAGAATTTGAGGAAGAAAAGGAAAACGGAATTGAGGTTCCAAAAGATATTGATTTAGTAAATATAGATTGCGATGAAAAATTTGTATATGAAATTAAAACTATAATTAAGAATAATATAGAATTAGTTAATAAATTTCCCAGTATTGCCAGAAACTATCGACATTCGTTGGAGGTGGACGAAACCTTTTAAAGTAAAAAACTACCCTATCCCTAGAAACATTCAACTACAAGTTGAAGAGGAAATAAAGAAGATGCTGAATGATGGTGTTATTGAAAGAGGTAAAACAAGGTATGTAAATCCTTTAGTTGTTGTAAGAAAGAAATCTGGAGACATTAGATTATGTCTTGATGCACGTCGACTTAATGAGCGAACCAAAGCGCAGTTTGAGATGCCCATTACTATAGAAGCAATATTAGCAAAATGTGGCAATGCAAAGATTTACAGTAAATTGGATTTAAGAAGTGCTTTTTGGTTGGTGCCTTTAGAAAGAGACTCAAGAAAATATTGTGGGTTTATGGGGAATGGTAAAGTATACCAATTTCGAACAGTACCATACGGTTTGAGCAGTTCTGCGGCTGCTTTAATTAGAGCCATGCAACAAATACTCGAGCCATATGAAGATTTCGTGGTGCACTACATCGACGATATTTTGATATATAGCAGGGATGAGCAGGAGCACCTCAAACATGTAAAGAAAATCATGGAAGTATTAGCAAGTGAAGGTATGAAAGTAAATTTAAAGAAATGTGAGTTTTTTAAGAAGGAAATTAAATTTTTGGGGTATAATATTAATACAAAATTTGTCAGTGTAGATGAAAGTAGGTTGGAAAGTATTAAAAAGTATCCCCTACCTAAGAATGTGAGGATGCTAAGAGGTTTCTTAGGCATGGTTAACTATTATAAACGTTTTGTACCATACCTGGCATGTACAAGTGCACCGTTGTATGAAATGTTGAAAAAGAATGAAAAGTTTAAATGGAATGAGTTACGATTGAAAGCGTTTGAAAATTTAAAGAAAGATTTTTACAATCAACTAATTTTAATTTTACCAGATTTTAACAAGCAATTCATTTTAAGAGCTAGTGATGTCGCTATTAGTGGAGTTTTGATTCAAATAAATGATGAAGGGGTGGAACAGCCGATATGTTTCATTTCTCGTATCTTGAAAAGCTATGAAGTTAAATATACTATCAGTGAAAAGGAAATGTTAGCTGTAGTACACGCGCTTCAAAAGCTGAGATTCTATTTGTTAGGTAAGAGCTTCTTAATAGAGACAGACCATGCTGCCTTGACATCACTGTTGAATACACGTTTTAAGAATAATAGAGTATATCGCTGGTCGTTGTTGTTGTCAGAGTATACATTTCAAATTAAGCATACAAAAGGCGTTCTACATGTTTCTGCCGATGCTTTGTCTCGTATGTACAATAATAAGAGTAATTTTAAGTATATTGAATTGAACGAATATAATAGGAATTATGCAGAGGGGAATTTTGAATATGAGATGATCCTTCAGATTCAGAGGGACGAAAGGTTTGATTTAATAAGGGAACAATTACAGAATAAAGATATTTATAAAAATTTCAGAATGAATGATGGGTTATTAATGAAAGTTATTCGAGAACAAAATTATGTTGTTGTAAACGATGTGTATGCTAGACAAACAATGCTGCATATACATGAAAGTCTAGGCCACATAGGTGGATATAAAGTGTGGTTGACATTCAGAGAGGCTTTTATGCTAAAAAGGATAGAATAATTGCCAAAGATGTGGTAAGAAATTGTTTAACTTGTAGATTAGGAAAACATAAAAATCGCACTTGCCAATATGATATTAAAAGTATTGTAATGACTCATTCGATGACGCGAGGCGCGTCATCGCTCTGGACGTTCTCCCGACAGATTTGGAGCATTCTAGACAAAACGTTCCCATTGATATATAAGCCGTCGAGGAAGGGATGTAGACATTCAATACCCAAGTCTCGCGAAGTATACATAAATATAGTTACATAAATATAAAATACATAAATGTACTTATTGTTGTTAATAGTTAGTTTTATATTGTTATACGTTTTAATATTAATATAGTGTGTGTTTAAAGTTATTGTTAGTTTTATTTAAGAACCCGAAAAGACAAACGTTACAGTAGACAAACGTTACAGTATTGTTGCTCACGATAGATTAGAATTGGTTGCAATTGATTATTTGGGGAATCTTATTCCTGGTGAGTTGGAATATAAGAATATTTTAGTTATGGTAGATGTTTTCAAAGTTTGTAAAATTATTCCCCACATCCCAATACAATACTGATACTACTTTACAGTGTATTGATTCGTGGATAACTCATCAGGGGAAAATGCACAGAATACTTGCTGACAATGCTTCGTATTTTAATAATGATAGATTTAAAAATGCTTTGCGTGACCGAGATATTAATATTTCTTTCTCTTCCATACGTCACCCATGCGAACGATACATCCAAGAGATCATTAAGTTTTTAAGGATAAAAACTCACGAAAACCATGCAGGATGGGTTGCACATGTCCAGGATGTTGAGGATAACATCAACAATTCGCCGAACACTGTTACTCTGGAGTGTCCTTCGACTGTGATGTATGGTCTAAAGCCTGCTCGACCCTGGAATCAACAAATGGACAGGGTGGACAACAGGGAAGAAATAAATGCCCAAGTAGCAAGAATCGCCGAAAAAGCCAGAAATTACGTAAATAAAGAAAATGAGAAAATTACTAGTAGAGTTAGATTCGAGGTAGGAGATTTAGTTATCGTTAGAAGTTATCGTCTAGGTAGACGTGATCTGGGAAAATGTCAAAAGCTGGACTTGCCCTATATTGGTCCCTACAGAATAACTAGACGTTTTAACAATGTGATGTATGAGTTATATTCTATGGACGGTCGTCGGAAAAAAGGGCGTTATCATGTAAGCGCTCTGTAACCGTTCGTTCCACTGTTGCCCTTGGAGGACGATGACCTCGCTTGACATCATGCAACATGTGAGTGCGGGGGGAAAATAAGACAGGGTGCGATACTGTTGTGTGAGTGTTGAGTGCGGAAAATTATTCGCTGAAAAAGATTTTGACATGTACAGGCTTTTTCTTTGAATAATTTTGGGGATATGTAATGGATTTTTCCCCGAAGCAAAAGAAGAATTATATTGAACATTATTTGTATAATATTGATTTAAAATGCATTTTTATTTTATTATGTATATTAATATTTATTATGTTTGAATTTATTTTTACGACCAGGACTGTACAATTTTATATTAGACCGATGGACTCGGCAGATTTATGTACTATTGAGTTCGATGTATGAGATTTTCCGGGATATTTTGGTTAGAGATACCAGGGCTAGTAAAGCATGTGGATGGATAAGAAACTTCATTTTTTGTCCTGACGTTCTTGATTAAAGTCGGGTTATTTGATTTGTAGTGCTTTTTATTTGTGCATTAAAATTTATTTACGATTTTTACGAGGTATTGTGATCTCGTTGTTTAAATTTTAATTCAGAATTGGTATCTCTCGCATAGTTTGTGTTAATGTGTTTAGATCGATGTAAGTACAAGACACAGTTGATTTATATAATTGCTAATACGACGATTTGTTGATGATTGTATTTTTAGATAATAATTTGCATAATTTTGATAGTAAAATAATATATGAATATTCAAGAAAATTGTCATGTTTTTTGTGAGGGAGTTTTTTTAAGTCAAGATGTTCTAGATCGTTTTGTATTAAGGTTGGTTTTGGCGGGAGTTGATATATTTGTCATGTTTATTGCGCATGATCTTAATGCTGACACACGTAGTCAATAGTTGGTTTCTGTTGACATTTGAATTGTAGGGGTTATAGTTTAGAGGTCAGATTTGACAATATTCTTAATTATTTATTAGTTTTATGTTTGATCGAGAGTCACAGAGGGTTTTTCTCTTTGTGCGTGTCATTATCACACAGACTATTTCCTCCTAGCTATTGTTAATTTGCTCTAGCTCTCTTTACATTCGGTAAAGGGATTTTTTTTTCTTTCGTTTTTTTTTAATAAATGTTAATTAGGAAAATTGTGAATTTTATTTAATGCTATATTGTTTTTCTTTACACGTTTCTTGCTTGTTCGAGAGCAAGATCTGAGATAAGAAGATTCCAGCTTGGAGATTGAGCAACTGAGTTGATCCGGACATTCGTTGTGAACTGCACCCATATAGCTAAGGCACAGTTCACAGCAATATGTCGTTTTCTCATTGCTCTGTCCAGGTTTAGTATTTTAGTATTTTTCTTTGAAGAACAACAGGCTGGTCTGTTTGTCAATTCCGCGTACTAAAATTGACATAAGATAATAGCCACTCTTAATTCACTATTGTAAAGGTCACCTAAACCATATCGTGTGGCGTATTATTTTTTATTTAATTATTTTAATCTATTTCAAAGCCTTATTTATTTAATGTAAATATTAAATAAAACTTTAAGAACTTTGTTTCGTTTTCTTTATTTAATCACTTTCTTTTAGCATACTACATACGTCCTGGACCTTTGATGCATCACCATAACATTCATCATTGTTACGACGCTATAGCTACAGTTCCGGGCTACAGCCCGGAGCAGATAATCAACACAATCTACAAGCGTTGAGCTTTGGACAATTTGGCGCTCACAAGTGTGTTAAACACCATTTAACTAGCGTCATGGTAACAATTGCACTAATACGGAAAGTAAATTAGAATCAGTTGTGAATAAAAAAGACCGTATGCCAACATGAGTAGTGTATACAGTATACGATTTGAAGATGTATTTTTATGTTGTCATCCTGAGGGGTTGGACTGATACGTATCGACACAAGTCTCGTAGGAACGTGACTAAAGCGAAGATTACAGCAGAAACATCTAAACTGGACATAGCAATACTGAGTTTCTTTCAAATAAAACCTGACTTAACATTGCAAAAATAATGATAGGAGAGCGATTACGTGAAGTGACTTTGCTCTCCGATAACCATCATTAAGATACTCAAGTCAATGCCCAGCAATATCAAACGAGAATGTTCCGATGTCTGGGTGCATCATCATGGAACGCAACCTAAAACACGCTATTAAAGTGCACATTTGAAGATGTTTCAATGCGTACTTAGATTGCACATTTTTACCCAGAATTTATGAGCACAGATTGTTTAAATTGTATCAAAAACGCATGCGTCATAATCAAAATTGTATCTCGTGTAAAAATGAAAAAATATTGTGGTGGTTACTCTCGCAGTCGCCAGATGCAAATCCGAGCGAGAATGTTTAAGCAATTATAAAGACTACGTACGCACTTTTCAGTAAAAGCAACATATGCACTGTGTGGCGACTATTACCAACAAATTTTCTCTGAAAATTTAGTAGATGTCAGAACATTGTTGATATCTTTTTTTTTTTTACTTTTAGTTTAATGTAAACGAAATGCCGCCCTCTTTTAATTACTTCACAAACTGTGCTTCGCAATTTTTTATTTTTCTGAATCGAATATTCACATAAAATTCCGAATGATGCACGCAAACTAATTTTGCAGAAATTGTAGTTCAATATTTGCTTTGGGTATTTTGACAGTGTTATAACTTCCAAATTACAAGTAACTAATAAAATATAATTGGCATAACATGCAACTTGTCAACTTTACAATTTTATTTGTTTTTTTGATCAATTACTACAAGTCAATTAAAAACATTATTAATTATTTCCATGTAGGTACATCCAGAATTTTTATTTAATTTTATCTAAAAAATTTCTGAAATAAAAAAAAATATTGTTAATTTAAATCAATATTTAAACTATAATCTATCTTACTTACTTAATGTCTAAAGGTAAATCTGGATAGGCATAAAGCCAATAATGATCACAACCATATTCAGCTGATACTTGGTGATATAAAAATTCTCCCATTGTTTTATTTCTACCATTTATAGCAACGAGGCTTAACTGAAATACTTTTCATTCATGTTCATTTTAATATATTTTTAAAATTACCTTCTGGCCGAGATTAATAGGAATAACGCTATCATCTTCAGCGTGGAATGTCATTATTGGACTCTGAATTTGTACTATATGTTTAGAGTTATTAAAATGAAAACCATTTGCTTCTAAAGGATTTAGGATTGTAGCATCCAACCACGGGAGCCATGAAAAGATCTGTAATTTAAATATTTCAAAATAATATGTAAAATAATGAAGTAGTGATGCAAATAAAATGTTTTAGTTTATTTAATTTTTTTCGATTGAGCGATTTTATTCATCATTCACTAAAATTTGGATCTTTATTGCTTTACTATCATATTACAGTAAAACCTCTAATTATGGATACCTCTGACAATCGGACACCTCTAAAAAATGGACATTTTTTGTGGTACGAAATTTTATAATGGGTTTTCTTAACAATAGTCACTCCTAATATTGGACCCTCCATAAATCGGACGCGGACACGCTTTATTTCACCGAAGCAATAAAACATCTGTAAATATATCTCTTAATTAAGGACAGACAAGACTAGCGGCGCCGAATAAAATTTTGCAATTACATATGTATGTATGTACTTTTATTGCTGCACACGTGGAAGTATATCTACTCGGGTTTTTCCCATAATACATATGTATGTACAAAGTGCACACGTGGAAGTATATCTACTCGGGTTTTTCCCATAATACAAAGGAACGACGGTTTACCACTGGCCTACTCGTCAGGTGATAAGTGGAATGATATGTATTTTGAATCAGTTTGAACTAGCCTTTGATAGTGTCAACATGGATTCTAGTAAAAGAAAGCGGTTAACAATCCAAGATAAAATTGATATTATTGCGGTTAGTGAACAGCAAAGCTTAAGTGTCCGAAAGCTCGCGGAAAAGTTTGGTGTCGGAAAGTCGCAAATTAGTGATATAGTGAAAAATAAAAGTGAAATAAAAGAACTTTTCGAGAAAAATGGAAACCTAGCTCAAAAAAGGAAGTTTCCAAAAACTAGTGGTTTAGCAATCGACGGAGCAGTGTTCAACTGGTTCTGTAAGGTGCTAAACAAAAATATTCCCATGTCAGGACCCCTACTCAAAGAAAAGGCGCTGGAAGTAGCACAAAGTTTACAACTCACCGAATTCAAAGCGTCTAATGGTTGGTTGGAGAAATTTTGTCAAAGACATAAAATATCATTTAAAAGTGTGTGTGGTGAATCTGCCTATGTAAACATGCAAAATGTAGACGATTGGAAAGTCAAGTTGCAATCAATATGCAAAGATTACTCTCGGAAAGATATTTTTAATGCTGATGAAACCGGTTTATTTTTCCGCGCCCTTCCGACAAAAACATTTGCTTTAAGAAGTGATAAATGTGCTGGAGGAAAATCTGCAAAAGAACGACTAACTATATTGTTGTGTTCAAATATGGAGGGTGATAAGGAAAGGCCGTTAGTCATCGGTAAAAGTAAGAAACCTAGATGTTTTAAAGGAGCTCATGTGGATAAGTTGCCGATAGGATGGATATCTAACAAAAAAGCGTGGATGACTTTGGATATTATGTCAGCTTGGTTAAAGAACTTTGATAACAAGATGAAGAAAGAAAAAAGGCATGTAATTGTGTTTCTTGATAATGCCACTTCTCATCCGAAGATTTCATTGGAAAACGTAAAATTGGTTTTTCTGCCTCCAAATACTACCTCGCATTGTCAACCTATGGACCAGGGTGTGATTCAAAACTTTAAGGTAATTTACCGGAGCATGCTTGTAAAAAGGCTTTTGGCGTTAATGGATACTGAAAATTCACTAGAAATGATAGAAAAAAAACATTAGGGTAGTCACTGCATTAATATGGATATCAGCTGCTTGGAAAAAACTTTCGCCTGTGACCGTAAGAAACTGTTTTAAAAAATGCGGATTCAATCAAAGTGACAGTGATCTAAGTGCAGAGTGCGATATAGAAGATAATATACCATTAGCATTTTTATTTCCCAATTTTAACATCACTAATTTAGATTTAAGCACATACGCATTAATTGATAATGAGTTATTTACTGAAAATCCTAATGTGTCCATTATAGATTGTATCGATGAAATTACTGATATCAGTGATGAAATGGAAAATGAGATTGAAGAGGAATTTGTAACTAGTATATCAAATATTTCAGAAGCCCATAAAAAATTAAAAGATCTTGAGAACTATATCTTAAGCACTAACAGTTTTAACATTGCTTACAATATTTCTCAAGCTCTTCTTGAATGTGAATCTGAGATATTTAAACATAAAATGAAAAAAGCAAGACAAACAACAATTAATGATTATTTCAAGTAAAATCTAGCATAAAATATGTATGTATGTGTATTAAGTATTGTAAATTTTTTTCGACTTTCGTCTTATTATGTGTGATTAAATTGATATGAGAATGAATATTTTTTTTCGTTTTTTTTTTCACCTCCACATTTTGGACACCTCCATATATTGGACATTTTAGGATTCCCCGTCAGTGTCCATTATAAGGAGGTTTTGTAACTAGTATATCAAATATTTCAGAAGCCCATAAAAAATTAAAAGATCTTGAGAACTATATCTTAAGCACTAACAGTTTTAACATTGCTTACAATATTTCTCAAGCTCTTCTTGAATGTGAATCTGAGATATTTAAACATAAAATGAAAAAAGCAAGACAAACAACAATTAATGATTATTTCAAGTAAAATCTAGCATAAAATATGTATGTATGTGTATTAAGTATTGTAAATTTTTTTCGACTTTCGTCTTATTATGTGTGATTAAATTGATATGAGAATGAATATTTTTTTTCGTTTTTTTTTTTCACCTCCACATTTTGGACACCTCCATATATTGGACATTTTAGGATTCCCCGTCAGTGTCCATTATAAGGAGGTTATACTGTACTTAAAAAAACCGAGCTACCATACCAACATACTGGCAAATATTTTAAAATAAATTTATGTTAATTTTTCTGTCAAGCCAGCCGAGTAGTTAAGTTTACTCGATTTAAATAACAATACATTTACTATTCTGTTGCTGTAAAGATCTAAGAAATATTAATTTATTATTTAATTTTTCGGCAGCGAAATTTGGTCAAAGATAAAAACTATTATATGATTCTTTCCTCTTTTAGTAACGGTTTTTTAGTATAATGATAAGTAGAGCAGACCAATTTCCGTGCGCCGATGTGAGGATGATTGTATTGCAATTATAATAATTATAATTATAATAATTATAATTATTATAATAATAATTATTTCTGATAGAATAAATGTCCCTACTTCTATACTTATATCGGTAACAAGCTCATGTTGTGTCCCTATTCTACTTCATGGCGCGCACGGAAATTGGTCTGCTCTAATGATAAGTATAGACAGTAAATGGGATTAAATACTTAATCTATCAAGCGAGCCACAAAATTTGTATCCTAGGTAGGCCATGAACGACTGAGATGACATATAAGTCACGTCTGAGCTTAGACAATTGACGAAGTGTCATTTGTAAATAATCATAAGTCAAATTGACAGTTGGAGGATATCTTTGCAATTTATTAGCTATTTAATAATGGCTTTTGTATTTAACGGACAACAGAAACGGCACATCGTTGAAATTTATTTTAGAAATAGTAGTAAAATTAATGGTGAATGGGTTTATGCTATCAGGGATGCGTATCAGTATTTTTTAGAAGAATTTCCAGATATAGCTATCCCATATGATCAGTTTTCCGCATGCATTCGCCATTTTGTGTAATTATTCAGGGAAACGTGGATCGCAAAGAGGGCAGTGGTAAGGCCAGCAGTTAGAAATGATGAAAATGTTGAAGCAGTAAGGCAATTGATAGATCCTTCTTATAGCACTTGCATACGTATCCTTAAGCATTATCTACATTTACAACCCTACTGCTTGCAAGCGACTCATAAAATACTTCCTGTGGACAGACCGAAACGGCAGAAATTTTGTCAAAGATTTATTGAGCATTTTGTTGTTAATGAGGCATTCAAGAGGTTATGCTTATTGATGAATCCTGCGTTCATCTCTCTGGCTACGTAAATTCTCAAAATATGAGGATGTGGAGCGCAAATAATCCGCATTTTTTTTGTGAGAGCACCACTGCATCAAAAAAAAAATTGGAATTTTGGCAGCTGTTTGTCAAAGATAGATTATTGGACCTATATTTTTGATTAAAAATACAAAATTTTAAACAAAAGCAAAAAAATGCTTATACCTTTTAGGAAGAGGAACAAGATGGAGCTCGTGTACATACTACCAACGGAAAACATGGCATTTCTGAGAGAATTTTTTGGAGATCGAATTATTAGTTTAAATACAAACTCAATTTGGCCACCTCGTTTCTGAGATTTTACACCCTGTGATTTCTTTTTATGGCCTTACTTAAAAAATTCCATTTTTGTAACACCTATTTTTTATCTTAGTGACTAATAAAATTGTAGAAATTAATAATTCACCTTGGATCATAGAAAATGTTAACTCTGTTAAGCGAAGAACTTTACGCTGTAGAGATGAAGGTGGTGGCCATATTCTGCACCTTATTTAATGAATATTGTTAAGTAATAGATTGTATTTTGTTCTTATTTCGATTTAAACATTAGGGTAAACAGATCATCAAAACCCCACACGACAAACTCCAATGGATGACTTCACAGATGACGAAGATTAATTTCAACAAAAAATTTTTTTTTTTTTCAGAACACATTTGTGTTAAAAGAAAAAATTAATGATTGCTTCAATGTCAATACTTGCTTGTTTTGTATATTGCATTAATAAATTGTTGTGTTTAGTTTAATTATGAATTTATTTTTGTTCTGAATATTATGAGATTTTTACATACATAATGTTTAATCTGACTTGGTTTTTGGTAGTTTTCAAATTTTATTTATCGGTATTTTTTTATTTTAAAACAGACAGCATTCCAAAGAAAAATATATATTTTTTAATAATAAATCATTATAATTTACACATTTCAACAACCAAAACTTTCAAATAATCGTCTTTTCCCTGAAATTCAATTTTTCCGTAAACTTAAATGTTAGGTTAGTTTAATGAATCTCACTTGGCAATTCTTATTTAACGATTTAACCTACTATACTAGTAGTATGACATGTAGGTTAAATCACTTAATCAATCTAAGACATAACTGATTTAATCCATGGCATACTCTGAAAACTTTTTTGTGGCTCACTCCTTATATGCGTAAACTAACAAAAGATAAGTTATAAATCACGTTTACTAAAATTAGGCAAAACTACACATATCCTGCCTAACCTTATTATTGATTTTTTTTAAGAAATCGCCTTTAAACAATTAAACCCTTAGAAGCAACCTTTTAATTGGTTAAATGATTTCCATTTCTTTAGTTCAAGTATTATAAACACTCCTAAACATAATTCAAAAACCTGTCCATATGGATGAACGGGAAGCTCCTCTCTCATTGTAGTGAAAGCTGCTTCTAATATGACAGCCTTCGGCGTAATATCTTCTTGACTTAATTCTGCCATGCTATGTAAAGCTAAACTCGCACCTAGTGAATGTCCCCAAACATATATCTTTGCGTTAGTCTTTTTCAACAACCATTTATACAGCTCTTTACAATCAGCTACAACCGCTTCCTCTGTCATTTTACCATCTGAAGAATCACCATAACCTAAATAATAAATAGGGTTACTCAGATTAGAAATTGATCCTACATTGAAATGAAAACATATACAAAATAACAACCATCATATAGATATATATATATATATATATATATATATATATATACAATGTGTCCAAAAAAAGTGCTCAGAGTTATACCTCGTGTAGATAAAACAATTTCATCGAAAAAAAAACCAAAATGTGCTAGTCAAAAATGATTATTTTTTATTGTAATTTACGTATAATTAGGTATGGTAAAAAAAGTAGTAGATGTGCACAAATATACAAGAAGGGGACCAAATAATGAGCTATCTATTATTGACTATATACTAGTGGAGAAAGATAACAAAAAAGAGGTAAAAGATGTTAGAGCTAGAAGAGGTCCGGAACTGTACACTGACCACTATATGGTATTAGCGAAAATTAAGAAACAGGAAAAAAGAATTGATGAATGCAGGAATAAAGGAGATGTAATATTTACAAGTATAAGAACATACAAACTGAGGAACGAAGAGGTAGCAAAAAAATATCAAAACATGGTAGAAAACAAGATGGAAGAACTGAAGATGGACAAGAATGATGGAATTGAAGAATATTGGAAAGCCTTTAAGGAAATACTATTAAGTTCGGCAAGGAATACCTGCGGGGAAATAAGAGGACGCGGTGGAACTAAGCAGACAGCCTGGTGGAACGTCGAAATTAAAAAAGAAGTTAAAATAAAGAAAGAAAAATGGAAACAATACCTGGGAAACAGAACAGAAATAAAATATGAGCTTTACAAAGAACAAAGGAAGAAAGTAAACAAGAGGATAAAAGAGGCAAAAGAGGAAAGCTGGACAGAACTCGGAAATAAGATAGAGCGCAGCAGCAAGGAAAACCAAAAATTATTAAAAATTATAAAAATTATTAAATTAAAATATTTAGAGCAGGAAAAACAACAAAACATGCACCAATTATGGATAAGGAAGGAAATATAATAACAGATGATATACAGACAATGAGTAGATGGAAGGAGCATTTTGAGGAATTGCTAAATATAGATAGAAATGTAACTGAGACAAACAAAAGAGAAGAAAAACAACGAATAACTATTGAAGATGAGGAAAGATTGGGACCCATAACAAAAGACGAAATAATAGAGGCATTAAACACACTGAAAAATGGGAAAGCCCCAGGACACGACAGAGTAACCACTGAAATGTTGAAGAACGTAAAAGGAAAAGGAATAGAAATATTTTGGCAAATATGTAATAGAGCATAGGAAGAAGGTAGAATACCGGAGGACTGGAAAATTGGACAAATTGTGCCAATATATAAGAAGGGAAATAATAGGAAGTGCAGCAACTATAGAGGAATAACGTTACTAAGTACAGCAGCGAAAACCTATGAACGCATATTGGAAAGGAGGTGCATTCAGGAGAGGAAGAGGGGTTCACGACAACATATTTACTGTGAAGCAAATAATTGAAAAAACAATACTAAGCGCAACTAAAGCATACTTCGCATTTGTAGATCTAGAAAAAGCTTTTGATTGTATAGGAAGAAAAAAAGTATGGAATAGCTTGGAGAAGAGAAATGTTGACAAAAAGCTAATAACAGCAGTAAAGAGCATGTATACAGAAAGTAAAAACTATGTAATCAGTAAAAATAGAAAGTCAGACATTTTTTAAATTAAAGACGGTTTGCGACAGGGAGGAGTACTCAGCCCGGTACTGTTTAATATTTTCATTGATGAAATAATTAAGAAATGCAAACCACACATGAAAAAACTCAACGTGGGATTCAGAAACCTAAAAGCAATAGAGCTAACGGAGTGTGTATTCGCAGATGATGTTGCCATTATGGCTAACACCGAAAAAGGGCTGCAAGACAATGTAAACATATGGAATAACATATTAAAGGAGAATGGAATGAAGATAAATATAACAAAGACAACTGTGATGGTAGTAACAAATGGGGAAAAGGAAGAATTGAATATAAAAATCGACAACCAAAGGATACAACAAGTTGAGCAAATTAAGTACTTGGGAGTAATACTGGAAAGAAATGGTAATCAAAACATTGACATAAGTGAACGTATCAAAAAAACAACAAATCTATACCATGCAATGAGATCAGCATTTATAAGGAAGAAAGAGATATCAAGAAAAACCAAGATGACGGTATACAGAACAATATTCAGACCAATATTAACATATGGAAGCGAATCATGGGTACTATCAAACAGAAATAAAAGCAGAATACAGACGATTGAGATGAAATTTCTGAGGGGAGTGAAAGGCATAACAAGAAATGACAGAGTGAGAAATATTGACGTACGAGAAGAGCTACAAATAGAACCCATAATGGAATATATAGAAAAGAAACAATTAGGATGGTGGGGACACCTACAGCGTATGAGGGAATGTACACAAACTAAAAGAGTATGGACGTCCAAAATAATAGTCAAACGAAGACCTGGGAGGCCGAAGCAAACATGGGAAAAGGAGGTAGCCAAATTGATAGAGAACAGAGGAGAAACAGTACTGAATGCAAGAGAAATTGCCAAAGATAGAAAAAAGTGGAAAAACTTTGTACAAAATACTGACAATACACATTAGTTAAGAGATAAATATGTAAAATCCCTACACCGAAAGGTAGAAAGGGAACTTAGATTATATATATAAAAAAAGTAGTATAACTTACTACATAAGATTATGATTAATTAAGATTATGAATAAAACAACCAAAAATAGTTTTTAATCAATACTATATTAATTAATTATGTTTTCAAAATGGCCTCCTTCACATTCGAGACACGCAATAGCCCTGAACGTTATTTGTCTCGTAGCACGTTGAATCATACCAGGGTTTTGTTTTAATCGCTCTGCACAATTCCTTATCCTATTTTCTAATTCTTCTAGTGTGTTCACCGGGCTACTGTACACCTATTGCTTCATTGTGCCCCACAAAAATAATCCAGGGGAGCCATGTCTGGCGACCTTGGCGGCCACGCAACTGTGCCACCTCGTCCGACCCATCGGTGATAATTTTCATTTAGAAATAATCTTACTGCCCTAGCGAAATGTGCCGGAGCGCCGTCCAACTGCAGCCACATGTTTAGACGAATATTCAATGGCACGTCATCCAGCAACTCTGGTAGTTCATTTTGCAATAATTCCAAAAATCTTTCACCATTTAAAATTCGAGGAAGAAAAATAGGTCCAATTAATAAATTTCCTATCAATGCGGCCCAGACATTGACAGAAAACTGTTCTTGGAATGAGGCAGGCCTTGCTAAGTGTGGGTTTTCATCGGACCATGCGTGTAAATTTCGAAAATTTGTTATTCCATTTCGTGTAAATTTTGCTTCGTCCGTCCAAAGAATTTTGTTGAAAAATTCTGGATTTCTTCTCGTCTGTCTCAAAATCCATGTTGAAAAAATACAACGCTGTACATAGTCTCCTTCATTAATATTCTGTACTCTTCGATAATGATATGGCCTAAGTCCATTCGCTTTTAAAATCACACCCACTGTAGATTTCGATACATTAAACATAAGCGCTAACCGTCTGAGGCTAATGGATGGATTGCGGAAAACCTCGTCCAAGATATCTTCTTCTGTATTCCCTAGCTGCAGTACTGCAGCTCTGCCTTGTCCTCCCATATTTCTCCTTCCTAGTCCGTTCTCGCTGAACAATCGGTGAATTGTAATAAATGTCCGGTATGTTGGAACTGGCTGCCTATTTGGGAAGGCTGCTATGTACGCTCGACAAGCAACTCGAGCCACTCCATGGTGCATGCCATAATAATAATGCATATCAGCAATATGATTATTTTCAAACATTGAAAGACGCGCCATTTCAGTCCTTAATCGAGAAACAAATCTAAAAGTGCAGTATACACGGCAATAGTTAACATAACAGAATGTAAAACGAAACAAGGTACACCGAACATCACTTGGACAAACCTACATATCGACTGAAGGAAGGATGCGGTGTGGGGACACGAGAACAAGGCAGCGATCCTCATCACGTGATATTCCTACAACACAATACAATGCAATAAATCTGGTCATTATCCTTTCTAAATCTGTTTTAATTTTTTTAATTGACACACTAGTTGAGAAAATATCTATTATTTTCGTAATGAAGTGAGCGTAGGGGAAAAAACTTCAATTTCAATTACAAAAAAAACTAAACATTTTTGACTAGCACATTTTGGGTTTTTTTTGATGAAATTGTTTTATCTGCACGAGGTATAACTCTGAGCACTTTTTTTTGGACACATTGTATATATACTGTAGTCGACAAATTTTAATTCCTGTTTGCGTATATAGTGTATGCTTGTTATATCCAACGATGCCAGCTTTAAAAACAGTGGAGGGAGAAGCAGAGTGCTAGACACAGATACACATTTAACATGCCCTATTTCCTAACAAACACTTACCGGGTATACAACACTTATTTCTCTACGTGCGTAAATTAATAGTCGATTTCAACATGCATGTTTTACTGGGACTTGAACCCAAGTCTACAGTTTGCCGGACTGTCGCTTTTACCACTCAGCCACAATAGACCTTGGTTCTAGCTATTTAGAAATGCATTATAAAGTAACAGTGTAAATGAATCAGATGTCAGTTAGTGAAAGCAAATGTCAGTTATATATATATATATATATATATATATATATATATATATATATATGAACTTCATGTGTATGAGAATCAATAATTATTAAATCTCATTTTACATGCGATTGTCGCTATAATTTGTTGCATTTAATTCTACAATTCGGCAAATCACTTTTGCCCTAGATTGTAGACGCAACAAGCCGCGACATCAACTGTACAAGTTGTCAGTACAAATGAAAAATTTTGTGAAAAACTTATCTGCGCGGAATGTGCATATATCGATATTTCACTGTTTTTTACAGATCATCAGTGCACCTTACCGAAGACAGACATGTTATTCACTTCTATACTACGTGTATATATACGAACTGTAATGAACTTCATGTGTATGAGAATCAATAATTATTAAATCTCATTTTACATGCGATTGTCGCTTGTACTTGTACAGTTGATGTCGCGGCTTGTTGCGTCTACAATCTAGGGCAAAAGTGATTTGCCGAATTGTAGAATTAAATGCAACAAATTATAGCGACAATCGCATGTAAAATGAGATTTAATAATTATTGATTCTCATACACATGAAGTTCATTACAGTTCGTATATATACACGTAGTATAGAAGTGAATAACATGTCTGTCTTCGGTAAGGTGCACTGATGATCTGTAAAAAACAGTGAAATATCGATATATGCACATTCCGCGCAGATAAGTTTTTCACAAAATTTTTCATATATATATATATATATATATATATATATATATATATATATTATATATATATATATTATATATATATATATTATATATATATATATATATATATATATATTATATACATATATATATATATTATATATATATATATATATATACAGGGTGATAACGAACTTCTTAAGGAGCAATGAAGTATGAGTAGCCCATAGGGATGTAAACAGCATATAAAAAAATTAGGGTACTTTATGTATACAAATTGTGCAGAAACATTTTTTTATTTAGAGTGTGTATAACCGTTTTGAATGGCACTGTATGCACACAATGTTATTGACGCTTTCGTATGCACAATGAAATAACTGATGCACTGTTACACGTGCGCTATCCGATACAATGATCAATTGATGTCTTTAACCTACCTCAACGTCTGAGAATGCGAAAAGAAAGTAACGGATAGATAATGCGCTGTTAAAATAAATACGCTTTTATACGTACATTTTTTCACATCGTCACGGCAGATCCACATTTCGGAAAGCGCTGAAGTGGGGAGTTATTATAGTAAATGCTCGAAGTTGCCACCTCCCTCTTCAATACAAAGGTTTAATCGTCGTGTCAATGATTCACGAATGCGTTCCATGTTGATGCTCTCTCTGATTGATTGTGCGCTTACGTAGATGCGATTGATCAACTCATTTACGTCGTTAACTGGGGTTGCGTAAACAATATTTTTTAAATGTCCCCACAGAAAGAAATCCAGCAGAGTTAGGTCTGGAGTTCGGGGCGGCCATGCTTCGGGTCCAAGACGGCCAATCCATCTTCCCGGAAACTGATTGTTCAAGAAATTTCGCACTGCTTGTGCAAAATGAGCCGGGGCCCCGTCACACTGGAACCACATACGCTGGCGTACATCTAAAGGTACATTTTCGAGAAGCTGTGGTAAGTCCTCTCTCAAAAAGTGTAGGTACACTTGACCATTTAAACGCTGCGGCAGTACAAAGGGTCCTAGGATTTCATCGCCAATGATTCCGGCCCATACATTTACCGAGAATTGATGCTGGTTGTAGTGCCTGTGTATTGCATACGGATTTTCCACAGCCCATTGATGTGTATTGTGCATATTGAACATTCCATTTCGCGTAAAACCGGCTTCGTCGGTAAATAAAATATCGGCTAGAAAATTAGGATTGTCATGTTGCATATTCAAAAGTGATTGACAAAACATAAGTCGTAGTGGATAATCAGCTGCTGTTAATGCTTGTACTCTTTGCACGTGGTATGGATGGTATTGGTATTCGTTTAGAATTTTCCACACAATCGGTTGTGATAAACCTGTTTGACGCGCAATTTGACGAGTACTTGTATCAGGAGATTCTTTCAATCAAAGCCAGCACTTCCTCTTCGGCGTTCGCTATGCGTCTGGGTCTCTGGCGACCTCCATCTCGTCCGAACTGAGGCTTTACACTGCCAGTGTCTCGAACACGCTGCACAGCAGCTAAAATTGTTCGAGCATTCGGCCGATGTCGCTGAGGAAAACGTTCATAATAAGCACGTGCAGCAGCCTCCATATTTTGATGAAACTCTCCGTACATTACAATCATATCTAGATATTCATGGTGCGTATAACGATGAGCCATTTTCATAAACAAAAAGTATATTACGCTAGCGAGAACGGTATAGTAATTCGTAAAAAAAAATTCACGCCGACAAATTAATAATTTTATTTAACACATGCACTCACTTCACTGGTTGAATTTATACTAACTTAGACTGTTTGCTTTTCGCATTCTCAGACGTTGAGGTAGGTTAAAGACATCAATTGATCATTGTATCGGATAGCGCACGTGTAACAGTGCATCAGTTATTTCATTGTGCATACGAAAGCGTCAATAACATTGTGTGCATACAGTGCCATTCAAAACGGTTATACACTCTAAATAAAAAAAATTTTCTGCACAATTTGTATACATAAAGTACCCTAATTTTTTTATATGCTATTTACATCCCTATGGGCTACTCAATACTTCAATTGCTCCTTAAGAAGTTCATTATCACCCGGTATATAATTGTATATTT